>OZ026528.1:56920101-56992601 GCA_964019695.1 Loripinus fragilis | reverse complement strand
CTAAAGGAAACTCATCAGTATTGTTAGAGTGATATTTTTTTATTTAATTTGAGCCATGAGTTCACCCTCATACCTCATCTGGATCTAGCCAAAAGTCTCTGGAACTCAAGGAAACTCATCAGTATCGCTAGGGTAATATTTTCAATTAATTTGAGCCATGGGTTCACCCCCATACCTCATCTGGATCCAGACAAATGTCCATGGAACTATAGGAAACTCATCAGTATCGTTAGAGTGATATTTTCATTAAATTTGAGCCATGGGTTCACCCCCATACCTCATCTGCATCAAGCCAAAAGTCCATGGAACTATAGGAAACTCATCTAGCCAAAAGTCTCTGGAACTCAAGGAAACTCACCCCCATACCTCATCTGGATCCAGCCAAAAGTCCATGGAACTGAAGGAAACTCATCAGTATCGCTACGGTAATATTTTCAATACATTTGAGCCATGGGTTCACCCTCATACCTCATCTGGATCCAGACAAATGTCCATGGAACTCAAGGAAACTCATCAGTATCGCTACGGTAATATTTTCAATTAATTTGAGCCATGGGTTCACCCCCATACCTCATCTGGATCCAGCCAAAAGTCCATGGAACTATAGGAAACTCATCAGTATCGTTACCGTGATATTTTCATTTAATTTGAGCCATGGGTTCACCCTCATACCTCATCTGGATCCAGCCAAAAGTCCATGGAACCCAAGGAAACTCATCAGTATCGCTATGGTAATATTTTCAATAAATTTGAGCCATGGGTTCACCCCCATACCTCATCTGCATCAAGCCAAAAGTCCATGGAACTGAAGGAAACTCATCAGTATCGCTACGGTAATATTTTCAATACATTTGAGCCATGGGTTCACCCTCATACCTCATCTGGATCCAGACAAATGTCCATGGAACTCAAGGAAACTCATCAGTATCGTTACCGTGATATTTTCATTAAATTTGAGCCATGGGTTCACCCCCATACCTCATCTGGATCCAGCCAAAAGTCCATGGAACTATAGGAAACTCATCAGTATCGTTACCGTGATATTTTCATTAAATTTGAGCCATGGGTTCACCCTCATACCTCATCTGCATCCAGCCAAAAGTCCATGGAACTATAGGAAACTCATCAGTATCGTTACCGTGATATTTTCATTTAATTTGAGCCATGGGTTCACCCTCATACCTCATCTGGATCCAGCCAAAAGTCCATGGAACCCAAGGAAACTCATCAGTTTCGCTACGGTAATATTTTCAATAAATTTGAGCCATGGGTTCACCCCCATACCTCATCTGCATCAAGCCAAAAGTCCATGGAACTGAAGGAAACTCATCAGTATCGCTACGGTAATATTTTCAATACATTTGAGCCATGGGTTCACCCTCATACCTCATCTGGATCCAGACAAATGTCCATGGAACTCAAGGAAACTCATCAGTATCGTTAGAGTGATATTTTCATTTAATTTGAGCCATGGGTTCACCCTCATACCTCATTTGCATCCAGCCAAAAGTCCATGGAACTGAAGGAAACTCATCAGTATCGCTACGGTAATATTTTCAATACATTTGAGCCATGGGTTCAGCCTCATACCTCATCTGGATCCAGACAAATGTCCATGGAACTCAAGGAAACTCATCAGTATCGTTACCTTGGTATTTTCATTAAATTTGAGTCATGGGTTCACCCCCATACCTCATCTGGATCCAGCCAAAAGTCCATGGAACTCAAGGAAACTCATCAGTATCGCTACGGTAATATTTTCAATAAATTTGAGCCATGGGTTCACCCCCATACCTCATCTGCATCAAGCCAAAAGTCCATGGAACTATAGGAAACTCATCAGTATCGTTAGAGTGATATTTTCATTTAATTTGAGCCATGGGTTCACCCTCATACCTCATCTGGATCCAGCCAAAAGTCCATGGAACTCAGGGAAACTCATCAGTATCGCTACGGTAATATTTTCAATAAATTTGAGCCATGGGTTCACCCCCATACCTCATCTGCATCAAGCCAAAAGTCCATGGAACTATAGGAAACTCATCCCCGGAGTGACTCTACCACCTTGCCGTGGTCTCTGGGGCACACTTCACATTTGGGGACGATATTGATTGTAATACTTGTCCCCATCCGGGAGTGCAAAGAGTAGAGTCCCACTTGTTCACCGTGGGTGGCTTTCTCGGTAACTCGAAGGGGATGGCCTGGAAGACTGAGAGCATGCAGAATATGGGCGTATAAAATTCTGTATGACTCAACACGTCTCTTTGGCCTCTTTGACGGGGTAGACCCGAGGGGAAACATGGCCCGGTGTTTCTAATCGGTCTTGTCATGCTAAGCCCCAGGAAGCTGAAAATGTAAAAAAAAATACTTCTTATATCTTCGTTCTATAGTATCGTTCTGATGCCAACCACGTGTCCATTATCTTATATATTCTTTCTTTTATAAAATATTCCTGGAAGGCAGTGGCTTAACGGGTCAATTGTGCAGATTTTATTTGTGCGAGTCTATTGTGCAGATATATTTGTGCAAGTATAACTTCCATGTAGCTCTAGCACTGGAGGTCGGAAAGCCACTCCATTAAAGTGCTCCCTTGTTGGGCTCCATGGTGGGTGGAGAGCATGGAGGCTGAATCTTAAAACCAAACACACATGGCTTCAAAATCTAGAAAACGCCACGCACCGATTACAGACACAGATTCTGATGAATCATTAACAGCTTCTCAATCTCAATCTAAGTCTTCTGTACCAAAAAAACCTTATGTACCTAGATTTCTCATCATTCATTCAGAAGTAGAAGGAAAGGATATTTCTCTTCTTTCTCCTTTTCTGATACACAAGACAATAATGAGTATGGCAGGTGAGCCGAAAAGCATTAAGAATCTTAGATCAGGTGACCTATTAATACAATGTGCCAAAGAACCTCACGAAAAAAGCCTTTTAAAAATGAAAACTTTTTGTGGACTGAAATGCTCCGTGACCCCTCATAAATCCTTGAATACATCCAAGGGTATTGTTCGCTGTCCTGCCTTAATCAGGCAGAGCAGTGAACATATCTTGGAGTTCATGGAGGAACAGGGTGTTACGGATGTCCGTAGAATCAATGTCCATCGTGATGGTATCCAGAAACCAACAAATACATTTGTATTTACATTTAATACACCAGAACTACCAACGGTTGTCAAAATAGGTTTCATTCAAGCGAAGGTTGATGTATATGTTCCCAATCCGCTTAGATGCTACAAATGTCAAGTGTATGGTCACCATGAAAATAAGTGTAGCAGGCAGGCAATATGTATCAACTGTGGTATGCCTGAACATTGCGCATCTGGCCAGTGTCAAAGACCTGCCAAATGTGTAAACTGTTCTGGTGACCACCCTGCCAACTCCAAAGAGTGTCCACAATGGGAGAAAGAAAAGAAAATCTTAAAAATCAAATGTGAACACAACATATCCTTTCCAGAAGCTCGCAAACAATACGAACAATTCTATCAGGCTAGAACATATGCAAGTGCTGTGAAACCAGGCACTTGCAACAAATCTACAGAAACTCACAACAACAGCACACAGACGGACGACAGCTTTACAGAATACTTAAAGCAACAGACACAGGAAAAACAACAAGAACCACCTAAAGAAAAACCTAAAGAAAAAAGTAATCCATCTCGTCCAGGGCAAACCCTTAAGCCAGCAACCCTGGAGATGATGAGGAAGGAGGAAGAGAAGAAGAAAAAAGAAGAGAAAGACAAACTCAAAAAACAACAAAAAGATGAAAGACGACAACAATATATCAAAGAAAAAGCACAGAAAGAAAAAGAAGAAGCAGAAAAAGCAATACTAGCTCAGAAGAATCCATTTTCTGTGTTTAAAAAGGATGATGAGGGAGAGGACATGGAGGATGATTCTGTGGTTTTCACAGACTCTTCCTCCAGTGATCACCTCCCTAAAGGCACACTTTCACGATTACCAACAACTTAAACAATGGAAGGTGTCAATCTAACCATTATTTTAGTACTTCTTTTAATATTATTTTCAAGTATGGATTTTAAACATAAAATTATTCAATGGAATTGTCGAGGTTTGAAACCTAATTATAATGAAGTATCTCTATTGATTTCCGAATATAATCCATCCGTATTTTGTTTTCAAGAGACATTTCTTAAACCAGATGATAACATCTCATTACGAGGTTTTAATATATATAACTATGTTAATACTGATTGTCTGAGGCCCTCTGGTGGTGCCTCAATATTTGTAAAATCATCTTTCCCACAAAGAAAGATTGATTTACAAACAGAACTACAAGCAACTGCTGTTTCTGTCACTCTAGACAGAGAAATAACCATATGTTCTGTATATATTCCTCCATCGTTTTCTCTTAATTCCCAACACTTGGACAATTTACTGCAACAACTTCCTTCTCCTTATGTTTTATTAGGTGACTTCAATGGTCACAATATCCTCTGGGGTGGTCAAAACAATGATTCCAGAGGTGAACTTATCGAAAATTTCATTACAAAGAATGACATTTGTATTATGAATGATAAGTCTTATACTTATCATTCTCCAAGTACAAAGTCTTTTACATCTATTGATCTTTCCTTCTGTCATCCATCACTGTTTCTTGATTATAATTGGTCTGTATGTGAAGACCAACACAATAGTGATCACTTCCCTATCATCATTGAACAGAACACTTTTTCCACTGAGGATCACAATCCAAAGTGGAAATTAAATAGAGCCAACTGGGATCTATTTAATACTCTGTGCACTAATAAATTGGTGTCAGAAAACTTCAAAGAATCTTCTGATCCTATAGCTGATTTTACCTCTTCTCTTATCGAAATATCTAAAGAATGTATTCCTCAAACTTCGACAAATCCAACTAAAAGTAATCCATGGTACAATGACGACTGTAAAGAAGCAATTAAACAGCGCAAGCAAGCTCTATCTAAATTCAAAAGATCTCCAAATACCAACAATTTCAATGACATCAAAGTATTTAGAGCTAAAGCCCGTAGAACAATTAAACTTTCGAAGCGTAAGTCATGGAGATCTTATGTTTCGAAAATCAATCATAAAACACCTATTAAAAAGGTTTGGGATATGATAAGAAAAATCTCTGGAAAAAACAAATCCCCCAGTTATACACATCTAAACATGGTGGGTACTGACAGCAAAGCAACATCAAAAACAGACATTGCTGACACTTTAGGAGAAACTTTTTGTCACAATTCATCATCATTCAATTACTCTGAATCCTTCAGAAAGATTAAAACCGAACAAGAGAAAGTTAAATTGAATTTTAAATCACAAAATAATGAAATTTATAACAAAGATTTTAATTTAGATGAATTAGTTGAAGCTATTCAACCATCACATGACTCAGCCACGGGTCCTGATGAGATCCACTATCAAATGCTTAAACATCTCCCAGATACTTCTCTTGAAACTCTTTTGAATATATTTAATTACATTTGGACTACTGGTAAATTTCCAGAAGATTGGACCTTAGCAACCATAATCCCAATTCCCAAACCTGGGAAAGATCCTGCGGAACCTAATAATTATAGACCTATAGCTTTAACAAGTTGTCTATGTAAAACACTTGAAAGAATGATAAATAAAAGACTTACTTGGTTTTTAGAATCCAATAATCATATTTCGCGGTTTCAGTCTGGTTTCAGATCTGACCGCAGTACAACTGATAATTTAGTTAGATTGGAAACCTTCATACGTGATGCCTTTATCAAAAAGGAACATGTAGTTGCTGTGTTTTTTGATTTGGAAAAAGCTTATGATACCACGTGGAGATATGGCATTTTAAAAGATATCCACAAACTAGGATTAAGAGGTAGACTTCCTACATTCATTGAAAACTTCCTTGCAGACCGCGCCATGCAAGTCCGGGTTGGCTCCTCTCTGTCTGACTATTATGACCAGGAGCAAGGTGTACCTCAAGGGGGCGTGCTATCTACAACACTTTTTAGTATCAAAATTAATGATATTGTGAAATGTTTAGGTAATCTTACTGATTGCTCATTGTACGTTGACGACTTCTGTATCTGTTATCGCTCGAAAAGCATGGCAACAATTGAACGCCAACTACAACAAAATTTGAATAAGATTGAAAATTGGGCAACAAGCAATGGCTTTAAGTTTTCCAAATCAAAAACACAGTGTGTACATTTCTGTCAGTTGCGCAAGCAACATGATGATCCGGTTTTACATCTATATGGATCACCTATTCCAGTTGTTGAGGAATCTAAATTCCTTGGCATTTTATTTGATAGAAAACTCAGTTTTATACCCCATATTAAATATCTCAAAGCTAAATGTTTAAAAGCATTGAATCTTTTAAAAGTGCTTTCCCATACTTCTTGGGGTGCAGACCGAACTACACTTCTAAAGCTGTATCGGTCTCTAGTCCGGTCAAAATTAGACTATGGCTGTATTATATATGGCTCTGCACGAAAATCATATCTTCAAATGCTTGATCCTATACATAACCAAGGACTTAGATTAGCTTTAGGGGCTTTTAGAACTTCTCCTGTTGCTAGTCTCTATGTGGAAGCAGATGAACCATCACTATACTCACGAAGAGAGAAACTCTCTTTGCAATATGCTGTAAGACTTGCTGCTAACCCATCAAATCCTGCTCATGAAGTTACATTCCCACCAAATTATGTTAATTTATATGAACAAAAACCTAAAGCTATTAAATCATTTGGCATCAGAATTTCACCACTCTTAGAATCTACCAATATCAAACCACAAAATATTGAAAAACATTTCACACCAAATATTCCAGCTTGGTGTATGAAAACACCTGAAATACTTTTTGATTTACATTCCGGGAAAAAATCTGAATCAAATCCACACATATTAAAAGATGATTTCAGAAAAATGCAAAGTCGTTATAAGAATTACCAACAAATTTATACTGATGGGTCAAAGGAAGACTCAAAGGTTGGTTGTGCTGTTATATCAGACAACCATAGTAATATGCAACGTATACCTGACGATTCATCAATATTCACTGCTGAAGCCAAAGCAATTGATCTAGCTTTAGATTTCATTAGCACTTGTGATGCTAACAATAAATTTATTATATTTTCTGACTCGCTTTCTGTATTGAAAGCAATAAATCATACCAGTTCAAAAAATCCACAGATTCAGAAACTTTTAGAAAAATGTCATGAGCTTTTAGCTTATAAAGAAATTGTTCTCTGTTGGATTCCTAGTCATATAGGTATCCAAGGGAATGAGATGGTAGATAAGCAAGCAAAAACATCGCTTTCATTAGAACCAACTTCTTTTAAGATTCCATTTTCTCATTTTAAGCCATCTATCAATAAATATATCTTGGAAGAATGGCAAACTTCATGGAACAACAGCATTGGAAATAAACTTCTTGACATTAAACCAACTATTGGTGAACAACAATCAGTTATTCGAAACATTAGAAAAGAAGAAGTCGTTTTGGCTCGACTCCGTTTAGGTCATACAAGAGTCACACATTCATACTTACTACTAGGTGAAGAGCAACCACACTGTGTTGGTTGCGATGCACCATTCACTGTACGTCACTTTCTTTTGGATTGTGGCGATTTTGCACAAGTAAGAAATAATTGTTTCCATGTTGATAACATGAAACAGTTATTTCAAGATATACATATTGATAGTATTATGACTTTTTTAAGACAAATAAATCTTTTTAACAAAATCTAATAAGTATTTTTAAAATCATGTTTTGTTTTACATTTTTATCAGACCATAATACAGACTAGTTAAAGTTATACTTTGTTCAGTCAGAGAACATGTACAGTTATCTGAATAGCTCTTTGAAACTGTCAGATATTGTACGTGGTCTCTTCTGTCAACAACCATATTATAACTTATTTTCATTATACAAACTCATCATCATCATTTCTTTTATTTAATCATACAAATTTTTACTATTTCCATTCACATCATGTTTAGTTTAATACCGCTTGACGCTAATGACCCACAAGGGTTGATGCGTCGTTAAGCACCAAACAAACAAACAAACAAACAATAGGAAACTCATCAGTATCGTTAGAGTGATATTTTCATTTAATTTGAGCCATGGGTTCACCCTCATACCTCATCTGGATCCAGCCAAAAGTCCATGGAACTGAGGGAAACTCATCAGTATCGCTACGGTAATATTTTCAATAAATTTGAGCCATGGGTTCACCCCCATACCTCATCTGCATCAAGCCAAATGTCCATGGAACTATAGGAAACTCATCAGTATCGTTAGAGTGATATTTTCATTTAATTTGAGCCATGGGTTCACCCTCATACCTTATCTGGATCCAGCCAAAAGTCCATGGAACTGAAGGAAACTCATCAGTATCGCTACGGTGATATTTCCATAAATTTGAGCCATGGGTTCACCCTCATACCTCATCTGGATCCAGACAAAAGTCCATGGAACTCAAGGAAACTCATCAGTGTCGCTAGGGTAATATTTTCAATTAATTTGAGCCATGGGTTCACCCCCATACCTCATCTGGATCCAGCCAAAAGTCCATGGAACTAAAGGAAACTCATCAGTATCGTTAAGAGTGATTTTTTCATTTAATTTGAGCCATGGGTTCACCCTCATACCTCATCTGGATCCAGCCAAAAGTCCATGGAACTAAAGGAAACTCATCAGTATTGTTAGAGTGATATTTTCATTTAATTTGAGCCATGAGTTCACCCTCATACCTAATCTGGATCCAGCTAAAAGTCTCTGGAACTCAAGGAAACTCATCAGTATCGCTAGGGTAATATTTTCAATTAATTTGAGCCATGGGTTCACCCCCATACCTCATCTGGATCCAGCCAAAAGTCCATGGAACTATAGGAAATTCATCAGTATCGCTACGGTAATATTTTCAATTAATTTGAGCCATGGGTTCATCCCCATACCTCATCTGGATCCAGCCAAAAGTCCATGGAACTATAGGAAACTCATCAGTATCGCTACGGTAATATTTTCATTAAATTTGAGCCATGGGTTCACCCTCATACCTCATCTGGATCCAGCCAAAAGTCCATGGAACTCAAGGAAACTCATCAGTATCGCTACGGTAATATTTTCAATTAATTTGAGCCATCGATTCATCCCCATACCTCATCTGCATCAAGCCAAATGTCCATGGAACTATAGGAAACTCATCAGTATCGTTAGAGTGATATTTTCATTTAATTTGAGCCATGGGTTCACCCTCATACCTCATCTGGATCCAGCCAAAAGTCCATGGAACTGAAGGAAACTCATCAGTATCGCTACGGTAATATTTTCAATACATTTGAGCCATGGGTTCACCCTCATACCTCATCTGGATCCAGACAAATGTCCATGGAACTCAAGGAAACGCATCAGTTTCGCTAGGGTCATATTTTCAATTAATTTGAGCCATGGGTTCACCCCCATACCTCATCTGGATCCAGCCAAAAGTCAATGGAACTATAGGAAACTCATCAGTATCGCTACGGTAATATTTTCAATACATTTGAGCCATGGGTTCACCTTCATACCTCATCTGGATCCAGACAAATGTCCATGGAACTCAAGGAAACTCATCAATTTCGCTAGGGTCATATTTTCAATTAATTTGAGCCATGGGTTCACCCCCATACCTCATCTGGATCCAGCCAAAAGTCCATGGAACTCAGGGAAACTCATCAGTATCGCTACGGTAATATTTTCAATACATTTGAGCCATGGGTTCACCCCCATACTTCATCTGCATCAAGCCAAAAGTCCATGGAACTATAGGAAACTCATCAGTATCGTTAGAGTGATATTTTCATTTAATTTGAGCCATGGGTTCACCCTCATACCTCATCTGGATCCAGCCAAAAGTCTATGGAACTCAAGGAAACTCATCAGTATCGCTAGGGTAATATTTTCAATTAATTTGAGCCATGGGTTCACCCCCATACCTCATCTGGATCCAGCCAAAAGTCCATGGAACTATAGCAAACTCATAAGTATCGTTACCGTGATATTTTCATTTAATTTGAGCCATGGGTTCACCCTCATACCTGATCTGGATCCAGCCAAAAGTCCATGGAACTCAAGGAAACTCATCAGTATCGCTACGGTAATATTTTCAATTAATTTGAGCCATGGGTTCATCCCCATACCTCATCTGGATCCAGCCAAAAGTCCATGGAACTATAGGAAACTCATCAGTATCGTGACCGTGATATTTTCATTTAATTTGAGCCATGGGTTCACCCTCATACCTCATCTGGATCCAGCCAAAGGTCCATGGGACTATAGGAAACTCATCAGTATCGCTACGGTAATATTTTCAATTAATTTGAGCCATGGGTTCACCCCCATACCTCATCTGGTTCCAGCCAAAAGTCCATGGAACTATAGGAAACTCATCAGTATCGTGACCGTGATATTTTCATTTAATTTGAGACATGGGTTCACCCTCATACCTCATCTGGATCCAGCCAAAAGTCCATGGGACTATAGGAAACTCATCAGTATCGCTACGGTAATATTTTCAATAAATTTGAGCCATGGGTTCACCCCCATACCTCATCTGGATCCAGCCAAAAGTCTATGGAACTCAAGGAAACTCATCAGTATCGCTAGGGTAATATTTTCAATTAATTTGAGCCATGGGTTCACCCCCATACCTCATCTGGATCCAGCCAAAAGTCCATGGAACTGAAGGAAACTCATTTGTATCGCTACGGTAATATTTTCAATAAATTTGAGCCATGGGTTCACCCCGATACCTCATCTGCATCAAGCCAAAAGTCCATGGAACTATTGGAAACTCATCAGTATCGTTACCTTGATATTTTCATTTAATTTGAGCCATAGGTTCACCCTCATACCTCATCTGGATCCAGCCAAAAGTCCATGGAACCCAAGGAAACTCATCAGTATCGCTAGGGTAATATTTTCAATAAATTTGAGCCATGGGTTCACCCCCATATCTCATCTGCATCAAGCCAAAAGTCCATGGAACTATAGGAAACTCATCAGTATCGTTAGACTGATATTTTCATTTAATTTGAGCCATGGGTTCACCCTCATACCTCATCTGGATCCAGCCTAAAGTCCATGGAACTGAAGGAAACTCATCAGTATCGCTACGGTAATATTTTCCATAAATTTGAGCCATAAGTTCACCCTTATACCTAATCTGGATCCAGACAAAAGTCCATGGAACTCAAGGAAACTCATCAGTTTCGCTAGGGTAATATTTTCAATTAATTTGAGCCATGGGTTCACCCCCATACCTCATCTGGATCCAGCCAAAAGTCCATGAAACTAAAGGAAACTCATCAGTTTTGTTAGAATGATAGAAAATATCACTCTGAGTTCACCCTCATACCTCATCTGGATCCAGCCAAAAGTCTATGGAACTCAAGGAAACTCATCAGTATCGCTAGGGTAATATTTTCAATTAATTTGAGCCATGGGTTCACCCCCATACCTCATCTGGATCCAGCCAAAAGTCCATGGAACTATAGGAAACTCATCAGTATTGTTAGAGTGATATTTTCATTTAATTTGAGCCAGAAGTTCACCCTCATACCTCATCTGGATCCAGCCAAAAGTCCATGGAACTATAGGAAATTCATCAGTATCGCTACGGTAATATTTTCAATTAATTTGAGCCATGGGTTCATCCCCATACCTCATCTGGATCCAGCCAAAAGTCCATGGAACTATAGGAAACTCATCAGTATCGCTACGGTAGTATTTTCATTAAATTTGAGCCATGGGTTCACCCTCATACCTCATCTGGATCCAGCCAAAAGTCCATGGAACTCAAGGAAACTCATCAGTATCGCTACGGTAATATTTTCAATTAATTTGAGCCATCGGTTCATCCCCATACCTCATCTGCATCAAGCCAAATGTCCATGGAACTATAGGAAACTCATCAGTATCGTTAGAGTGATATTTTCATTTAATTTGAGCCATGGGTTCACCCTCATACCTCATCTGGATCCAGCCAAAAGTCCATGGAACTGAAGGAAACTCATCAGTATCGCTACGGTAATATTTTCAATACATTTGAGCCATGGGTTCACCCTCATACCTCATCTGGATCCAGACAAATGTCCATGGAACTCAAGGAAACGCATCAGTTTCGCTAGGGTCATATTTTCAATTAATTTGAGCCATGGGTTCACCCCCATACCTCATCTGGATCCAGCCAAAAGTCAATGGAACTATAGGAAACTCATCAGTATCGCTACGGTAATATTTTCAATACATTTGAGCCATGGGTTCACCTTCATACCTCATCTGGATCCAGACAAATGTCCATGGAACTCAAGGAAACTCATCAATTTCGCTAGGGTCATATTTTCAATTAATTTGAGCCATGGGTTCACCCCCATACCTCATCTGGATCCAGCCAAAAGTCCATGGAACTCAGGGAAACTCATCAGTATCGCTACGGTAATATTTTCAATACATTTGAGCCATGGGTTCACCCCCATACTTCATCTGCATCAAGCCAAAAGTCCATGGAACTATAGGAAACTCATCAGTATCGTTAGAGTGATATTTTCATTTAATTTGAGCCATGGGTTCACCCTCATACCTCATCTGGATCCAGCCAAAAGTCTATGGAACTCAAGGAAACTCATCAGTATCGCTAGGGTAATATTTTCAATTAATTTAAGCCATGGGTTCACCCCCATACCTCATCTGGATCCAGCCAAAAGTCCATGGAACTATAGCAAACTCATTAGTATCGTTACCGTGATATTTTCATTTAATTTGAGCCATGGGTTCACCCTCATACCTCATCTGGATCCAGCCAAAAGTCCATGGAACTCAAGGAAACTCATCAGTATCGCTACGGTAATATTTTCAATTAATTTGAGCCATGGGTTCATCCCCATACCTCATCTGGATCCAGCCAAAAGTCCATGGAACTATAGGAAACTCATCAGTATCGTGACCGTGATATTTTCATTTAATTTGAGCCATGGGTTCACCCTCATACCTCATCTGTATCCAGCCAAAAGTCCATGGGACTATAGGAAACTCATCAGTATCGCTACGGTAATATTTTCAATTAATTTGAGCCATGGGTTCACCCCCATACCTCATCTGGTTCCAGCCAAAAGTCCATGGAACTATAGGAAACTCATCAGTATCGTGACCGTGATATTTTCATTTAATTTGAGCCATGGGTTCACCCTCATACCTCATCTGGATCCAGCCAAAAGTCCATGGGACTATAGGAAACTCATCAGTATCGCTACGGTAATATTTTCAATAAATTTGAGCCATGGGTTCACCCCCATACCTCATCTGGATCCAGCCAAAAGTCTATGGAACTCAAGGAAACTCATCAGTATCGCTAGGGTAATATTTTCAATTAATTTGAGCCATGGGTTCACCCTCATACCTCATCTGGATCCAGCAAAAAGTCTATGGAACTCAAGGAAACTCATCAGTATCGCTAGGGTAATATTTTCAATTAATTTGAGCCATGGGTTCACCCCCATACCTCATCTGGATCCAGCCAAAAGTCCATGGAACTATAGGAAACTCATCAGTATCGTGACCGTGATATTTTCATTTAATTTTAGCCATGGGTTCACCCTCATACCTCATCTGGATCCAGCCAAAAGTCCATGGGACTATGGGAAACTCATCAGTATCGCTACGGTAATATTTTCAATTAATTTGAGCCATGGGTTCACCCCCATACCTCATCTGGTTCCTGCCAAAAGTCCATGGAACTATAGGAAACTCATCAGTATCGTTACCGTGATATTTTCATTTAATTTGAGCCATGGGTTCACCCTCATACCTCATCTGGATCCAGCCAAAAGTCCATGGAACCCAAGGAAACTCATCAGTTTCGCTACGGTAATATTTTCAATAAATTTGAGCCATGGGTTCACCCCCATACCTCATCTGCATCAAGCCAAAAGTCCATGGAACTGAAGGAAACTCATCAGTATCGCTACGGTAATATTTTCAATTAATTTGAGCCATGGGTTCACCCTCATACCTCATCTGGATCCAGCCAAAAGTCTATGGAACTCAAAGAAACTCATCAGTATCGCTAGGGTAATATTTTCAATTAATTTGAGCCATGGGTTCACCCCCATACCTCATCTGGATCCAGCCAAAAGTCCATGGAACTAAAGGAAACTCATCAGTATTGTTAGAGTGATATTTTCATTTAATTTGAGCCATGGGTTCACCCTCATACCTAATCTGGATCCAGCCAAAAGTCTCTGGAACTCAAGGAAACTAATCAGTATCGCTAGGGTAATATTTTCAATTAATTTGAGCCATGGGTTCACCCCCATACCTCATCTGCATCAAGCCAAAAGTCCATGGAACTATAGGAAACTCATCAGTATCGTTACCCTGATATTTTCATTTAATTTGAGCCATGGGTTCACCCTCATACCTCATCTGGATCCAGCCAAAAGTCCATGGAACCCAAGGAAACTCATCAGTATCGCTACGGTAATATTTTCAATAAATTTGAGCCATGGGTTCACCCCCATACCTCATCTGCATCAAGCCAAAAGTCCATGGAACTGAAGGAAACTCATCAGTATCGCTACGGTCATATTTTCCATAAATTTGAGCCATGGGTTCACCCTCATATCTCATCTGGATCCAGACAAAAGTCCATGGAACTCAAGGAAACTCATCAGTTTCGCTAGGGTAATATTTTCAATTAATTTGAGCCATGGGTTCACCCCCATACCTCATCTGGATCCAGCCAAAAGTCCATGAAACTAAAGGAAACTCATCAGTATTGTTAGAGTGATATTTTCATTTAATTTGAGCCATGAGTTCACCCTCATACCTCATCTGGATCCAGCCAAAAGTCTATGGAACTCAAGGAAACTCATCAGTATCGCTAGGGTAATATTTTCAATTAATTTGAGCCATGGGTTCACCCCCATACCTCATCTGGATCCAGCCAAAAGTCCATGGAACTATAGGAAACTCATCAGTATTGTTAGAGTGATATTTTCATTTAATTTGAGCCATGAGTTCACCCTCATACCTCATCTGGATCCAGCCAAAAGTCCATGGAACTATAGGAAACTCATCAGTATCGCTACGGTAATATTTTCAATTAATTTGAGCCATGGGTTCACCCCCATACCTCATCTGGATCCAGCCAAAAGTCCATGGAACTATAGGAAACTCATCAGTATCGCTACGGTAATATTTTCATTAAATTTGAGCCATGGGTTCACCCTCATACCTCATCTGGATCCAGCCAAAAGTCCATGGAACTCAAGGAAACTCATCAGTATCGCTACGGTAATATTTTCAATTAATTTGAGCCATCGGTTCATCCCCATACCTCATCTGCATCAAGCCAAATGTCCATGGAACTATAGGAAACTCATCAGTATCGATAGAGTGATATTTTCATTTAATTTGAGCCATGGGTTCACCCTCATACCTCATCTGGATCCAGCCAAAAGTCCATGGAACTGAAGGAAACTCATCAGTATCGCTACGGTAATATTTTCAATACATTTGAGCCATGGGTTCACCCTCATACCTCATCTGGATCCAGACAAATGTCCATGGAACTCAAGGAAACGCATCAGTTTCGCTAGGGTCATATTTTCAATTAATTTGAGCCATGGGTTCACCCCCATACCTCATCTGGATCCAGCCAAAAGTCAATGGAACTATAGGAAACTCATCAGTATCGCTACGGTAATAATTTCAATACATTTGAGCCATGGGTTCACCTTCATACCTCATCTGGATCCAGACAAATGTCCATGGAACTCAAGGAAACTCATCAATTTCGCTAGGGTCATATTTTCAATTAATTTGAGCCATGGGTTCACCCCCATACCTCATCTGGATCCAGCCAAAAGTCCATGGAACTCAAGGAAACTCATCAGTATCGCTACGGTAATATTTTCAATACATTTGAGCCATGGGTTCACCCCCATACCTCATCTGGATCCAGCCAAAAGTCCATGGAACTATAGCAAACTCATTAGTATCGTTACCGTGATATTTTCATTTAATTTGAGCCATGGGTTCACCCTCATACCTCATCTGGATCCAGCCAAAAGTCTATGGAACTCAAGGAAACTCATCAGTATCGCTAGGGTAATTTTTTCAATTAATTTGAGCCATGGGTTCACCCCCATACCTCATCTGGATCCAGCCAAAAGTCCATGGAACTATAGCAAACTCATTAGTATCGTTACCGTGATATTTTCATTAAATTTGAGCCATGGGTTCACCCTCATACCTCATCTGGATCCAGCCAAAAGTCCATGGAACTCAAGGAAACTCATCAGTATTGCTACGGTAATATTTTCAATTAATTTGAGCCATGGGTTCACCCCCATACCTCATCTGGATCCAGCCAAAAGTCCATGGAACTATAGGAAACTCATCAGTATCGTGACCGTGATATTTTCATTTAATTTGAGCCATGGGTTCACCCTCATACCTCATTTGGATCCAGCCAAAAGTCCATGGGACTATAGGAAACTCATCAGTATCGCTACGGTAATATTTTCAATTAATTTGAGCCATGGGTTCACCCCCATACCTCATCTGGTTTCAGCCAAAAGTCCATGGAACTATAGGAAACTCATCAGTATCGTGACCTTGATATTTTCATTTAATTTTAGCCATGGGTTCACCCTCATACCTCATCTGGATCCAGCCCCCTGGAGAGTCCCTACCACCTTGTCGCGGTCTCTGGGGCACACTTCACACAAGGGACGATATTGATTGTAATTATTGTCTCCTCTGGGAGTGCTAAGAGTAGGACCCACCAGTCTGCCGTGGGTGGCTTTCTCGTAACTCGAAGGGGATGGCCTGGAAGACTGAGAGCATGCAGAATATGGACGTTTATAAATTCTGTATGACTCAACACGTCTCTTTGGCCTCTTTGACGGGGTAGACTGAGGTGGAAACACGGCCCGGTGTTTCTAATCGGCTTTGTCATGCTGAGCCCCAGGATTCTGAAAATGTAAAAAAAAATATTTCTTATATCTTCGTTCTATAGTATCGTTCTGATGCCAACCATGTGTCCATTATCTTAAACTTTCTTTCTTTTATAAAATAATCCTGGAAGGCAGTGGCTTAACGGGTCAATTGTGCAGATTCTATTTGTGCAAGTATACCTTCTATGTATCTCTAGCACTGGAGATCGGAAATCCACTCCATTAAAGTGCTCCCTTGTTGGGCTCCACGGTGGGTGGGGAGCATGGAAGATGAATCAAACAACTAAACTACATGGCTAAACAAAAAGCAAAAAAACGTCACATAGCAAATTCAGATACTGACTCTGAAAACTCGTACCCAGTTTCTCAACCAACTAATTCAAGTTCGTCAAGTTCGTCTACCTCAACCAAAAAACCTTATGTACCCAGATTTTTAATAATCCATTCAGAAAAAGAAGGAGAGACTATTTCTTCTCTTTCTCCGTTTGTAGTACATAAAACTATTATGAGCATTGCAGGTGAACCAAAGAGCATAAAGAACCTAAGGTCTGGTGATCTTTTGATACAATGTGCAAAAGAGTCACACGAAAAAAATCTACTACAGATGAAGACATTTTGTGGTTTAAAATGCTCTGTAACACCCCATTCATCCTTGAACACATCCAAGGGTATCATTCGCTGTCCAGCCTTGAGCAGAGTGACAAGCGATGATATCAAGGAAGGCATGGTTGAACAGGGAGTTACAGATGTACGTAGAATCACTGTACGTCGTGATGGTGAAACAAAATTAACCAACACATATGTTCTTACATTCAACTCACCAAACTTACCTACAGTAGTTAAAATAGGCTTCATGCAAGTGAAAGTAGATGTCTATATACCAAACCCTCTTCGATGTTACCATTGTCAGGTGTTTGGTCACCACGAAAATAAATGTGGTAGACACGCTGTATGCTGCAACTGCGGTGAGCCTGAACATTGTGCACCATCTGGCGTGTGTGACAAACCAGCCAAATGTGTCAATTGCTCAGGGGATCATCCTGCAAACTCAAAGAAATGCCCACAATGGGAGAAAGAGAAGAAAATTCTCAAAATCAAATGCGAAAACAATCTATCATTTCCTGATGCTCGTAAGCAATACGAACAATTTTACACTGGTCAAACCTATGCAAGTGCTGTAAAACCAGGCACTTGCAACAAATCAACACAAACTGTAAACAAAACCACACAGACAGACGACAGCTTTGACGAATACTTAAAACAGACAACAGAGAAAACACAAGGTACAAAGGAAAAACAGAACACATCTCCTAAACCAGGGAAAAGTAACTCCTCTCATTCTGGGCCAGCCCTTAAGGGGGCGACCTTAGAAATGATAAAGAAAGATGAGGAGAAGAAGAAGAAAGAAGAGAAAGACAAACTTAAAAAACAACAAAAAGAAGAAAGAAAACAGCAATGGCAAAAAGAACAAGCACAGAAAGAAAAAGAACAAACAGAAAAAGCAAAACAAGCTGAAAAGAATCCTTATTCTGTGTTTGCTGAAAAAGATGTTGAGGAGGTGTGTATGGAAGAGGAGTCTGTGGTATTTGCAGACTCTTCTTCCAGTGACCATCTCCCTAAAGGCACACTGCCAAGATTACCAGTAACGAAATAATGGAGGGTTTCAATCTAACCATTATTTTAGTACTTCTTTTAATATTATTTTCAAGTATGGATTTTAAACATAAAATTATTCAATGGAATTGTCGAGGTTTGAAACCTAATTATAATGAAGTATCTCTATTGATTTCCGAATATAATCCATCCGTATTTTGTTTTCAAGAGACATTTCTTAAACCAGATGATAACATCTCATTAAGAGGTTTTAATGTATATAACTATGTTCATACTGATTGTCTGAGGCCCTCTGGTGGTGCCTCAATATTTGTAAAATCATCTTTCCCACAAAGAAAGATTGATTTACAAACAGAACTACAAGCAACTGCTGTTTCTGTCACTCTAGACAGAGAAATAACCATATGTTCTGTATATATTCCTCCATCGTTTTCTCTTAACTCCCAACACTTGGACAATTTACTGCAACAACTTCCTTCTCCTTATATTTTATTAGGTGACTTCAATGGTCACAATATCCTCTGGGGTGGTCAAAACAATGATTACAGAGGTGAACTTATCGAAAATTTCATTACAAAGAATGACATTTGTATTATGAATGATAAGTCTTACACTTATCATTCACCAAGTACAAAGTCTTTTACATCTATTGATCTTTCCTTCTGTCATCCATCACTGTTTCTTGATTATAATTGGTCTGTATGTGAAGACCAACACAGTAGTGATCACTTCCCTATCATCATTGAACAGAACACTTATTCCACTGAGGATCACAATCCAAAGTGGAAATTAAATAGAGCCAACTGGGATCTATTTAATACTCTGTGCACTGGTAAGTTAGTGCCAGAAAACTTCAAAGAATCTTCTGATCCTATAGCTGATTTCACCTCTTCTCTTATCGAAATATCTAAAGAATGTATTCCTCAAACTTCGACAAATCCAACTAAAAGTAATCCATGGTACAATGACGACTGTAAAGAAGCAATTAAACAGCGCAAGCAAGCTCTATCTAAATTCAAAAGATCTCCAAATACCAACAATTTCAATGACATCAAAGTATTTAGAGCTAAAGCCCGTAGAACAATTAAACTTTCGAAACGTAAATCATGGAGATCTTATGTTTCGAAAATCAATCATAAAACACCTATTAAAAAGGTTTGGGATATGATAAGAAAAATCTCTGGAAAAAACAAATCCCCCAGTTACACACATCTTAACATGGTGGGTACTGACAGCAAAGCAACTTCAAAAACAGATATTGCTGACACTTTAGGAGAAACTTTTTGTCACAATTCATCATCATTCAAATACTCTGAATCCTTCAGAAAGATCAAAACCGAACAAGAGAAAGTTAAATTGAATTTTAAATCACAAAATAATGAAATTTACAACAAAGATTTTAATTTAGATGAATTAGTTGAAGCTATTCAACTATCACATGACTCAGCCACGGGTCCTGATGAGATCCACTATCAAATGCTTAAACATCTCCCAGATACTTCTCTTGAAACTCTTTTGAATATATTTAATTACATTTGGACTACTGGTAAATTTCCAGAAGATTGGACCTTAGCAACCATAATCCCAATTCCCAAACCTGGGAAAGATCCTGCGGAACCTAATAATTATAGACCTATAGCTTTAACAAGTTGTCTATGTAAAACACTTGAAAGAATGATAAATAAAAAACTTACTTGGTTTTTAGAATCCAATAATCATATATCGCGGTTCCAGTCTGGTTTCAGATCTGACCGCAGTACAACTGATAATTTAGTTAGATTGGAAACCTTCATACGTGATGCCTTTATTAAAAAGGAACATGTAGTTGCTGTGTTTTTTGATTTGGAAAAAGCTTATGATACCACGTGGAGATATGGCATTTTAAAAGATATCCACAAACTAGGATTAAGAGGTAGACTTCCTACATTCATTGAAAACTTCCTTGCAGACCGCGTCATGCAAGTCCGAGTTGGCTCCTCTCTGTCTGACTATTACGACCAGGAGCAAGGTGTACCTCAAGGAGGCGTTCTATCAACAACACTTTTTAGCATTAAAATTAATGATGTTGTGAAATGTTTAGGTAATCTTACTGATTGCTCATTATACGTTGATGACTTCTGTATCTGTTATCGCTCAAAAAGCATGGCGACGATTGAACGCCAACTGCAACAAAATTTAAATAAGATTGAAAATTGGGCAACAAGCAATGGTTTTAAGTTTTCCAAATCAAAAACACAGTGTGTACATTTCTGTCAGTTGCGCAAGCAACATGATGATCCGGTTTTACATTTATATGGATCACCCATTCCAGTTGTTGAGGAATCTAAATTCCTTGGCATTTTATTTGATAGAAAACTCAGTTTTATACCCCATATTAAATTTCTCAAAGCTAAATGTTTAAAAGCATTGAATCTTTTAAAAGTGCTTTCCCATACTTCTTGGGGTGCAGACCGAACAACACTTCTCAAGTTGTATCGGTCTCTAGTCCGGTCAAAATTAGACTATGGCTGTATTATATATGGCTCTGCACGAAAATCATATCTTCAAATGCTTGATCCTATACATCACCAAGGACTTAGATTAGCTTTAGGGGCTTTTAGAACTTCTCCTGTTGCTAGTCTCTATGTGGAAGCAGATGAACCATCACTTTACTCACGAAGAGAGAAACTCTCTTTGCAATATGCTATAAGACTTGCTGCTAACCCATCAAATCCTGCTCATGAAGTTACTTTCCCACCAAATTATGTTAATTTATATGAACAAAAACCTAAAGCTATTAAATCATTTGGCATCAGAATTTCACCACTCTTAGAATCTGCCAATATCAAACCACAAAATATTGAAAAACATTTTACACCAAATATTCCAGCTTGGTGTATGAAACCACCTGAAATACTTTTTGATTTACATTCCGGGAAAAAATCTGAATCAAATCCACACATATTAAAAGATGATTTCAGAAAAATGCAAAGTCGTTATAAGAATTACCAACAAATTTATACTGATGGGTCAAAGGAAGACTCAAAGGTTGGTTGTGCTGTTATATCAGACAACCATAGTAATATGCAACGTATACCTGACGATTCATCAATTTTCACTGCTGAAGCCAAAGCAATTGATCTAGCTTTAGATTTCATTAACACTTGTGATGCTAACAATAAATTTATTATATTTTCTGACTCGCTTTCTGTATTGAAAGCAATGAATCATACCAGTTCAAAGAATCCACAGATTCAGAAACTTTTAGAAAAATGTCATGAGCTTTTAGCTTATAAAGAAATTGTTCTCTGTTGGATTCCTAGTCATATAGGTATCCAAGGGAATGAGATGGTAGATAAGCAAGCAAAAACATCGCTTTCATTAGAACCAACTTCTTTTAAGATTCCATTTTCTAATTTTAAGCCATCTATCAATAAGTATATCTTGGAAGAATGGCAAACTTCATGGAACAACAGCATTGGAAATAAACTTCTTGACATAAAACCAACTATCGGTAAACAACAATCAGTTGTTCGAAACATTAGAAAAGAAGAAGTCGTTTTGGCTCGACTCCGTTTAGGTCATACAAGAGTCACACATTCATACTTACTTCTAGGTGAAGAGCAACCACACTGTGTTGGTTGCGATGCACCATTCACTGTACGTCACTTTCTTTTGGATTGTGGCGATTTTGCACAAGTAAGAAATAATTGTTTCCATGTTGATAACATGAAACAGTTATTTCAAGATATACATATTGATAGTATTATGACTTTTTTAAGACAAATAAATCTTTTTAACAAAATCTAAAAAGTATTTTTAAAGTCATGTTTTGTTTTACATTTGTATCAGACCATAATACAGACTAGTTAAAGTTATACTTTGTTCAGTCAAAGAACATGTACAGTTATCTGAATAGCTCTCTGAAACTGTCAGATATTGTACGTGGTCTCTTCTGTCAACAACTATATTATAACTTATTTTCATTATACAAACTCATCATCATCATTTCTTTTATTTTATCATACAAATTTTTACTATTTCCATTCACATCATGTTTAGTTCAATACCGCTTGACGCTAATAACCCACAAGGGTTGATGCGTCGTTAAGCACCAAACAAACAAACAATCTGGATCCAGCCAAAAGTCCATGGGACTATAGGAAACTCATCAGTATCGCTACGGTAATATTTTCAATAAATTTGAGCCATGGGTTCACCCCCATACCTCATCTGGATCCAGCCAAAAGTCTATGGAACTCAAGGAAACTCATCAGTATCGCTAGGGTAATATTTTCAATTAATTTGAGCCATGGGTTCACCCCCATACCTCATCTGGATCCAGCCAAAAGTCCATGGAACTATAGGAAACTCATCAGTATCGTTACCGTGATATTTTCATTTAATTTGAGCCATGGGTTCACCCTCATACCTCATCTGGATCCAGCCAAAAGTCCATGGAACTGAAGGAAACTCATCAGTATCGCTAGGGTAATATTTTCAATTAATTTGAGCCATGGGTTCACCCCCATACCTCATCTGGATCCAGCCAAAAGTCCATGGAACTATAGGAAACTCATCAGTATCGTTACCGTGATATTTTCATTTAATTTGAGTCATGGGTTCACCCTCATACCTCATCTGGATCCAGCCAAAAGTCCATGGAACTGAAGGAAACTCATCAGTATCGCTACGGTAATATTTTCAATACATTTGAGCCATGGGTTCACCCTCATACCTCATCTGGATCCAGACAAATGTCCATGGAACTCAAGGAAACTCATCAGTTTCGCTAGGGTAATGTTTTCAATTAATTTGAGCCATGAGTTCACACTCATACCTCATCTGGATCCAGCCAAAAGTCCATGGAACTCAAGGAAACTCATCAGTATCGCTACGGTAATATTTTCAATTAATTTGAGCCATGGGTTCACCCATACCTCATCTGGATCCAGCCAAAAGTCCATGGAACTAAAGGAAACTCATCAGTATCGTGACTGTGATATTTTTGAGCCATGGGTTCACCCTCATACCTCATCTGGATCCAGCCAAAAGTCCATGGAACTATAGGAAACTCATCAGTATCGCTAGGGTAATATTTTCAATTAATTTGAGCCATGGGTTCACCCCCATACCTCATCTGGATCCAGCCAAAAGTCCATGGAACTATAGGAAACTCATCAGTATCGTTACCGTGATATTTTCATTTAATTTGAGCCATGGGTTCACCCTCATACCTCATCTGGATCCAGCCAAAAGTCCATGGAACTCAAGGAAACTCATCAGTATCGCTACGGTAATATTTTCAATAAATTTGAGCCATGGGTTCACCCCCATACCTCATCTGCATCAAGCCGAAAGTCCATGGAACTATAGGAAACTCATCAGTATCGTTAGAGTGATATTTTCTTTTAATTTGAGCCATGGGTTCACCCTCATACCTCATCTGGATCCAGCCAAAAGTCCATGGAACTGAAGGAAACTCATCAGTATCGCTACGGTAATATTTTCAATAAATTTGAGCCATGGGTTCATCCCCATACCTCATCTGCATCAAGCCAAATGTCCATGGAACTATAGGAAACTCATCAGTATCGTTAGAGTGATATTTTCATTTAATTTGAGCCATGGGTTCACCCTCATACCTCATCTGGATCCAGCCAAAAGTCCATGGAACTAAAGGAAACTCATCAGTATCGCTACGCTAATATTTTCAATAAATTTGAGCCATGGGTTCACCCTCATACCTCATCTGGATCCATCCAAAAGTCCATGGAACTGAAGGAAACTCATCAGTATCGCTACGGTAATATTTTCAATACATTTGAGCCATGGGTTCACCCTCATACTTCATCTGGATCCAGACAAATGTCCATGGAACTCAAGGAAACTCATCAGTTTCGCTAGGGTCATATTTTCAATTAATTTGAGCCATGGGTTCACCCCCATACCTCATCTGGATCCAGCCAAAAGTCCATGGAACTAAAGGAAACTCATCAGTATTGTTAGAGTGATACCCTCATACCTCATCTGGATCCAGACAAATGTCCATGGAACTCAAGGAAACTCATCAGTTTCGCTAGGGTCATATTTTCAATTAATTTGAGCCATAGGTTCACCCCCATACCTCATCTGGATCCAGCCAAAAGTCTATGGAACTCAAGGAAACTCATCAGTATCGCTAGGGTAATATTTTCAATTAATTTGAGCCATGGGTTCACCCTCATACCTCATCTGGATCCAGCCAAAAGTCTATGGAACTCAAGGAAACTCATCAGTATCGCTAGGGTAATATTTTCAATTAATTTGAGCCATGGGTTCACCCCCATACCTCATCTGGATCCAGCCAAAAGTCCATGGAACTAAAGGAAACTCATCAGTATTGTTAGAGTGATATTTTCATTTAATTTGAGCCATGGGTTCACCCTCATACCTAATCTGGATCCAGCCAAAAGTCTCTGGAACTCAAGGAAACTAATCAGTATCGCTAGGGTAATATTTTCAATTAATTTGAGCCATGGGTTCACCCCATACCTCATCTGGATCCAGCCAAAAGTCCATGGAACTGAAGGAAACTCATCAGTATCGCTACGGTAATATTTTCAATAAATTTGAGCCATGGGTTCACCCCCATACCTCATCTGCATCAAGCCAAAAAACCATGGAACTATAGGAAACTCATCAGTATCGTTACCCTGATATTTTCATTTAATTTGAGCCATGGGTTCACCCTCATACCTCATCTGGATCCAGCCAAAAGTCCATGGAACCCAAGGAAACTCATCAGTATCGCTACGGTAATATTTTCAATAAATTTGAGCCATGGGTTCACCCCCATACCTCATCTGCATCAAGCCAAAAGTCCATGGAACTATAGGAAACTCATCAGTATCGTTAGACTGATATTTTCATTTAATTTGAGCCATGGGTTCACCCTCATACCTCATCTGGATCCAGCCTAAAGTCCATGGAACTGAAGGAAACTCATCAGTATCGCTACGGTCATATTTTCCATAAATTTGAGCCATGGGTTCACCCTCATATCTCATCTGGATCCAGACAAAAGTCCATGGAACTCAAGGAAACTCATCAGTTTCGCTTGGGTA
Organism: Loripinus fragilis; assembly: GCA_964019695.1. Lineage (NCBI taxonomy): Eukaryota > Metazoa > Mollusca > Bivalvia > Lucinida > Lucinidae > Loripinus > Loripinus fragilis. The sequence goes on along the minus strand of OZ026528.1, from coordinate 56,966,920 downwards.
ATATTTTCAATTAATTTGAGCCATGGGTTCACCCCCATACCTCATCTGGATCCAGCCAAAAGTCCATGAAACTAAAGGAAACTCATCAGTATTGTTAGAGTGATATTTTCATTTAATTTGAGCCATGAGTTCACCCTCATACCTCATCTGGATCCAGCCAAAAGTCTATGGAACTCAAGGAAACTCATCAGTATCGCTAGGGTAATATTTTCAATTAATTTGAGCCATGGGTTCACCCCCATACCTCATCTGGATCCAGCCAAAAGTCCATGGAACTATAGGAAACTCATCAGTATTGTTAGAGTGATATTTTCATTTAATTTGAGCCATGAGTTCACCCTCATACCTCATCTGGATCCAGCCAAAAGTCCATGGAACTATAGGAAACTCATCAGTATCGCTACGGTAATATTTTCAATTAATTTGAGCCATGGGTTCACCCCCATACCTCATCTGGATCCAGCCAAAAGTCCATGGAACTATAGGAAACTCATCAGTATTGCTACGGTAATATTTTCATTAAATTTGAGCCATGGGTTCACCCTCATACCTCATCTGGATCCAGCCAAAAGTCCATGGAACTCAAGGAAACTCATCAGTATCGCTACGGTAATATTTTCAATTAATTTGAGCCATCGGTTCATCCCCATACCTCATCTGCATCAAGCCAAATGTCCATGGAACTATAGGAAACTCATCAGTATCGTTAGAGTGATATTTTCATTTAATTTGAGCCATGGGTTCACCCTCATACCTCATCTGGATCCAGCCAAAAGTCCATGGAACTGAAGGAAACTCATCAGTATCGCTACGGTAATATTTTCAATACATTTGAGCCATGGGTTCACCCTCATACCTCATCTGGATCCAGACAAATGTCCATGGAACTCAAGGAAACGCATCAGTTTCGCTAGGGTCATATTTTCAATTAATTTGAGCCATGGGTTCACCCCCATACCTCTCCCTGGAGAGTCCCTACCACCTTGTCGCGGTCTCTAGGGCACACTTCACACAGGGGACGATATTGATTGTAATTATTGTCTCCTCTGGGAGTGCTAAGAGTAGGACCCACCAGTCTGCCGTGGGTGGCTTTCTCGTAACTCGAAGGGGATGGCCTGGAAGACTGAGAGCATGCAGAATATGGACGTTTATAAATTCTGTATGACTCAACACGTCTCTTTGGCCTCTTTGACGGGGTAGACTGAGGTGGAAACACGGCCCGGTGTTTCTAATCGGCTTTGTCATGCTGAGCCCCAGGATTCTGAAAATGTAAAAAAAAATATTTCTTATATCTTCGTTCTATAGTATCGTTCTGATGCCAACCATGTGTCCATTATCTTAAACTTTCTTTCTTTTATAAATAATCCTGGAAGGCAGTGGCTTAACGGGTCAATTGTGCAGATTCTATTTGTGCAAGTATACCTTCTATGTATCTCTAGCACTGGAGATCGGAAATCCACTCCATTAAAGTGCTCCCTTGTTGGGCTCCACGGTGGGTGGGGAGCATGGAGGATGAATCAAACAACTAAACTACATGGCTAAACAAAAAGCAAAAAAACGTCACATAGCAAATTCAGATACTGACTCTGAAAACTCGTACCCAGTTTCTCAACCAACTAATTCAAGTTCGTCAAGTTCGTCAACCTCAACCAAAAAACCTTATGTACCCAGATTTTTAATAATCCATTCAGAAAAAGAAGGAGAGACTATTTCTTCTCTTTCTCCGTTTGTAGTACATAAAACTATTATGAGCATTGCAGGTGAACCAAAGAGCATAAAGAACCTAAGGTCTGGTGATCTTTTGATACAATGTGCAAAAGAGTCACACGAAAAAAATCTACTACAGATGAAGACATTTTGTGGTTTAAAATGCTCCGTAACACCCCATTCATCCTTGAACACATCCAAGGGTATCATTCGCTGTCCAGCCTTGAGCAGAGTGACAAGCGATGATATCAAGGAAGGCATGGTTGAACAGGGAGTTACGGATGTACGTAGAATCACTGTACGTCGTGATGGTGAAACAAAATTAACCAACACATATGTTCTTACATTCAACTCACCAAACTTACCTACAGTTGTTAAAATAGGCTTCATGCAAGTGAAAGTAGATGTCTATATACCAAACCCTCTTCGATGTTACCATTGTCAAGTGTTTGGTCACCACGAAAATAAATGTGGTAGACACGCTGTATGCTGTAACTGCGGTGAGCCCGAACATTGTGCACCATCTGGCGTGTGTGACAAACCAGCCAAATGTGTCAACTGCTCTGGTAATCACCCTGCAAACTCAAAACAATGCCCACAATGGGAGAAAGAGAAGAAAATACTGAAAATAAAATGTGAAAACAACCTATCATTTCCTGACGCTCGTAAACAATACGAGCAATTCTACACAGGTCAAACATATGCAAGTGCCGTAAAACCAGGCACTTGCAACAAATCTACACAAACTGAAAATAAAACCACACAGACGGACGACAGCTTTGACGAATACTTAAAACAGACAACAGAGAAAACACAAGGTACAAAGGAGAAACGTAACACATCTCCTAAACCAGGAAAAAGTAACTCCTCTCATTCTGGGCCAGCCCTTAAGGGGGCGACCTTAGAAATGATAAAGAAAGATGAGGAGAAGAAGAAAAAAGAGGAGAAAGAAAAACTTAAAAAACAACAAAAAGAAGAAAGAAAACAGCAATGGCAAAAAGAACAAGCACAGAAAGAAAAAGAACAAACAGAAAAAGCAAAACAAGCTGAAAAGAATCCATATTCTGTGTTTGCAGAAAAAGATGATGAAGAGGTGCGTATGGAAGAGGAGTCTGTGGTATTTGCAGACTCTTCTTCCAGTGACCATCTCCCTAAAGGCACACTGCCAAGATTACCAGTAACCAAATAATGGAAGGTTTCAATCTAACCATTATTTTAGTACTTCTTTTAATATTATTTTCAAGTATGGATTTTAAACATAAAATTATTCAATGGAATTGTCGAGGTTTGAAACCTAATTATAATGAAGTATCTCTATTGATTTCCGAATATAATCCATCCATATTTTGTTTTCAAGAGACATTTCTTAAACCAGATGATAACATCTCATTACGAGGTTTTAATATATATAACTATGTTCATACTGATTGTCTGAGGCCCTCTGGTGGTGCCTCAATATTTGTAAAATCATCTTTCCCACAAAGAAAGATTGATTTACAAACAGAACTACAAGCAACTGCTGTTTCTGTCACTCTAGACAGAGAAATAACTATATGTTCTGTATATATTCCTCCATCGTTTCCTCTTAACTCCCAACACTTGGACAATTTACTGCAACAACTTCCTTCTCCTTATATTTTATTAGGTGACTTCAATGGTCACAATATCCTCTGGGGTGGTCAAAACAATGATTCCAGAGGTGAACTTATCGAAAATTTCATTACAAAGAATGACATTTGTATTATGAATGATAAGTCTTATACTTATCATTCACCAAGTACAAAGTCTTTTACATCTATTGATCTTTCCTTCTGTCATCCATCACTGTTTCTTGATTATAATTGGTCTGTATGTGAAGATCAACACAATAGTGATCACTTCCCTATCATCATTGAACAGAACACTTTTTCCACTGAGGATCACAATCCAAAGTGGAAATTAAATAGAGCCAACTGGGATCTATTTAATACTCTGTGCACTGGTAAATTGGTGCCAGAAAACTTCAAAGAATCTTCTGATCCTATAGCTGATTTTACCTCTGCTCTCATCGAAATATCTAAAGAATGTATTCCTCAAACTTCGACAAATCCAACTAAAAGTAATCCATGGTACAATGACGACTGTAAAGAAGCAATTAAACAGCGCAAGCAAGCTCTATCTAAATTCAAAAGATCTCCAAATACCAACAATTTCAATGACATCAAAGTATTTAGAGCTAAAGCCCGTAGAACAATTAAACTTTCGAAGCGTAAGTCATGGAGATCTTATGTTTCGAAAATAAATCATAAAACACCTATTAAAAAGGTTTGGGATATGATAAGAAAAATCTCTGGAAAAAACAAATCCCCCAGTTACACACATCTAAACATGGTGGGTACTGACAGCAAAGCAACTTCAAAAACAGACATTGCTGACACTTTAGGAGAAACTTTTTGTCACAATTCATCATCATTCAAATACTCTGAATCCTTCAGAAAGATTAAAACCGAACAAGAGAAAGTTAAATTGAATTTTAAATCACAAAATAATGAAATTTATAACAAAGATTTTAATTTAGATGAATTAGTTGAAGCTATTCAACTATTACATGACTCAGCCACGGGTCCTGATGAGATCCACTATCAAATGCTTAAACATCTCCCAGAGAATTCTCTTGAAACCCTTTTGAATATATTTAACTACATTTGGACTACTGGTAAATTTCCAGAAGATTGGATCTTAGCAACCATAATCCCAATTCCCAAACCTGGGAAAGATCCTGCGGAACCTAATAATTATAGACCTATAGCTTTAACAAGTTGTCTATGTAAAACACTTGAAAGAATGATAAATAAAAGACTTACTTGGTTTTTAGAATCCAATAATCATATATCGCGGTTCCAGTCTGGTTTCAGATCTGACCCCCCCGAGTTCGCTTACCGCCTTGCCGTGGTTCGGGGGCTTAATTCGCACAGGGGACTTTATTTTTGAATAACTGTCCCCTCTGCTTAAAGCTAAAGGTAAGCCAGGCGCTCGCCCTCTGGCGCCCTAGAAATATGGATGGCTGTCCGGCACCACTGGGGACAGACTGTATGTACCTTCGTACTTAAGCAGGCCTGTTTGCGTCTCTTGTTTTGCAGACTTGAGAGGTGACAGGTTGGGGTTAAAGTCCTCACGCAAACCAGTGGTAACTGTCCGTAAAAACGCAACTATATCAACTTGTTTTCATAAGTAACCAAAAGCTTAAAGTTATCAAAAAGTGTCTTCTACTAGTAAAACTGTAAAGAAGATAAAAGTCAAATATAGCAATTTTTATAACTGCTATCGTCTTAATTATTGAGTTCTATGTCTTGTTGAACATTTATTTTTAAAACTCTTACTTTATCTATATGACAGTTTTCATGATTAACTGTCCAGTACCTAAGTTACATTCTTGATCTTATATTTTTAAAGTTCTGTATTGTAGAGCTTTAAAGTTCTCTATTGTAGGGATATCTTCAGATTTAACTTGAAGAGCAATTTACCTGTAAAATATCTTTGCTAAATCTCAATATCTTATTCAAAAGAACATACTGTAGTTCTTTCTGTCTCAAATTCATTTATTTATCTAATACTATTTGTGTCTTTTTTTCATTATCAACCAGGCTTAAATTGATCAGGTCTACTACAATCATTTCAATTTCAAACTTTTTAAATAATCTATCACAGTTTATTTTCTAAACTGCACATCACAACCGGGCTTATACCGTGTCTGTAGGGTTAAAATATACAGATTGCTTTACTGCTGTAGTAGATAAGGTGAAAACCCTTATTAAAACAGTGTGCTGCCTGTTTGCCGTGGGTTTGCGACGCGTGAATGGGAGAAGAGAATCCTGGCAATTGAGGAAAGCCCAGGGATCTCCAGCTTTCCAACACATTGTTTTGGTCTCGGATTCAGCTAGACGTGAGTCCAGTGCTTGGTCCGGCGCTGGATCAATCGGCTGGGTGGTCCATCTCTAGAAACCATCTTATTCTTTCTTCCTTCTGTCTTATTGAAAGTATCTTTTAGGTACGTAACCGGGTTCAATCTTCTTTTTTATATCTTCCTATTTGGTTTCAAGAGTGACTGCTCATGGGCTAATCCTGGGGCATATAGACCAGCGTTAATAAGGCTTTTGAGAGTGGTGAGGGGGGTCATCAAATTACGGGTGGGGACGTCCAATAAATGTTAGACTTTTTTCTTAAGGGAATCTACGTTTGATATGTATTGGACGTTAATCTTAAGCTGGAAGAACTACTGGAAAATATGAACCGGAGTATGGTAGATATGTAACTTTAATGTAGGAAATAGGAGAGCCATTTCCATATAACATTCCCTTGTTGGGCTCCACGGTGGGTGAAGAACATATCTATTGAACTTAAAACCAAACACCATGGATCATGCTAAATTTACTTTTACCATGGTTCCCCCTTCGACCCCAGGTCCAAGCCTGGGTTTGACCCCCAATCTTGCGTTGTCTCAAGACAACTATCCTACTCTTGCAAACTCTAACAAACGACAACGACCGGATTCCGACGATGAGATAAGCAATTCCACAATTTTCAAACCTGCAGAGAATTTTGCTCGATTTTTGGTAGTTAAATCAACAGATTCAGAAAAAACAATTACATCACTTTCACCATTTGTAATAGAAAAGCAGATAGAAGCAACAATTGGAACACCAAAATCAGTTAAAAAATTAAAAAATCAAACTCTTCTTATTGAAACACAAAGGAAAACACAAACTGAAAACTTACTAAAAATGACAACTTTTTTTAACCTACCAGTGACTGTTTCGGAACATCATACCCTTAACACATCTAAAGGAATTATCAGAGATAGAGCTTTGAAGGGCGAGTCTGAGGAAAACATAAAAGAGTATCTAAAAGATCAAGGTGTAATAGCTGTAAAGCGATTTACAATCAAAAAAGGCAATAGTACCATTGAAACAAACACACTACTTTTGACATTCAATATGATTACAGTACCTAAATCTTTAAGGATCTTCTACAGATTTATACCTGTTGACATTTATATTCCAAATCCGTTACGCTGTTTTAACTGCCAAAAATTCAATCATCATGAAAATAACTGCCCAGAAGATCTTGGTTCAGTCTGTGAAAATTGTGGAATGGGAGAATATAATCATATAACGAGCAAGTGCAAAAATCCTCCAAAATGTGTTAACTGTGGACAAGATCACATCTCAAAGTCAAATGAGTGTGAAGCCTGGAAGAGAGAAAAAGAAATCATGAAAATTAAAGTCATCAATAATATACCATACATAGAAGCCAGAAAAATGTTTGAAAAACAGCCTGATACATCCTATTCCAGAATAGTACAATCAGCTCAAAATAAAAAAGCAGAAACTAAAACAACCGGCACCCAAACTAATATAAAAGATACAGAAGTGACAGCAAGCACGAAGATCATAGAGCCTAGAAAAAGAACAACACCTAAAACAGCAACACAACCTAAAGCAACATCAATGACCAACTCTCAACCACTAACACAGAAAAGCTTATCTCAAAATGAAAAAAGTGAAAAAAATACCAGAGAATCCAGACCAATGTCAAAAACACGGCCCAATAATAGGAAAAACAGTGTTTCTCCTAAGTTGGGCCCAAAAGAGAAAACTGTAGTTAAACTTACAAGAGTTCAAGATGAACATATCAAGCTGAAAAATAAATATGGCAATCTTGAGCAACAAATGGAGGAAGATCCTCCACCAAACAATTAAACATTAGCCATGAAGGTTTCCAAATTACATATTATACTCTTTCTTTCTTTAATTATACCTGATATGGATTACAAACACAATATTATTCAATGGAACTGTCGAGGTTTAAAAACTAAATTAGATGAAATTTCCCTTTTACTCAGTGACTATAAACCATCTGTATTTTGTCTACAAGAAACTTTTTTAAAACCTGAAGATAATATAACTCTTAAAGGTTTTAATATATATAATTATATACACTCTGACTGCCAAAGACCTTCTGGCGGTAGCTCTATCTTAGTTAAATCTTCTTGTCCTCAACGAAATATAGTGTTAACCACAGAACTTCAGGCAACTGCTGTTTCTGTAACGTTAGATAAAGAAATAACTATATGTTCTATTTATATTCCACCTTCTTTTTCCTTAAAAACTGAACATCTTGATTCTTTATTAAAACAACTCCCTTCTCCATATCTACTATTAGGTGACTTTAATGGTCATAATATTCTCTGGGGTAATAAAGAAAATAATTCCAGAGGCGAACTCATTGAAAATTTCATTACAAACAATGATATATGTCTTATGAATGACAAATCAAACACTTATATGCATGATCCAACAGGCTCTTTCTCTTCCATAGATCTTTCCTTATGCCATCCATCCCTTTTTCTTGACTTTAATTGGTCTGTCTGTAAAGATCAACATCATAGTGATCATTTTCCTATCGTCATTAAAAGTAATACTTCCACAGTAGAAGATCATAATCCAAAATGGAAACTAAATAAAGCTAATTGGGAAGTATTTCAATCTTTATGTACTGAAACAATAACTGTAGAAAGTTTTAAAGATTCTTCAGACCCTTTGTCTGATTTCACCTCTTCCCTTATTGATATATCTTCTAAATGTATACCAAAAACCTCGACAAATCCAACAAAAAGTAATCCATGGTACAATGATGAATGTAAAGAAGCTATTAAAACGAGGAAAAAAGCTCTAAATAAATTCAAAAAATATCCAACTAAGGACAATTTAAATGAAGTAAAAGTATTTAGAGCAAAGGCTCGCAGAACAATTAAGATATCGAAACGAAAGTCATGGCGTTCTTACGTTTCAAAAATTAATCACAAAACCCCTATAAAAAAAGTTTGGGATATGATAAGAAAAATATCTGGTAAGACAAAATCACCCAGTTACACCCATTTAAACCATCCCGTTACAGAAACAAAAGCAACAAGTAAATTTGATATAGCTGAAACCTTAGGAGAAACATTTTTAAACAATTCATGTTCAAGAAATTACCCTGAAAAATTTCAAAAAGTTAAAGCAGAACAAGAAAAAATTAAACTTAATTTCAAGTCTGCAAATACTGAGGAATATAATAATCTTTTTAATTTTGATGAACTTTTGGATGCAATTAAACAATCACATGATTCTGCAACTGGACCAGATGAAATACATTATCAAATGCTTAAACATCTTCCAGAGAGTTCCCTCCAAGCTCTTTTAGGTATATTTAATCATATATGGACTACTGGTGATTTTCCTGAAGACTGGCGATTAGCCACTGTAATACCTATACCCAAACCAGGGAAAGATCATGCTGAGCCAACCAATTATAGACCTATAGCTCTTACAAGTTGTCTTTGTAAAACTTTAGAAAGAATGATTAATAAAAGGTTGATTTGGTATTTAGAATCAAACAATCTTTTATCACGGTATCAGTCGGGTTTCCGAGCTGGCCGTAGTACAAATGATAATTTAGTTAAATTGGAAACTTTCATACGTGATGCCTTTGTTAAAAAGGAACACGTTGTAGCTGTCTTTTTTGACTTGGAAAAAGCATACGATACCACATGGAGATATGGCATTATGAAAGATATTCATAAACTAGGACTAAGAGGTAGACTACCTACTTTTATTGAAAGCTTCCTTGCTGATCGCGCAATGCAAGTGAGGGTGGGATCCACTCTTTCTGATTTATATGATCAGGAACAGGGGGTCCCACAGGGCGGTGTACTTTCTACAACTCTTTTTAATATTAAAATCAATGATATTGTTAAATGCCTTGATAATTTAACAGATTGTTCTCTCTATGTTGATGATTTTTGTATTTGCTTTCGATCAAAAAGTATGCGAACAATTGAAAGGCATCTACAGCAAAACTTAAACAAGATAGAACATTGGGCCACTAATAATGGTTTTAAATTTTCCAAGTCAAAAACACAGTGTGTACATTTTTGTCAATTGCGAAAACAACATGATGATCCAGTTCTTACATTATATGGATCGCCTATTCCTGTTGTACAGGAATACAAATATCTTGGTTTGATATTTGACAAAAAGCTTAGTTTTATCCCGCATATTAAATACTTGAAGGCAAAGTGCCTTAAATCCTTGAACATATTGAAAGTTTTATCTCACACTACTTGGGGTGCAGATCGAACAACACTCTTACAATTATATCGATCTTTGATACGTTCAAAACTAGACTATGGATCCATTGTTTACGGATCAGCAAGAAAATCTTATTTAGCTATGCTTGACCCTATCCATCATCAAGGTCTTAGATTAGCCTTAGGAGCATTTAGAACATCACCTACTGCAAGTCTTTATGTTGAGGCAGATGAACCATCTTTAAATACACGTAGAGAAAAACTTTCTTTACAATATGCTATTAGAATTGCTGAAAATAATTCAAATCCAGCTCATGATGTGACCTTTCAGCCAAAATACACAGATCTTTATGAAAGCAAACCAAATTTTATTAAATCTTTTGGCGTCAGAACTTTACCAGTCCTCGAATCTGCAAACATAAACTGTAAAAACATAGATAAAACTTTTACACCAAATGTACCAGCATGGTGTATAAATAAACCAAAACTTCTCTTTGATTTACACTCTAGTAAGAAGTCAGAAACCAGTCCTATTATCATGAAATCTAATTTCCAAGAGCTAAAATCACATTACATGGACTATAAGCATATTTATACAGATGGTTCAAAAGATGATATGAAAGTAGGATGCGCAGTAGTATCTGACGACTACTCTAAAACTATGCGAATTCCAGATGGGTCTTCAATTTTTACAGCAGAAGCAAAAGCTATTGATTTAGCATTAGATCTTATTGCCGACTGTGAAACTTCTAACAAATTTATTATCTTTTCAGACTCCCTATCAGTATTAAAATCTTTAGATCATACATCTTCAAAAAATCCCCAAATTCAAAAACTACTTGAAAAACATCATGAATTATCAGAATTAAATGAAATAGTTTACTGTTGGATCCCTAGCCACATTGGCATTGCTGGCAATGAAAGTGTGGACCAAAAAGCAAAAGATTCATTGAATTTACACCCAACAAACTTTTCAATACCTTATGCAAATTTTAAATCTTTTATCAATAGGTACATTTTAAACAAATGGCAAATTTTATGGAATAACAGTGTTGGTAATAAACTCTTTGAGATTAAACCTGTCATTGGACAATCTCAGCCAGTAGTACGAAATGTCAGACAGGAGGAAGTCGTCCTTGCTCGTCTACGTATTGGTCATACAAGGATCACACACTCTTATCTTTTAAAACGAGAGGAGCCACCGTATTGTTTTGGATGTGATACACTCTTCACAGTCCGCCATTTTCTACTTGAATGTGGTGATTTTTCACATATAAGAAACAAATACTTTCATGTTGATACAATCAAACAATTGTTTAATGATGTACCAATTGATAATATCTTTTTATTCTTAAAAGAGATTAATCTTTTTAACAAATTGTAGCTTTAATTTTCCTTTGAACTGTTTACTTATTTAAATGTACTTTCATCATACCATTTTCTTTTTTGCGGGAGAAGATCATGTATAGTCATCTGATTAGCCTATGTTGTTGTCAGATATTATACATGATCTTCGCTGTAAAATGATTACTATTTTATCGTCTTTGCTATACTCATATGTTTCATGTGTCAAATTGTTAATATTTTAGCTTATCTATTATAGTTTTAATGTTCAGTAATACTTCTCTTACCTAACCTTGATGACGCTAATGACCCAAAAGGGTTGATGCGTCGTTAAACTCCAACTCATCATCATCATCATCAGATCTGACCGCAGTACAACTGATAATTTAGTTAGATTGGAAACCTTCATACGTGATGCCTTTATTAAAAAGGAACATGTAGTTGCTGTGTTTTTTGATTTGGAAAAAGCTTATGATACCACGTGGAGATATGGCATTTTAAAAGATATCCACAAACTAGGATTAAGAGGTAGACTTCCTACATTCATTGAAAACTTCCTTGCAGACCGCATCATGCAAGTCCGAGTTGGCTCCTCTCTGTCTGACTATTATGACCAGGAGCAAGGTGTACCTCAAGGAGGTGTTCTATCTACAACACTTTTTAGCATTAAAATTAATGATATTGTGAAATGTTTAGGTAATCTTACAGATTGCTCATTATATGTTGATGACTTCTGTATCTGTTATCGCTCAAAAAGCATGGCGACGATTGAAGGCCAACTGCAACAAAATTTAAATAAGATTGAAAATTGGGCAACAAGCAATGGCTTTAAGTTTTCCAAATCAAAAACACAGTGTGTACATTTCTGTCAGTTGCGCAAGCAACATGATGATCCGGTTTTACATTTATATGGATCACCTATTCCAGTTGTTGAGGAATCTAAATTCCTTGGCATTTTATTTGATAGAAAACTCAGTTTTATACCCCATATTAAATATCTCAAAGCTAAATGTTTAAAAGCATTGAATCTTTTAAAAGTGCTTTCCCATACTTCTTGGGGTGCAGACCGAACTACACTTCTCAAGCTGTATCGGTCTATAGTCCGGTCAAAATTAGACTATGGCTGTATTATATATGGCTCTGCACGAAAATCATATCTTCAAATGCTTGATCCTATACATAACCAAGGACTTAGATTAGCTTTAGGGGCTTTTAGAACTTCTCCTGTTGCTAGTCTCTATGTGGAAGCAGATGAACCATCACTATACTCACGAAGAGAGAAACTCTCTTTGCAATATGCTATAAGACTTGCTGCTAACCCATCAAATCCTGCTCATGAAGTTACATTCCCACCAAATTATGTTGATTTATATGAACAAAAACCTAAAGCTATTAAATCATTTGGCATCAGAATTTCACCACTCTTAGAATCTGCAAACATCAAACCACAAAATATTGAAAAACATTTTACACCAAATATTCCAGCTTGGTGTATGAAACCACCTGAAATTCTTTTTGATTTACATTCTGGGAAAAAATCTGAATCAAATCCACACATATTAAAAGATGATTTCAGAAAAATGCAAAGTCGTTATAAGAATTACCAACAAATTTATACTGATGGGTCAAAGGAAGACTCAAAGGTTGGTTGTGCTGTTATATCAGACAACCATAGTAATATGCAACGTATACCTGACGATTCATCAATTTTCACTGCTGAAGCCAAAGCAATTAATCTAGCTTTAGATTTCATTAGCAATTGTGATGCTAACAATAAATTTATTATATTTTCTGACTCGCTTTCTGTATTGAAAGCAATGAACCATACCAGTTCAAAGAATCCACAGATTCAGAAACTTTTAGAAAAATGTCATGAGCTTTTAGCTAATAAAGAAATTGCTCTCTGTTGGATTCCTAGTCATATAGGTATCCAAGGGAATGAGATGGTAGATAAGCAAGCAAAAACATCGCTTTCATTAGAACCAACTTCTTTTAAAATTCCATTTTCAAATTTTAAGCCATCTATCAATAAATATATCTTGGAAGAATGGCAAACTTCATGGAATAACAGCATTGGTAATAAACTTCTTGACATAAAACCAACTATTGGTGAATATCAATCAGTTGTTCGAAACATTAGAAGAGAAGAAGTAGTTTTAGCTCGCCTCCGCTTAGGTCATACAAGAGTCACTCATTCATACTTACTACAAGGTGAAGAGCACCCACAATGTGTTGGTTGCGACGCACCATTCACTGTACGTCACTTCCTCTTGGAATGTTGCGATTTTGCACAAGTAAGAAATAATTGCTTCCATGTTGATAACATGAAAGAATTATTTCAAGATATACATATTGATAGTATTATGACATTTTTAAGACAAATAAATCTTTTTAACAAAATCTAATTGCTATTTTTAAAATCATGTTTTGTTTTACATTTGTATCAGACCATAATACAGATTTTTTAACGTTGTATTCTGTTCAGTTAGAGAACATGTACAGTTATCTGAATAGCTCTTTGAAACTGTCAGATATTGTACGTGGTCTCTCCTGTCAACAATTGTATTGCAACTAATTATCATTATACAAACTCATAATCATCTTTCCTTTAATTTTATCCTATAGATTTTTACTTTTTCCATCTTCATCATGTTTAGTTTAATACAGTCTGACGCTAATGACCCACAAGGGTTGATGCGTCGTTAAGAACCAAACAAACAAACAAACAAACAAACCCCCATACCTCATCTGGATCCAGCCAAAAGTCAATGGAACTATAGGAAACTCATCAGTATCGCTACGGTAATAATTTCAATACATTTGAGCCATGGGTTCACCTTCATACCTCATCTGGATCCAGACAAATGTCCATGGAACTCAAGGAAACTCATCAATTTCGCTAGGGTCATATTTTCAATTAATTTGAGCCATGGGTTCACCCCCATACCTCATCTGGATCCAGCCAAAAGTCCATGGAACTCAAGGAAACTCATCAGTATCGCTACGGTAATATTTTCAATACATTTGAGCCATGGGTTCACCCCCATACCTCATCTGGATCCAGCCAAAAGTCCATGGAACTATAGCAAACTCATTAGTATCGTTACCGTGATATTTTCATTTAATTTGAGCCATGGGTTCACCCTCATACCTCATCTGGATCCAGCCAAAAGTCTATGGAACTCAAGGAAACTCATCAGTATCGCTAGGGTAATATTTTCAATTAATTTGAGCCATGGGTTCACCCCCATACCTCATCTGGATCCAGCCAAAAGTCCATGGAACTATAGCAAACTCATTAGTATCGTTACCGTGATATTTTCATTAAATTTGAGCCATGGGTTCACCCTCATACCTCATCTGGATCCAGCCAAAAGTCCATGGAACTCAAGGAAACTCATCAGTATCGCTACGGTAATATTTTCAATTAATTTGAGCCATGGGTTCACCCCCATACCTCATCTGGATCCAGCCAAAAGTCCATGGAACTATAGGAAACTCATCAGTATCGTGACCGTGATATTTTCATTTAATTTGAGCCATGGGTTCACCCTCATACCTCATCTGGATCCAGCCAAAAGTCCATGGGACTATAGGAAACTCATCAGTATCGCTACGGTAATATTTTCAATTAATTTGAGCCATGGGTTCACCCCCATACCTCATCTGGTTTCAGCCAAAAGTCCATGGAACTATAGGAAACTCATCAGTATCGTGACCTTGATATTTTCATTTAATTTTAGCCATGGGTTCACCCTCATACCTCATCTGGATCCAGCCAAAAGTCCATGGGACTATAGGAAACTCATCAGTATCGCTACGGTAATATTTTCAATAAATTTGAGCCATGGGTTCACCCCCATACCTCATCTGGATCCAGCCAAAAGTCTATGGAACTCAAGGAAACTCATCAGTATCGCTAGGGTAATATTTTCAATTAATTTGAGCCATGGGTTCACCCCCATACCTCATCTGGATCCAGCCAAAAGTCCATGGAACTATAGGAAACTCATCAGTATCGTTACCGTGATATTTTCATTTAATTTGAGCCATGGGTTCACCCTCATACCTCATCTGGATCCAGCCAAAAGTCCATGGAACTGAAGGAAACTCATCAGTATCGCTAGGGTAATATTTTCAATTAATTTGAGCCATGGGTTCACCCCCATACCTCATCTGGATCCAGCCAAAAGTCCATGGAACTATAGGAAACTCATCAATATCGTTACCGTGATATTTTCATTTAATTTGAGTCATGGGTTCACCCTCATACCTCATCTGGATCCAGCCAAAAGTCCATGGAACTGAAGGAAACTCATCAGTATCGCTACGGTAATATTTTCAATACATTTGAGCCATGGGTTCACCCTCATACCTCATCTGGATCCAGACAAATGTCCATGGAACTCAAGGAAACTCATCAGTTTCGCTAGGGTAATGTTTTCAATTAATTTGAGCCATGAGTTCACACTCATACCTCATCTGGATCCAGCCAAAAGTCCATGGAACTCAAGGAAACTCATCAGTATCGCTACGGTAATATTTTCAATTAATTTGAGCCATGGGTTCACCCATACCTCATCTGGATCCAGCCAAAAGTCCATGGAACTATAGGAAACTCATCAGTATCGTGACTGTGATATTTTTGAGCCATGGGTTCACCCTCATACCTCATCTGGATCCAGCCAAAAGTCCATGGAACTCAAGGAAACTCATCAGTATCGCTACGGTAATATTTTCAATTAATTTGAGCCATGGGTTCACCCCCATACCTCATCTGGATCCAGCCAAAAGTCCATGGAACTATAGGAAACTCATCAGTATTGTTCGAGTGATATTTTCATTTAATTTGAGCCATGAGTTCACCCTCATACCTCATCTGGATCCAGCCAAAAGTCCATGGAACTCAAGGAAACTCATCAGTATCGTGACCGTGATATTTTCATTTAATTTGAGCCATGGGTTCACCCTCATACCTCATCTGGATCCAGCCAATTGTCCATGGAACTCAAGGAAACTCATCAGTATCGCTACGGTAATATTTTCAATAAATTTGAGCCATGGGTTCACCCCCATACCTCATCTGCATCAAGCCGAAAGTCCATGGAACTATAGGAAACTCATCAGTATCGTTAGAGTGATATTTTCTTTTAATTTGAGCCATGGGTTCACCCTCATACCTCATCTGGATCCAGCCAAAAGTCCATGGAACTGAAGGAAACTCATGAGTATCGCTACGGTAATATTTTCAATAAATTTGAGCCATGGGTTCATCCCCATACCTCATCTGCATCAAGCCAAATGTCCATGGAACTATAGGAAACTCATCAGTATCGTTAGAGTGATATTTTCATTTAATTTGAGCCATGGGTTCACCCTCATACCTCATCTGGATCCAGCCAAAAGTCCATGGAACTAAAGGAAACTCATCAGTATCGCTACGCTAATATTTTCAATAAATTTGAGCCATGGGTTCACCCTCATACCTCATCTGGATCCATCCAAAAGTCCATGGAACTGAAGGAAACTCATCAGTATCGCTACGGTAATATTTTCAATATATTTGAGCCATGGGTTCACCCTCATACTTCATCTGGATCCAGACAAATGTCCATGGAACTCAAGGAAACTCATCAGTTTCGCTAGGGTCATATTTTCAATTAATTTGAGCCATGGGTTCACCCCCATACCTCATCTGGATCCAGCCAAAAGTCCATGGAACTAAAGGAAACTCATCAGTATTGTTAGAGTGATACCCTCATACCTCATCTGGATCCAGACAAATGTCCATGGAACTCAAGGAAACTCATCAGTTTCGCTAGGGTCATATTTTCAATTAATTTGAGCCATAGGTTCACCCCCATACCTCATCTGGATCCAGCCAAAAGTCCATGGAACTATAGGAAACTCATCAGTATCGTTACCGTGATATTTTCAATTAATTTGAGCCATGGGTTCACCCTCATACCTCATCTGGATCCAGACAAATGTCCATGGAACTCAAGGAAACTCATCAGTATCGTTACCGTGATATTTTCAATAAATTTGAGCCATGGGTTCACCCTCATACCTCATCTGGATCCATCCAAAAGTCCATGGAACTGAAGGAAACTCGTCAGTATCGCTACGGTAATATTTTCAATACATTTGAGCCATGGGTTCACCCTCATACTTTATCTGGATCCAGCCAAAAGTCTATGGAACTCAAGGAAACTCATCAGTATCGCTAGGGTAATATTTTCAATTAATTTGAGCCATGGGTTCACCCCCATACCTCATCTGGATCCAGCCAAAAGTCCATGGAACTATAGGAAACTCATCAGTATCGTTACCGTGATATTTTCATTTAATTTGAGCCATGAGTTCACCCTCATACCTCATCTGGATCCAGCCAAAAGTCTATGGAACTCAAGGAAACTCATCAGTATCGCTAGGGTAATATTTTCAATTAATTTGAGCCATGGGTTCACTCCCATACCTCATCTGGATCCAGCCAAAAGTCCATGGAACTAAAGGAAACTCATCAGTATTGTTAGAGTGATATTTTCATTTAATTTGAGCCATGAGTTCACCCTCATACCTAATCTGGATCCAGCCAAAAGTCTCTGGAACTCAAGGAAACTCATCAGTATCGCTAGGATAATATTTTCAATTAATTTGAGCCATGGGTTCACCCCCATACCTCATCTGGATCCAGCCAAAAGTCCATGGAACTGAAGGAAACTCATCAGTATCGCTACGGTAATATTTTCAATAAATTTAAGCCATGGGTTCACCCCCATACCTCATCTGCATCAAGCCAAAAGTCCATGGAACTCAAGGAAACTCATCAGTATCGTTACCGTGATATTTTCATTTAATTTGAGCCATGGGTTCACCCTCATACCTCATCTGGATCCAGCCAAAAGTCCATGGAACCCAGGGAAACTCATCAGTATCGCTACGGTAATATTTTCAATAAATTTGAGCCATGGGTTCACCCCCATACCTCATCTGGATCCAGCCAAAAGTCCATGGAACTCAAGGAAACTCATCAGTATCGCTAGGGTAATATTTTCAATTAATTTGAGCCATGGGTTCACCCCCATACCTCATCTGGATCCAGCCAAAAGTCCATGGAACTATAGGAAACTCATCAGTATCGTTACCGTGATATTTTCATTTAATTTGAGCCATGAGTTCACCCTCATACCTCATCTGGATCCAGCCAAAAGTCTATGGAACTCAAGGAAACTCATCAGTATCGCTAGGGTAATATTTTCAATTAATTTGAGCCATGGGTTCACTCCCATACCTCATCTGGATCCAGCCAAAAGTCCATGGAACTAAAGGAAACTCATCAGTATTGTTAGAGTGATATTTTCATTTAATTTGAGCCATGAGTTCACCCTCATACCTCATCTGGATCCAGCCAAAAGTCTATGGAACTCAAGGAAACTCATCAGTATCGCTAGGGTAATATTTTCAATTAATTTGAGCCATGGGTTCACTCCCATACCTCATCTGGATCCAGCCAAAAGTCCATGGAACTAAAGGAAACTCATCAGTATTGTTAGAGTGATATTTTCATTTAATTTGAGCCATGAGTTCACCCTCATACCTAATCTGGATCCAGCCAAAAGTCTCTGGAACTCAAGGAAACTCATCAGTATCGCTAGGGTAATATTTTCAATTAATTTGAGCCATGGGTTCACCCCCATACCTCATCTGGATCCAGCCAAAAGTCCATGGAACTGAAGGAAACTCATCAGTATCGCTACGGTAATATTTTCAATAAATTTGAGCCATGGGTTCACCCCCATACCTCATCTGCATCAAGCCAAAAGTCCATGGAACTATAGGAAACTCATCAGTATCGTTACCGTGATATTTTCATTTAATTTGAGCCATGGGTTCACCCTCATACCTCATCTGGATCCAGCCAAAAGTCCATGGAACCCAGGGAAACTCATCAGTATCGCTACGGTAATATTTTCAATAAATTTGAGCCATGGGTTCACCCCCATACCTCATCTGCATCAAGCCAAAAGTCCATGGAACTATAGGAAACTCATCAGTATCGTTAGACTGATATTTTCATTTAAATTGAGCCATGGGTTCACCCTCATACCTCATCTGGATCCAGCCTAAAGTCCATGGAACTGAAGGAAACTCATCAGTATCGCTACGGTAATATTTTCCATAAATTTGAGCCATGGGTTCACCCTCATACCTCATCTGGATCCAGACAAAATTCCATGGAACTCAAGGAAACTCATCAGTTTCGTTAGAGTAATATTTTCAATTAATTTGAGCCATGGGTTCACCCCCATACCTCATCTGGATCCAGCCAAAAGTCCATGGAACTATAGGAAACTCATCAGTATTGTTAGAGTGATATTTTCATTTAATTTGAGCCATGAGTTCACCCTCATACCTCATCTGGATCCAGCCAAAAGTCCATGGAACTATAGGAAACTCATCAGTATCGCTACGGTAATATTTTTAATTAATTTGAGCCATGGGTTCACCCCCATACCTCATCTGGATCCAGCCAAAAGTCCATGGAACTATAGGAAACTCATCAGTATCGCTACGGTAATATTTTCATTAAATTTGAGCCATGGGTTCACCCTCATACCTCATCTGGATCAAGCCAAATGTCCATGGAACTATAGGAAACTCATCAGTATCGTTAGAGTGATATTTTCATTTAATTTGAGCCATGGGTTCACCCTCATACCTCATCTGGATCCAGCCAAAAGTCCATGGAACTCAAGGAAACTCATCAGTATCGCTACGGTAATATTTTCAATACATTTGAGCCATGGGTTCACCCTCATACCTCATCTGGATCCAGACAAATGTCCATGGAACTCAAGGAAACGCATCAGTTTCGCTAGGGTCATATTTTCAATTAATTTGAGCCATGGGTTCGTCCCCATACCTCATCTAGATCCAGCCAAAAGTCAATGGAACTATAGGAAACTCATCAGTATCGCTACGGTAATATTTTCAATTAATTTGAGCCATGGGTTCACCTTCATACCTCATCTTTGTTTGTTTGTTTGTTTGTTTCTTAACGACGCATCAACCCTTGTGGGTCATAAGCGTCAGACGGTATTAAACTAAACATGATGAAGATGGAAAAAGTAAAAATTTATAAGATAAAATAAAAGGAATGATGTTGATGAGATTGTATAATGATAATTAGTTGAAATACGATTGTTGACAGGAGAGACCACGTACAATATCTGACAGTTTCAAAGAGCTATTCAGATAACTGTACATGTTCTCTAACTGAACAGAATACAACATTAAAAAATCTGTATTATGGTCTGATACAAATGTAAAACAAAACATGATTTTAAAAATAGCAATTAGATTTTGTTAAAATGATTTATTTGTCTTAAAAATGTCATAATACTATCAATATGTATATCTTGAAATAATTCTTTCATGTTATCAACATGGAAGCAATTATTTCTTACTTGTGCAAAATCGCCACACTCCAAAAGGAAGTGACGTACAGTGAATGGTGCATCGCAACCAACACATTGTGGCGGCTCTTCACCTTGTAGTAAGTATGAATGAGTGACTCTTGTATGACCTAAGCGGAGTCGAGCTAAAACTACTTCTTCTCTTCTAATGTTTCGAACAACTGATTGATATTCACCAATAGTTGGTTTGATGTCAAGAAGTTTATTACCAATGCTGTTATTCCATGAAGTTTGCCATTCTTGCAAGATATATTTATTGATAGATGGCTTAAAATTGGAAAATGGAATTTTAAAAGAAGTTGGTTCTAATGAAAGCGATGTTTTTGCTTGCTTATCTACCATCTCATTCCCTTGGATACCTATATGACTAGGAATCCAACAGAGAGCAATTTCTTTATAAGCTAAAAGCTCATGACATTTTTCTAAAAGTTTCTGAATCTGTGGATTCTTTGAACTGGTATGGTTCATTGCTTTCAATACAGAAAGCGAGTCAGAAAATATAATAAATTTATTGTTAGCATCACAAGTGCTAATGAAATCTAAAGCTAGATCAATTGCTTTGGCTTCAGCAGTGAAAATTGATGAATCGTCAGGTATACGTTGCATATTACTATGGTTGTCTGATATAACAGCACAACCAACCTTTGAGTCTTCCTTTGACCCATCAGTATAAATTTGTTGGTAACTCTTATAACGACTTTGTATTTTTCTGAAATCATCTTTTAATATGTGTGGATTTGATTCAGATTTTTTCCCGGAATGTAAATCAAAAAGTATTTCAGGTGGTTTCATACACCAAGCTGGAATATTTGGTGTAAAATGTTTTTCAATATTTTGTGGTTTGATATTGGCAGACTCTAAGAGTGGTGAAATTCTGATGCCAAATGATTTAATAGCTTTAGGTTTTTGTTCATATAAATTAACATAGTTTGGTGGGAATGTAACTTCATGAGCAGGATTTGATGGGTTAGCAGCAAGTCTTATAGCATATTGCAAAGAGAGTTTCTCTCTTCGTGAGTATAGTGATGGTTCATCTGCTTCCACATAGAGACTAGCAACAGGAGAAGTTCTAAAAGCCCCTAAAGCTAATCTAAGTCCTTGGTTATGTATAGGATCAAGCATTTGAAGATATGATTTTCGTGCAGAGCCATATATAATACAGCCATAGTCTAATTTTGACCGGACTAGAGACCGATACAACTTGAGAAGTGTTGTTCGGTCTGCACCCCAAGAAGTATGGGAAAGCACTTTTAAAAGATTCAATGCTTTTAAACATTTAGCTTTGAGATATTTAATATGGGGTATAAAACTGAGTTTTCTATCAAATAAAATGCCAAGGAATTTAGATTCCTCAACAACTGGAATGGGTGATCCATATAAATGTACAACCGGATCATCATGTTGCTTGCGCAACTGACAGAAATGTACACACTGTGTTTTTGATTTGGAAAACTTAAAACCATTGCTTGTTGCCCAATTTTCAATCTTATTTAAATTTTGTTGCAGTTGGCGTTCAATCGTCGCCATGCTTTTTGAGCGATAACAGATACAGAAGTCATCAACATATAATGAGCAATCAGTAAGATTACCTAAACATTTCACAATATCATTAATTTTAATGCTAAAAAGTGTTGTTGATAGAACGCCTCCTTGAGGTACACCTTGCTCCTGGTCGTAATAGTCAGACAGAGAGGAGCCAACTCGGACTTGCATGGCGCGGTCTGCAAGGAAGTTTTCAATGAATGTAGGAAGTTTACCTCTTAATCCTAGTTTGTGGATATCTTTTAAAATGCCATATCTCCACGTGGTATCATAAGCTTTTTCCAAATCAAAAAACACAGCAACTACATGTTCCTTTTTAATAAAGGCATCACGTATGAAGGTTTCCAATCTAACTAAATTATCAGTTGTACTGCGGTCAGATCTGAAACCAGACTGGAACCGCGATATATGATTATTGGATTCTAAAAACCAAGTAAGTCTTTTATTTATCATTCTTTCAAGTGTTTTACATAGACAACTTGTTAAAGCTATAGGTCTATAGTTATTAGATTCCGCAGGATCTTTCCCAGGTTTGGGAATTGGGATTATGGTTGCTAAGATCCAATCTTCTGGAAATTTACCAGTAGTCCAAATGTAATTAAATATATTCAAAAGAGTTTCAAGAGAAGTATCTGGGAGATGTTTAAGCATTTGATAGTGGATCTCATCAGGACCCGTGGCTGAGTCATGTGATAGTTGAATAGCTTCAACTAATTCATCTAAATTAAAATCTTTGTTGTAAATTTCATTATTTTGTGATTTAAAATTCAATTTGACTTTCTCTTGTTCGGTTTTAATCTTTCTGAAGGATTCAGAGTAATTAAATGATGATGAATTGTGACAAAAAGTTTCTCCTAAAGTGTCAGCAATGTCTGTTTTTGAAGTTGCTTTGCTGTCAGTACCCACCATGTTTAGATGTGTGTAACTGGGGGATTTGTTTTTTCCAGAGATTTTTCTTATCATATCCCAAACCTTTTTAATAGGTGTTTTATGATTGATTTTCGAAACGTAAGATCTCCATGACTTACGCTTCGAAAGTTTAATTGTTCTACGGGCTTTAGCTCTAAATACTTTAATGTCATTGAAATTGTTGGTATTTGGAGATCTTTTGAATTTAGATAGAGCTTGTTTGCGTTGTTTAATTGCTTCTTTACAGTCGTCATTGTACCATGGATTACTTTTAGTTGGATTTGTCGAAGTTTGAGGGATACATTCTTTAGATATTTCGATAAGAGAAGAGGTAAAATCAGCTATAGGATCAGAAGATTCTTTGAAGTTTTCTGGCACCAATTTACCAGTGCACAGAGTATTAAATAGATCCCAGTTGGCTCTATTTAATTTCCACTTTGGATAGTGATCCTCAGTGGAATAAGTGTTCTGTTCAATGATGATAGGGAAATGATCACTATTGTGTTGGTCTTCACATACAGACCAATTATAGTCAAGAAACAGTGATGGATGACAGAAGGAAAGATCAATAGATGTAAAAGACTTTGTACTTGGAGAATGATAAGTATAAGACTTATCATTCATAATACAAATGTCATTCTTTGTAATGAAATTTTCGATAAGTTCACCTCTGGAATCATTGTTTTGACCACCCCAGAGGATATTGTGACCATTGAAGTCACCTAATAAAATATAAGGAGAAGGAAGTTGTTGCAGTAAATTGTCCAAGTGTTGGGAGTTAAGAGAAAACGATGGAGGAATATATACAGAACATATGGTTATTTCTCTGTCTAGAGTGACAGAAACAGCAGTTGCTTGTAGTTCTGTTTGTAAATCAATCTTTCTTTGTGGGAAAGATGATTTTACAAATATTGAGGCGCCACCAGAGGGCCTCAGACAATCAGTATGAACATAGTTATATATATTAAAACCTCGTAATGAGATGTTATCATCTGGTTTAAGAAATGTCTCTTGAAAACAAAATACGGATGGATTATATTCGGAAATCAATAGAGATACTTCATTATAATTAGGTTTCAAACCTCGACAATTCCATTGAATAATTTTATGTTTAAAATCCATACTTGAAAATAATATTAAAAGAAGTACTAAAATAATGGTTAGATTGAAACCCTCCATTATTTGGTTACTGGTAATCTTGGCAGTGTGCCTTTAGGGAGATGGTCACTGGAAGAAGAGTCTGCAAATACCACAGACTCCTCTTCCATACGCACCTCTTCATCATCTTTTTCTGCAAACACAGAATATGGATTCTTTTCAGCTTGTTTTGCTTTTTCTGTTTGTTCTTTTTCTTTCTGTGCTTGTTCTTTTTGCCATTGCTGTTTTCTTTCTTCTTTTTGTTGTTTTTTAAGTTTTTCTTTCTTTTCTTTTTTCTTCTTCTCCTCATCTTTCTTTATCATTTCTAAGGTCGCCCCCTTAAGGGCTGGCCCAGAATGAGAGGAGTTACTTTTTCCTGGTTTAGGAGATGTGTTACGTTTCTCCTTTGTACCTTGTGTTTTCTCTGTTGTCTGTTTTAAGTATTCGTCAAAGCTGTCGTCCGTCTGTGTGGTTTTATTTTCAGTTTGTGTAGATTTGTTGCAAGTGCCTGGTTTAACAGCACTTGCATAAGTTTGACCTGTGTAAAATTGCTCGTATTGTTTACGAGCATCAGGAAATGATAAGTTGTTTTCACATTTGATTTTGAGAATTTTCTTCTCTTTCTCCCATTGTGGGCATTGCTTCGAGTTTGCAGGGTGATTGCCTGAGCAGTTGACACATTTGGATGGTTTGTT
Source organism: Loripinus fragilis (assembly GCA_964019695.1). Lineage (NCBI taxonomy): Eukaryota > Metazoa > Mollusca > Bivalvia > Lucinida > Lucinidae > Loripinus > Loripinus fragilis. The sequence goes on along the minus strand of OZ026528.1, from coordinate 56,941,997 downwards.
ACACACGCCAGATGGTCCACAATGTTCAGGCTCACCGCAGTTGCAGCATACAGGGTGTCTACCACATTTATTTTCGTGGTGACCAAACACTTGACAACTGTAACATCTAAGTGGGTTTGGTATATAGACATCTACTTTCACTTGCATAAAGCCTATTTTAACAACTGTAGGTAAGGTAGGTGAATTAAATGTCAGAACATATGTGTTGGTTAATTTTGTTTCACCATCACGACGTACAGTGATTCTACGTACATCCGTAACTCCCTGTTCAACCATGCCTTCCTTGATATCATCGCTTGTCACTCTGTTCAAGGCTGGACAGCGAATAATACCCTTGGATGTGTTCAAGGATGAATGGGGTGTTACGGAGCACTTAAGACCACAAAATGTCTTCATCTGTAGTAGATTTTTTTCGTGTGCTTCTTTAGTTCTCCCGCAATGCTCATTATGGTTTTATGTTCAACAAACGGAGAAAGAGAAGAAATAGTCTCTCCTTCTTTTTCTGAATGGATTATTAAAAATCTGGGTACATAAGGTTTTTTGGTTGAGGTTGACGAACTTGACGAACTTGATTTAGTTGGTTGAGAAGCTGGGTACGAGTTTTCAGAGTCAGTATCTGAATTTGCTATGTGACGTTTTTTTGCTTTTTGTTTAGCCATGTAGTTTAGTTGTTTGATTCATCCTCCATGCTCCCCACCCACCGTGGAGCCCAACAAGGGAGCACTTTAATGGAGTGGATTTCCGATCTCCAGTGCTAGAGATACATAGAAGGTATACTTGCACAAATAGAATCTGCACAATTGACCCGTTAAGCCACTGCCTTCCAGGATTATTTTATAAAAGAAAGAAAGTTTAAGATAATGGACACATGGTTGGCATCAGAACGATACTATAGAACGAAGATATAAGAAATATTTTTTTTTTACATTTTCAGAATCCTGGGGCTTAGCATGACAAAGCCGATTAGAAACACCGGGCCGTGTTTCCACCTCAGTCTACCCCGTCAAAGAGGCCAAAGAGACGTGTTGAGTCATACAGAATTTATAAACGTCCATATTCTGCATGCTCTCAGTCTTCCAGGCCATCCCCTTCGAGTTACGAGAAAGCCACCCACGGCAGACTGGTGGGTCCTACTCTTAGCACTCCCAGAGGAGACAATAATTACAATCAATATCGTCCCCTGTGTGAAGTGTGCCCCAGAGACCGCGACAAGGTGGTAGGAACTCTCAAGGGTCATACCTCATCTGGATCCAGACAAATGTCCATGGAACTCAAGGAAACTCATCAATTTCGCTAGGGTCATATTTTCAATTAATTTGAGCCATGGGTTCACCCCCATACCTCATCTGGATCCAGCCAAAAGTCCATGGAACTCAAGGAAACTCATCAGTATCGCTACGGTAATATTTTCAATACATTTGAGCCATGGGTTCACCCCCATACCTCATCTGCATCAAGCCAAAAGTCCATGGAACTATAGGAAACTCATCAGTATCGTTAGAGTGATATTTTCATTTAATTTGAGCTCACCCTCATACCTCATCTGGATCCAGCCAAAAGTCTATGGAACTCAAGGAAACTCATCAGTATCGCTAGGGTAATATTTTCAATTAATTTGAGCCATGGGTTCACCCCCATACCTCATCTGGATCCAGCCAAAAGTCCATGGAACTATAGCAAACTCATTAGTATCGTTACCGTGATATTTTCATTAAATTTGAGCCATGGGTTCACCCTCATACCTCATCTGGATCCAGCCAAAAGTCCATGGAACTCAAGGAAACTCATCAGTATCACTACGGTAATATTTTCAATTAATTTGAGCCATGGGTTCACCCCCATACCTCATCTGGTTCCAGCCAAAAGTCCATGGAACTATAGGAAACTCATCAGTATCGTGACCGTGATATTTTCATTTAATTTGAGCCATGGGTTCACCCTCATACCTCATCTGGATCCAGCCAAAAGTCCATGGGACTATAGGAAACTCATCAGTATCGCTACGGTAATATTTTCAATAAATTTGAGCCATGGGTTCACCCCCATACCTCATCTGGATCCAGCCAAAAGTCTATGGAACTCAAGGAAACTCATCAGTATCGCTAGGGTAATATTTTCAATTAATTTGAGCCATGGGTTCACCCTCATACCTCATCTGGATACAGCCAAAAGTCTATGGAACTCAAGGAAACTCATCAGTATCGCTATGGTAATATTTTCAATTAATTTGAGCCATGGGTTCACCCCCATACCTCATCTGGATCCAGCCAAAAGTCCATGGAACTATAGGAAACTCATCAGTATCGTTACCGTGATATTTTCATTTAATTTGAGCCATGGGTTCACCCTCATACCTCATCTGGATCCAGCCAAAAGTCCATGGAACTGAAGGAAACTCATCAGTATCGCTACGGTAATATTTTCAATACATTTGAGCCATGGGTTCACCCTCATACCTCATCTGGATCCAGACAAATGTCCATGGAACTCAAGGAAACTCATCAGTTTCGCTAGGGTAATATTTTCAATTAATTTGAGCCATGAGTTCACACTCATACCTCATCTGGATCCAGCCAAAAGTCCATGGAACTCAAGGAAACTCATCAGTATCGCTACGGTAATATTTTCAATACATTTGAGCCATGGGTTCACCCATACCTCATCTGGATCCAGCCAAAAGTCCATGGAACTATAGGAAACTCATCAGTATCGTGACCGTGATATTTTTGAGCCATGGGTTCACCCTCATACCTCATCTGGATCCAGCCAAAAGTCCATGGAACTATATGAAACTCATCAGTATCGCTAGGGTAATATTTTCAATTAATTTGAGCCATGGGTTCACCCTCATACCTCATCTGGATCCAGCCAAAAGTCCATGGAACTATAGGAAACTCATCAGTATCGTTACCGTGATATTTTCATTTAATTTGAGCCATGGGTTCACCCTCATACCTCATCTGGATCCAGCCAAAAGTCCATGGAACTCAAGGAAACTCATCAGTATCGCTACGGTAATATTTTCAATAAATTTGAGCCATGGGTTCACCCCCATACCTCATCTGCATCAAGCCAAAAGTCCATGGAACTATAGGAAACTCATCAGTATCGTTAGAGTGATATTTTCTTTTAATTTGAGCCATGGGTTCACCCTCATACCTCATCTGGATCCAGCCAAAAGTCCATGGAACTGAAGGAAACTCATCAGTATCGCTACGGTAATATTTTCAATAAATTTGAGCCTTGGGTTCATCCCCATACCTCATCTGCATCAAGCCAAATGTCCATGGAACTATAGGAAACTCATCAGTATCGTTAGAGTGATATTTTCATTTAATTTGAGCCATGGGTTCACCCTCATACCTCATCTGGATCCAGCCAAAAGTCAATGGAACTAAAGGAAACTCATCAGTATCGCTACGGTAATATTTTCAATAAATTTGAGCCATGGGTTCACCCTCATACCTCATCTGGATCCATCCAAAAGTCCATGGAACTGAAGGAAACTCATCAGTATCGCTACGGTAATATTTTCAATACATTTGAGCCATGGGTTCACCCTCATACTTCATCTGGATCCAGACAAATGTCCATGGAACTCAAGGAAACTCATCAGTTTCGCTAGGGTCATATTTTCAATTAATTTGAGCCATGGGTTCACCCCCATACCTCATCTGGATCCAGCCAAAAGTCCATGGAACTAAAGGAAACTCATCAGTATTGTTAGAGTGATACCCTCATACCTCATCTGGATCCAGACAAATGTCCATGGAACTCAAGGAAACTCATCAGTTTCGCTAGGGTCATATTTTCAATTAATTTGAGCCATGGGTTCACCCCCATACCTCATCTGGATCCAGCCAAAAGTCCATTGAACTAAAGGAAACTCATCAGTATTGTTAGAGTGATATTTTCATTTAATTTGAGCCATGAGTTCACCCTCATACCTCATCCGGATCCAGCCAAAAGTCTATGGAACTCAAGGAAACTCATCAGTATCGCTAGGGTAATATTTTCAATTAAATTGAGCCATGGGTTCACCCCCATACCTCATCTGGATCCAGCCAAAAGTCCATGGAACTATAGGAAACTCATCAGTATCGTTACCGTGATATTTTCATTAAATTTGAGCCATGGGTTCACCCTCATACCTCATCTGGATCCAGCCAAAAGTCCATGGAACTCAAGGAAACTCATCAGTATCGCTACGGTAATATTTTCAATTAATTTGAGCCATGGGTTCATCCCCATACCTCATCTGATGGCGCAAAATACAGGGAAAAAACAGGGAAAAAACAGCATTTTGGAGGCATAATTTCCTCAGTAATTTATTAAATAAGCATAGAACATATATAAAACTATACATCGTCAGAAAGTTAAAAAAAAGTTTACGGACGACGACGACGGACGACGACGGACACCGGGCCATGACATAAGCACAAAGTGCCGTTGTGTATTATGGTGGGAGTTAAAAAATAATTACTTAGGCAGAATAATGCTGTTATTTCAATGTAAGTGAGTTCGACTGTAATTCCTGGGAACTTTTGATTTTGCCGAAAGAAATGTTGCAATAGTTCTTGACTCTGTTGATTGTTTCGATTGCTGTAGATGTGTTATGAGAACAGAGAGTGTTTCAGGTCCCAGCTCACAAATATGATATGGAGATCTTACAACATTGTGCGTGTTCATAGCACTTCTTTGCCATAAGTATTTTGATTTCTCAAATATGAAAAAGGAACGAAATATACATATAAGTATAGCTTTTAGATAGAAGACAATATTGTCTTTATATTTTAATTTTCTAGATTATTTTTAACTTCCTATACTATAATACATTAAATTGATAGCTTTTTGTTACATGTGATATCATCTGTACCCACTTGCAATATTTTGTAAACTGCACAATCAAAGCAAATATTGGCATACTACTTACTAGAACAATATAGCATAACAGAGCTCACTTTTGCCGCATGTATGACAGCCATATTGAATTTGGTGGCCATATTGCTTTTGGAAAATGGGAGTACCTCTTTTCAAATTACTATTCAATTGAACTATATTTTTAAAACATGTCATTTTGCAAATACATATACAAAAGGATATTGACAATGAACGCTTTCTTTTTTATATCTGAAAACGAACCTATCAAGTTCATTTTTCTACCAATATCAAATAATTGAATTTTAAAATCCAATATCAAATAATTGAATTTTAACCACCATAATACACAACATCTTTACACATTTGGGATACACTTTGACACAAACTCTCATTGCAGAACTTGTAATATCGACAGTAACAAGTGACTGTGTTATGTACAAGTACTAAATGATATAAGTATGCTTCGCCTGCACAAATAAGTAGGCCCAGGGCAGACTTTTGCTTCAGCACTACAGGCAGCAGTTCATACTTCAACTGACAATGATCTTTGTCCCTTAAGTAATGTCCGGACTTCACCGAAACATTTAACACTTCTCTGCTACTTTTGCATTTTAAATCAATGACTTCAGCAACCATGTCAGGAACAAAATCCCTTTGATACACAATAATTGGTTCTTCATTGCAATGCTGGTCAAAAAGGTTTGATCTCTTATGTGGCCGTGCGTCTTCAGTTCTCTGTTTTTTTGGAGGTGTTCCCTCTGGCGAAGTTTCTGGGCCACTGTTAGTAAAGGTGGGTATGAAGAATATTTTCCTCACAGCGGGATCGTTTGTGGCTCTTCCCCCCATGGAAGTAACTGTGCAGTGTGGTAACAATTCCTCGAATAAGCTGGATACCATTGCTCGTCCCCGTGCATTTGACATATTGTGTATGAAGCCCATGGCAATCTTCTTCTTTAAATGCTCTAAACTTGTGATTTTTTCAAACTCTGAAACAAAACATGTAATTTATTAATTAGTGTAGTATTATTTTTCCAAGTTGTGTACAAAATGGCATCCAGATCTTTTTGATTTAAAGAGGTTTAGAAAAAGAAGAATTGTCTGTATTTTGTTTATGTTTAATCACAGAATACACCCACACATTACAATTTTTAGATGAGCCCTTGGCCTTCAGAGACCCCAAGGGGTCCCTAATGTTATTTTCAGTAAAAAAGGGTGTATTTTGGTAGCTGGCCACAGACCCCCACCTCCACCCCTTCCCCTGGCAGACTCCTCGCTCCTGATCCCTGCTACACCACAGGTAATTACCACAGAACACATGCGAAGAACACATGCGAATACTAGTAATCCAACTTGCAGAACGTCTCTAGTGACCAGGAGGATTTGAACCGGGGTCCCCTGTCCGACATTGTTATCAGAGCGCATGGTGTGGAAAAAGAGGCAGCATTTATAAGTGATTTGAAGGAGGATTGTTTCCCGGACGAAAAAACACCACTTTCATTCAAACATTTCATTTAATATTGTATAGTTTTCAAGATGTGCGCGTCTGCGCCAGATGATCATGGCACTCCAAGGATGAATGGGAATTTGGAATTTCGTTTATCGTCAATTTTCTGCCATTATAGGTTAAATTGTGACCAGCCAGTCGCTATTGGTGGAGGAAACAGGGGTGCCCGGAGGAAACCACCGCCTTACGCCAGGCCACTGGCAGCCTTCTCACATAATCCAGCCGAATGGGTTCAAAACTATTCACATTTAAGAGTTTCTTCTGGATTCTAGACACTCATGCATTATCGGAAATTTTCTATAAGCGAGTCTTTTGTGTTTTATAAGCATCCCTTAGGAAAAAATGCATGTTTTGACATGCGTGGATAAAAAGGGTACATGTTCTTGCTTAGTTCTACACATTTTTACTTGAATTCTCCCATGTGTGGCATGGAAAATCAGGTAAAAACAAGAGATGGCACTCTTGTTTTTACACACTTTTACCTCAGGGAAAAATGTGGGTGACAGTGGAGCAATGTGGCAAAATCAAGTAACCCTCATCTTACTTTTACATAATTTCGCCATATTTTTCCCACTGTGGAAAAATGTGGGAAAGGGTAGTTACATGGTTTTACATGCATTGTAGTACATCTTAGAGAAAATAGAGGGACTGAAATATGCTCTTATTATTACCTGGTTATTATAACCTGTTTTTACATAGGGTATAATTCAGCTTTACAATTCAGCTTTATATTTGTATTAACTGGTAATAATATTTCAGAATTCAGAGCTCATACATTAGCTGGCAACATTGTTAATTAATTACTACAATATGTGCATGTTTATAGTTTGCATCAATTATTATTTTATTAACATTCTTCATTTAACATTTAAAATACAAAAATTGATCAATATTTTTCATTTATATAAATACCTGATGACTATCTGCAGTGAAGGCTTGCAAATACGGGATTCGCGTGAAAAGTCCGAATGAAATGCCTACATTTTTTCCGGCGTTCGTATTTTGGCTGTATCGGCGAACTTTTTTCAAGTTTCCTACAGAAATATTTTTGCTTGACAATTTCCAGGTAAAATTGAATCTATGGTTGAACCCGTGGTTTGAATCTAATATGTCATTGAAGTGAACCTATAGTTGAACCCGTGGTTTGAAGTTTACATATGACTCGATTGAACCAATAGTTGAACCCGTAGTTCGAAACTGATATGTTATTGAAGTGAACCTACATGTATAGTTGAACCCGTGGTTTGAAGCTTACATGACATGAAGCGAACCTATAGTTGCACCCGTGGTTTGAATCTAAAATGCCATTGAAGTGAACCTATAGTTGAACCCGTTTTTTGAATCTAAAATGCCATTGAAGTGAACCTATAGTTGGACCCATGGTTTGAAGTTTACATGTGACTCAATTGAACCTATAGTTGAACCCGTGGTTTGAATCTAATATGTCATTGAAGTGAACCTATAGTTGAACCCGTGGTTTGAAGTTTCCATGTGACTCAATTGAACCTATAGTTGAACCCGTGGTTTGAATCTAAAATGCCATTGAAATGAACCTATAGTTGGACCCATGGTTTGAAGTTTATAAGTGACTCAATTGAACCTATAGTTGAACCCGTGGTTTAAATCTAATATGTCATTGAAGTGAACCTATAGTTGAACCCGTGGTTTGAATCTAAAATGCCATTGATGTGAACCTATAGTTGAACCCGTGGTTTGAAGTTTACATGTGACTCAATTGAACCTATAGTTGAACCGTGGTTTGAATCTTAAATGCCATTGATGTGAACCTATAGTTGAACCCGTGGCTTGAAGTTTACATGTGACGCAATTGAACCTATAGTTGAACCCGTGGTTTGAATCTAATATGTCATTGAAGTGAACCTATAGTTGATCGTGTGGTTTGAAGTTTACATGTGACTCAATTGAACCTATAGTTGAACCCATGGTTTGAATCTAAAATGCGATTGAAGTGAACCTATAGTTGAACCCATAGTTTGAAGTTTACATGTGACTCAATTGAACCTATAGTTGAACCCGTGGTTTGAATCTAAAATGCCATTGAAGTGAACTTATAGTTGGACCCATGGTTTGAAGTCTACATGTGACTCAATTGAACCTATAGTTGAACCCGTTGTTTGAATCTAATATGTTATTGAAGTGAACCTATAGTTGATCGTGTGGTTTGAAGTTTACATGTGACTCAATTGAACCTATAGTTGAACCCATGGTTTGAATCTAAAATGCCATTGAAGTGAACCTATAGTTGGACCCATGGTTTGACGTTTACATGTGACTCAATTGAACCGATAGTTGAACCCGTGGTTTGAATCTAAAATGCCATTGAAGTGAACCTATAGTTGGACCCATGGTTTGACGTTTACATGTGACTCAATTGAACCGATAGTTGAACCCGTGGTTTGAATCTAAAATGCCATTGAAGTGAACCTATAGTTGGACCCATGGTTTGACGTTTACATGTGACTCAATTGAACCGATAGTTGAACCCGTGGTTTGAATCTAAAATGCCATTGAAGTGAACCTATAGTTGGACCCATGGTTTGAAGATTACATGTGACTCAATTGAACCTATAGTTGAACCCGTGGTTTGAATCTAATATGTCATTGAAGTGAACCTATAGTTGAACCCGTGGTTTGAAGTTTACATGTGACTCAATTGAACCTATAGTTGAACCCGTGGTTTGAATCTTAAATGCCATTGAAGTGAACCTATAGTTGGACCAATGGTTTGAAGTTTACATGTGACTCAATTGAACCTATAGTTGAACCCGTGGTTTGAATCTAATATGTCATTGAAGTGAACCTATAGTTGATCCTGTGGTTTGAAGTTTACATGTGACTCAATTGAACCTATAGTTGAACCCGTGGTTTGAAGTTTACATGTGACTCAATTGAACCTATAGTTGAACAGTGGTTTGAATCTAAAATGCCATTGAAGTGAACCTATAGTTGGACCCATGGTTTGAAGTCTACATATGACTCAATTGAACCTATAGTTGAACCCGTGGTTTGAATCTAAAATGCCATTGAAGTGAACCTATAGTTGGACCCATGGTTTGAAGTTTACAGGTGACTCGATTGAACCTATAGTTGAACCCGTAGTTCGAAGCTGACATGTTATTGAAGTGAACCTATAGTTGGACCCATGGTTTGAAGTTTACATGTGAATCAATTGAACCTATAGTTGAACCTATAGTTTGAATCTAATATGTCATTGAAATGAACCTATAGTTGAACCCGTGGTTTGAAGTTTACACGTGACTCAATTGAACCTATAGTTGAACCCGTTGTTTGAAGTTAACATGGCATTGAATTGAACCTATAGTTGAACCCGTAGTTCGAAGCTTACATGACATGAAGTGAACCTATAGTTGCACCCGTGGTTTGAAGTTTACATGTGACTCGATTGAACCTATAGCTGAACCCGTAGTTCGAAGCTGACATGTTATTGAAGTGAACCTATAGTTGGACCCATGGTTTGAAGTTTACATGTGAATCAATTGAACCTATAGTTGAACCCGTGGTTTAAATCTAATATGTCATTGAAGTGAACCTATAGTTGAACCCGTTTTTTGAATTTTACATGTGACTCAATTGAACCTATAGTTGAACCCGTGGTTTGAATCTAATATGTCATTGAAGTGAACCTATAGTTGAACCCGTGGTTTTAAGTTTACATGTGACTCGATTGAACCTATAGTTGAACCCGTGGTTTGAAGTTAATATGACATTGGAGTGAACCTATAGTTGAACCCATAGTTCGAAGCTGATATGTTATTGAAGTGAACCTATAGTTGCACTCATGGTTTGAAGTTTGCATTTGACTCAATTGAACCTATAGTTGAACCCGTGGTTTGAATCTAATATGTCACTGAAGTGAACCTATAGTATGACACATGGTTTGAAGTCTACATATGACTCGATTGAACCTATAGTTGAACCCGTGGTTTGAAGTTAATATGACATGAAGTGAACCTATAGTTGCACCCGTGATTTGAAGTTTACATGTGACTAGCTTGAACCTATAGTTGAACCCATAGTTCGAAGGTGACATGTTGTTGAAGTGAACCTATAGTTGGACCCATGGTTTGAAGTTTACATGTGACTCAATTGAACCTATAGTTGAACCCGTGGTTTGAATCTAAATATGTCATTGAAGTGAACCTATAGCTGAACCCGTGGTTTTAAGTTTACATGTGACTCGATTGAACCTATAGTTGAGCCCGTGGTTTGAAGTTAATATGTCATTGAAGTGAACCTATAGTACGACCCGTGGTTTGAAGTCTACATGTGACTCGATTGAACCTATAGTTGAACCCGTGGTTTGAAGTTAATATGACATTGGAGTGAACCTATAGTTGAACCCGTAGTTCGAAGCTGATATGTTATTGAAGGGAACCTATAGTTGCACCCATGGTTTGAAGTTACATGGCATTGAATTGAACCTATAGTTGAACCCGTAGTTTGAAACTGATATGTCATCGAAGTGAACCTATATTTGAACCCATAGTTTGAAGTGAACCTATATTTGAACCCGCAGTTAGAAGTGAGCCTATAGTTGAACCCATAGTTTGAAGTGAACCTAGAGTTGAACCCATAGTTTGAAGTTTACATGTGACTCAATTAAACCTAGAGTTGAACCCGCAGTTTGAAATTAACATGGCATTGAATGAACTTATAGCTGAGCCCGTAGTTCAAAGCTGGTATGTTATTGAAGTGAACCTATAGTTGCACCCATGGTTTGAAGTTTGCATTTGACTCAAAGCTGATACGTTATTGAAATGAATCTCAACTGAACCTATAGTTGAACCCATGGTTTGAAGCCTACGTATTATTCAATTGAACATAGTTAAGTCCATAATTTTATATTATTTAAAGAACTTATGGTAGCCAAAATTTAAATTTGTTTATTATTCAATTGAATGGTTTAATATTCAAATTATTATATATTATGAAGATTATGTAAATATAATTGATAGATATTTGTTTACTTAAACCATACAAATAAACATTCTAAGCATTTCAATAGTATTCAAACCTTTTTCTTTTGTGAGTTGTCTGAGTGTCATCTTCTTTCTTTTTGAACTAGGTATTTCTGTCAAAATGTTAGAAAATTCTTTCTTCTAGGTCATTGTTCTGTTTAATGTGATATCTGATCTATGACTGAATTTTACTCTTAAGAGCCCTATATATACATGTAGGTACTAAACTTTTAATCCAATTAATTAATGGAAAGGAAATGGGGTGTTAATCTCATTATTGATGATAATTTCCTCTGATCTCCAAAACTTGAACTCTGCAAAAGCAATCAAACAGTCCAACTTAAATAAATAAACATATACAATTCAAGATCATTTGTTAAAATAGAACATTAAAAATCTTTTTTAATCCTAACAATAACAATTTCATTATAAAATCTTATATGTATTCTCTAAACTTTAGGTTAACATGTTCATATTGGTCTAATTCAAGGCAAAATGATTATCAAAACAACTACTGAGATTTGTTTACTTTACTAGCTAAATGTTTATTTAAACTGACATATTTCGCCACACTTTCCCCATTTTTGCTATCAACTTTCTTAGTTTCTCTCATATTTTCCACATCTTTCTAGATTTTGCCACATTCTTTCTTAAGCCTAATCACTCATTAGATATCATTGTAAATCCATATGTTTAATAAGGTAAATACTGTTAAATAAAATGTAAAAATAATTTGTCACATTTGGTCTGTTATGATATATTCCCAGATTCTTTTTTCTATTATACTGTTCTATTACTTCTATGCCAAATTGAATCATATTACTGATGTAATTGTAACTCACCAATTACTAATCTGGAGTTAATTACTTAAACTGCAATATAATGATTTATGTCAATATCTTCTAATTAGTGAATTTCATTTTACTTTTGAACAGATTATCTACATTAATTGCCTTCAGGCCATACTTAACTTTTTAAAGGGGTGGTTGGTTTTTCATTTTTATAATCAATGGATTAAAAATATAGAAATGATTTTACATTGTAGGATCCTTTCATCCCTGTGTTATGAACTGAGTCATATCATCATAAAGACCTTCAAGTCAATTGAACTATCAGATCTGTCCTATACGTTGCCTAATACAAATATGGCACATGTACATTTTCAAGCAAAAATATTTCTGTAGAAAAACTGAACGCCGGAAAAAATGTACGCATTTCATTCGGACTTTACACACAAATCGCCTATATGTCACGCATTCCGTTTGAAATTTTTCGTATTTTACACATGTCTAAAGTATAATATAAAGTACAAAATCAAGCAAAAAATGTGATTCTAATATGAGTACAAGAAAGATTAATAATCATTATTCAAATAGCTTTGTTCAGAAAGAAAGCTTTTTAACAAGCCTTCACTGCAGATTGTCATCAGGTATTTATATAAATGAAAAATATTGATCAATTTTTGTATTTTAAATGTTAAATGAAGAATGTTAATAAAATAATTGATGCAAACTATAAACATGCACATATTGTAGTAATTAATTAACAATGTTGCCAGCTAATGTTTGATGAGCTCTGAATTCTGAAAGATTATTACCAGTTAATACAAATATAAAGCTGAATTGTAAAGCTGAATTATACCCTATGTAAAAACAGGTAATAATAACCAGGTAATAATAAGAGCATATTTCAGTCCCTCTATTTTCTCTAAGATGTACTACAATACATGTAAAACCATGTAACTACCCTTTCCCACATTTTTCCACAGTGGGAAAAATATGGCGAAAATATGTAAAAGTAAGATGAGAGTTACTTGATTTTGCCACATTGCCCCACTGTCACCCACATTTTTCCCTGAGGTAAAAGTGTGTAAAAACAAGAGTGCCATCTCTTGTTTTTACCTGATTTTCCATGCCACACATGGGAGAATTCAAGTAAAAATGTGTAGAACTAAGCAAGAACATGTACCCTTTTTATCCACGCATGTCAAAACATGCATTTTTTCCTAAGGGATTGGTTGAGGAGGTAGGCTACCCATAAACATTTTTGTATTCTGCTAGAGAGATTTCTCTAAACATTTCAGTATTGCTATCTAATGGGTTGACTGGAATAATTACAGCTTTGGTTTAGAAAAAGAAGAATTGTCTGTATTTTGTTTATGTTTAATCACAGAATACACCCACACATTACAATTGTTAGATGAGCCCTTGGCCTTCAGAGACCCCAAGGGGTCCCTAATATTTACCATAATTGGAGATCCATGTGTGACTTCCAAATACAGCTGTAGCATCGTTCTTCTCTCTTTTCAAACTCTCCAAGACTGGTTTTAATTCATTCAAGACGGTTCCAGTGTGATCGCTGACTTCTGCAAATGATCATGGAATGTCATTACAATAAAGCAAAGAACTGGAGGTTAACATATAGGTACTCATCCCCCGAGTTTGCTTACCGCCTTGCCGTGGTTCGGGGGCTTAATTTGCACGGGGGACTTTATTTTTGAATAACTGTCCCTCTGCTTAGAGCTAAAGGTAAGCCAGGCGCCCGCCCTCTGGCGCCCTAGAAATATGGATGGCTGCCCGGCACCACTGGGGACAGACTGTATGTACCTTCGTACTTAAGCAGGCCTGTTTGCGTCTCTCGTTTTGCAGACTTGAGAGGTGACAGGTTGGGGTTAAAGTCCTCACGCAAACCAGTGGTAACTGTCCGTAAAAGCGCAAATATATCAACTTGTTTTCATAAATAACCAAAAGCTTAAATTTATCAAAAATTGTCTTACACCAGTAAAACTGTAAAGAAGATAAAAGTCAAATGTAGCAATTTTTATAACTGCTATCGACTTAATTATTGAGTTCCATATCTTGTTGAACATTTAGTTTTAAACTCTTACTTTATCTATATGACAGTTTTCATGATTAACTGTCCAGTACCTAAGTTACATTCTTGCTCTTATATTTTTAAGGTTCTGTATTGTAGAGCTTTAAAGTTCTCTATTGTAGGGATATCTTCAGATTTAACTTGAAGAGCAATTTACCTGTGAATATCTTTGCTAAGTTCCAATATCTCATTCAAAAGAACATACTGAAGTTCTTTCTGTCTCACATTCATTTATTTCTCTAATACTATCTGTGTCTTTTTTTCATTATCCACATTAAAACTCAAACAGGCTTAAATTGACCGAGTCTACTACAATCATTTCAATTTTAAACTTTTTAAATAATCTATCTCAGTTTATTTTCTAAACTGTACATCACAACCGGGCTTATACCCTGTCTGTAGGGTTAAAATATACAGATTGCTTTACCTCTGTAGTAGATAAGGTAAAAACCCTTATTAAAACAGTGTGCTGCCTGTTTGCCGTGGGTTTGCGACGCGTGAATGGGAGAAGAGAATCCTGACAATTGAGGAAAGCCCAGGGATCTCCAGCTTTCCAACACATTGTTTTGGTCTCGGATTCAGCTAGACGTGAGTCCAGTGCTAGGTCCGGCGCTGGATCAATCGGCTGGGTGGTCCATCTCTTGAAACCATCTTATTCTTTCTTCCTTCTGTCTATTTCAAAGTATCTTTTAGGTACATAACCGGGTTCAATTTTTCTTTATATATATCTTTCTATTTGGTTTCAAGAGTGACTGCTCATGGGCTAATCTTGGGGCATATGGACCAGCGTTAAGATGGCTTCTGGCTGGACGAACAACTGGAAAATATGAACCGGAGTATGGTAGATATGTAACTTTAGCGTAGGAAATAGGAGATCCATTTCCATATTACGTTCCCTTGTTGGGCTCCACGGCGGGTGAAGAGCATATCTATTGAAAATAAAATCACACACTATGGATTCTGAATTTACAACTTCCATGGTCCCCCCTTCCAGCCCAGGCTCTAGTCTGGGTTCAACCCCAAATCGAGTATTAACAATGACTCATGACAACTTTCCACCCGTTACACAATCAACTTCGACAAACAAACGGCAACGACCCGATTCTGATGATGAACAAACAACTTCAACATACTTCAAAACTTCAGACAACTTCGCCAAATTTTTGGTTATAAAATCAGAAGATGAGACTCCGATTACAAATTTGTCACCTTTTGTAATAGAAAAGCAAATTGAGGCCATTATAGGAACACCCAAGTCTGTCAAAAAATTAAAAAACAAAACTTTATTGGTTGAAACCACCAGAAAAACTCAAACTGAAAATCTATTAAAAATCAAGAAATTTTTCAACTTAAATGTAAATGTTTCTGAGCACAAAACCTTAAACACTTCAAAAGGTATAATAAAGGACAGAACACTTAAGGGAGAAACTGAAGCCAATATTTGTGAATACCTTCAAAACCAAGGAGTCATTGCCGTCAAAAGATTCACAATCAAGAAAAACTATGATGTGATAGAAACCAATACTCTTCTGCTGACATTTAACACAGTAACAGTACCAAAATCACTGAAAATATTTTACAGAGTCATACCTGTAGATATATACGTACCGAATCCTCTAAGGTGCTTCAACTGTCAGAGGTTCGGACACCATGAAAGTGATTGTCCTGTTGACTATGCATCAGTTTGCGAAAAGTGTGGAACAGGTGGATTTGACCACATTGCAAGTAATTGTAAAAACCAAGTTAAATGCGTGAATTGTGGTCTTGATCATCTGTCTAGATCCAATGAATGTGATGTTTGGAAAAAAGAAAAAGAAATAATGAGAATCAAAGTGACCAATAACATCACATACATTGAAGCTAGAAAGATGGTAGAACAAAAACCTGAAGACACTTTTTCGAGAATAGTACAGTCAACAATGACAAAAACTGTTACAAAACCTGCAACTACACAATTTTCAGAAAATGACTTCATCATTTCGGCCAGTACAAAAACTGTAATACCAACAAAATATAAGAAAACAAATAAACCAAAAACTTCACAACAACCTTCAACATCAAAACCAAATACTAAATCCCAAACCAGCTCATCTAATTCCGAAACCAGTTCATCACAAGCAAATAAACCTACAGATAGAGAATCAAGAGCCAGATCACGCACTAATGCAAGAAAAAACAGTCAATCTCCCAAAAATGGTAAAAAAGATACAGATAGAAACATAAAAATCACTAGAGTTCCCGATAACTCTGTAAAAACCACTAATAGATTTGCAGACTTATCAAACTCAGATCAGATGGAAGCAGAAGAGTACTGTGATAATACATCTAGCACAGTAAATAATAAGTAGCTGTTAAATACCAAATAAATCATGAAAGTTTCCATTCTTTTAGTATATTTGTTATTTTTATCAATTTTACCTCTGATGGATTTTAAGCATAGTATTATACAATGGAATTGTCGAGGTCTTAAACCAAAATTTGATGAAATATCTCTCTTACTGTCACAACACAAGGCGTCTGTTCTATGTCTTCAAGAAACCTTTTTAAAATTGGATGATAAAATAACCCTTAAAGGGTTTAACATTTACAATCATATACATACTGATTGTCAAAGGCCTTCAGGTGGTAGTTCTATCTTTGTTAAATCTTCCTGTCCTCAACGAAATATACAGTTAACTACAGAACTGCAGGCAGCTGCTGTTTCTGTTACGTTAGATAAAGAAATAACTATATGTTCTATTTATATTCCACCTTCTTTTTCCTTAAAAACTGAACATCTTGATTCTTTATTAAGACAACTTCCTTCTCCATATCTACTATTAGGTGACTTTAATGGTCATAATATTCTCTGGGGTAATAAAGAAAATAATTCCAGAGGAGAAATCATTGAAAATTTCATTACAAACAATGATATCTGTCTTATGAATGACAAGTCCTACACATATATGCACGATCCAACAGGCTCTTTCTCTTCTATAGATCTTTCCTTATGCCATCCATCACTTTTTCTTGACTTTAATTGGTCTGTATGTAAAGATCAACACCATAGTGATCATTTTCCTATCCTTATTGAAAGTAATACTACCACAATAGAGGATCATAATCCCAAATGGAAATTGAATAAAGCCAATTGGGAATTATTTCACTGTTTATGCTCAGATAAAATATCAACTGAAAATTTTAAAGATTCTTCAGACCCTTTGTCTGATTTCACCTCTTCCCTTATTGATATATCTTCTAAATGTATACCCAAGACCTCAACAAATCCAACAAAAAGTAATCCATGGTACAATGATGAATGTAAAGAAGCTATTAAAACGAGGAAAAAAGCTCTAAATAAATTTAAAAAATATCCAACTAAGGACAATTTAAATGAAGTAAAAGTATTTAGAGCAAAGGCTCGCAGAACAATTAAGATATCGAAACGAAAGTCATGGCGTTCTTACATTTCAAAAATTAATCACAAAACCCCTATAAAAAAAGTTTGGGATATGATAAGAAAAATATCTGGTAAGACAAAGTCACCCAGTTACACCCATTTAAACCATCCCGTTACAGAAACAAAATCAACAAGTAAATTTGATATAGCTGAAACCTTAGGAGAAACATTTCTTAACAATTCATGTTCAAGAAATTACTCTGAAAAATTTCAAAAAATTAAAGCAGAACAAGAAAAAATTAAACTTAATTTCAAGTCTGCAAATACTGAGGAATATAATAATCTTTTTAATTTTGATGAACTTTTGGATGCAATTAAACAATCTCATGATTCTGCAACTGGACCAGATGAAATACATTATCAAATGCTTAAACATCTTCCAGAGAGTTCCCTCCAAGCTCTTTTAGGTATATTTAATCATATATGGACTACTGGTGATTTTCCTGAAGACTGGCGATTAGCCACTGTAATACCTATACCCAAACCAGGGAAAGATCATGCTGAGCCAACCAATTATAGACCTATAGCTCTTACAAGTTGTCTTTGTAAAACTTTAGAAAGAATGATTAATAAAAGGTTGATTTGGTATTTAGAATCCAACAATCTTTTATCACGGTATCAGTCGGGTTTCCGAGCTGGCCGTAGTACAAATGATAATTTAGTTAAATTGGAAACTTTCATACGTGACGCCTTTGTTAAAAAGGAACACGTTGTAGCTGTCTTTTTTGACTTGGAAAAAGCATACGATACCACATGGAGATATGGCATTATGAAAGATATTCATAAACTAGGACTAAGAGGTAGACTACCTACTTTTATTGAAAGCTTCCTTGCTGATCGTGCAATGCAAGTGAGGGTGGGATCCACTCTTTCTGATTTATATGATCAGGAACAGGGGGTCCCACAGGGCGGTGTACTTTCTACAACTCTTTTTAATATTAAAATCAATGATATTGTTAAATGCCTAGATAATTTAACAGATTGTTCTCTCTATGTTGATGATTTTTGTATTTGCTTTCGATCAAAAAGTATGCGAACAATTGAAAGACATCTACAGCAAAACCTAAACAAGATAGAACATTGGGCCACTAACAATGGCTTTAAATTTTCCAAGTCAAAAACGCAGTGTGTACATTTCTGTCAGTTGCGAAAGCAACATGATGATCCAGTTCTTACATTATATGGATCGCCTATTCCTGTTGTACAGGAATACAAATATCTTGGTTTGATATTTGACAAAAAGCTGAGTTTTATCCCGCATATTAAATACTTGAAGGCAAAGTGCCTTAAATCCTTGAACATATTGAAAGTTTTATCTCACACTACTTGGGGTGCGGATCGAACAACACTGTTACAATTATATCGATCTTTGATACGTTCAAAACTAGACTATGGATCCATTGTTTACGGATCAGCAAGAAAATCTTATTTAGCTATGCTTGACCCTATCCATCATCAAGGTCTTAGATTAGCCTTAGGAGCATTTAGAACATCACCTACTGCAAGTCTTTATGTTGAGGCAGATGAACCATCTTTAAATACACGTAGAGAAAAACTTTCTTTACAATATGCTATTAGAATTGCTGAAAATAATTCAAATCCAGCTCATGATGTGACCTTTCAGCCAAAATACACAGATCTTTATGAAAGCAAACCAAATTTTATTAAATCTTTTGGCGTCAGAACTTTACCAGTCCTCGAATCTGCAAACATAAACTGTAAAAACATAGATAAAACTTTTACACCAAATGTACCAGCATGGTGTATAAATAAACCAAAACTTATTTTCGATTTACACTCTAGTAAGAAATCAGAAACAAGTCCAATTATCATGAAATCTAATTTCCAAGAGCTAAAATCACATTACATGGAATATAAACACATTTATACAGATGGTTCAAAAGACGATATGAAAGTAGGATGCGCAGTAGTAGCTGACGACTTCTCTGAAACAATGCGAATTCCAGATGGGTCCTCAATTTTTACAGCAGAAGCAAAAGCTATTGATTTAGCATTAGACTTTATTGCCGATTGTGAAACTTCAAATAAATTTGTTATATTTTCAGACTCCCTTTCAGTTTTAAAATCTTTAGATCATACATCTTCAAAAAATCCCCAAATTCAAAAACTACTTGAAAAACATCATGATTTATCAGAATTTAATGAAATAGTTTACTGTTGGATCCCTAGCCACATTGGCATTGCTGGCAATGAAAGTGTGGACCAAAAAGCAAAAGATTCATTGAATTTACACCCAACAAACTTTTCAATACCGTATGCAAATTTTAAATCTTTTATCAATAGGTACATTTTAAACAAATGGCAAATTTTATGGAATAACAGTGTTGGTAATAAACTCTTTGAGATTAAACCTGTCATTGGACAATCTCAACCAGTAGAACGAAATGTCAGACAGGAGGAAGTCGTCCTTGCTCGTTTACGTATTGGTCATACAAGGATCACACACTCATATCTTTTAAAACGAGAGGAGCCACCGTATTGTTTTGGATGTGATACACTCTTTACAGTCCGCCATTTTCTACTTGAATGTGGTGATTTTTCTCATATTAGAAACAAATACTTTCATGTTGATACAATCAAACAATTGTTTAATGATGTACCTATTGATAATGTCTTTTTATTCTTAAAAGAGATTAATCTTTTTAACAAATTGTAACTATTATCCTTTGAACTGTTTACTTATTTAAACTTGCTTTCAGCATATCTTTTTCTTTTTTGCAGGAGAAGATCATGTATAGTCATCTGATTAGCCTATGTTGTTGTCAGATATTGTACATGGTCTTCGCTGTAAAATGATTACTATTTTAACGTCTTTGCTATACTCATATGTTTTATGTGTTAAATTGTTAATATTTTAGCTTATCTATTATAGTTTTAATGTTCAGTAATACTTCTCTTACCTAACCTTGATGACGCTAATGACCCAAAAGGGTTGATGCGTCGTTAAACTCCAACTCATCATCATTATAGGTACTCATGACATTTTAGGGTGTTTTTCGGGTGTGACTTTTGAACCGCTGAAGATATTACAATAATGTGTTCAGGTTTAGGTGGCAGATTGATACCCTTCATAAACAAACCTTAATGTTTCAATTAATTTGAGTCATGGGTTCACCCTCATACCTCATCTGGATCCAGCCAAAAGTCGGTGGAACTCAACGAAACTCCTCAGATAAAAGTTTCAATTCATTTGAGCCATGGGTTCACCATGTAATAAAAACCTATCTCCTGATTGTATGGCGCTTCCGACATAAAAGACCATTAACGGTAAGACTACTGCCAGGCAATATCCTTTCAGTTTATCTGGATCCAGCCAAAAGTCTGTAGAACTGAACCCATGAACCTCAAATTAATTGGTCATATTTGAGCAATGAGTTCACCCACATACCTCATCTGGATCCAGCCAAAAGTCCGTAGAATTAATTGGTCATATTTTGGCTGGATCCAGATGAGGTATGTGGGTGAACTCATTGCTCAAATTAATTGGTCATATTATCTGAGCGAAGCTGATAAGTTTCGATATGTGACGCCCAGATATCATTTTATAACTAATTGAATTCAACCCACCACTCGCTTCTTCAAGTGTTTCAACCTGTCCCTGTCCCCAACGTATGTTGATCCATTTGTCATCTGCATCTTCATCATGCCTTCTGCTCAGAATGGGAAAGAATACTAGATAGTTGACGGTATTGTTTGGTGACACAAATAGATGTGCGTCAACTTCGCCTTTTACATCAATATAAGGCAACCTGAAAATTAACCCACAACAACAAGCAATTTAATCTAATTTGCTTCGACTAATATAGAGTAGAACATATATATCTTCCCATGTTTATATATATATATCCCATTACTTCACATAAATCCAGGGGTGCGTTTTTTTATTCGAAATCGTTATCATGATTCAAGATCCGGATTTCGATTCCGCGTTTTATTTTCCGAATCAAAATCATGATTCTGAATCTGACGAATCAAAAGGCAGGCGTGATTTTCATACAAATCAAAATGGCGGAAATGCAGCAGACGCCAAATGCGGAAAGTCAAATTGGTGGTAAATACATTATAGATCTAACAGACTTCAGCAGATGCATGAAAAATACGACTGGTTTATTTCTGAACATTTGTAAAATTGATAGATTGTACAGAAAAAAGTACTCGCATGCTATGTAACAGTGCA
>OZ026528.1:56577601-56910101 GCA_964019695.1 Loripinus fragilis | reverse complement strand
TGGGTTCACCCCCATACCTCATCTGGATCAAGCCAAAAGTCCATTAAACTAAAGGAAACTCATCAGTATTGTTAGAGTGATATTTTCATTTAATTTGAGCCATGAGTTCACCCTCATACCTCATCTGGATCCAGCCAAAAGTCTATGGAACTCAAGGAAACTCATCAGTATCGCTAGGGTAATATTTTCAATTAATTTAAGCCATGGGTTCACCCCCATACCTCATCTGGATCCAGCCAAAAGTCCATGGAACTCAAGGAAACTCATCAGTATCGCTACGGTAATATTTTCAATTAATTTGAGCCATGGGTTCACCCCCATACCTCATCTGGATCCAGCCAAAAGTCAATGGAACTATAGGAAACTCATCAGTATCGTTACAGTGATATTTTCATTTAATTTGAGCCATGGGTTCACCCTCATACCTCATCTGGATGCAGACAAAAGTCCATGGAACTAAAGGAAACTAATCAGTATTGTTAGAGTGATATTTTCATTTAATTTGAGCCATGAGTTCACCCTCATACCTCATCTGGATCCAGCCAAAAGTCCATGGAACTATAGGAAACTCATCAGTATCGCTACGGTAATATTTTCAATAAATTTGAGCCATCGGTTCACCCCCATACCTCATCTGGATCCAGCCAAAAGTCCATGGAACTAAAGGAAACTCATCAGTATTGTTAGAGTGATATTTTCATTTAATTTGAGCCATGGGTTCACCTCATACCTCATCTGCATCCAGCCAAAAGTCCATGGAACTGAAGGAAACTCATCAGTATCGCTACGGTAATATTTTCAATACATTTGAGCCATGGGTTCACCCTCATACCTCATCTGGATCCAGACAAATGTCCATGGAACTCAAGGAAACACATCAGTATCGTTACCGTGATATTTTCATTAAATTTGAGCCATGGGTTCACCCCTATACCTCATCTGGATCCAGCCAAAAGTCTCTGGAACTCAAGGAAACTCATCAGTATCGCTAGGGTAATATTTTCAATTAATTTGAGCCATGGGTTCACCCCCATACCTCATCTGGATCCAGCCAAAAGTCCATGGAACTCAAGGAAACTCATCAGTATCGCTACGGTAATATTTTCAATAAATTTGAGCCATGGGTTCACCCCCATACCTCATCTGCATCAAAGCAAAAGTCCATGGAACTATAGGAAACTCATCAGTATCGTTAGACTGATATTTTCATTTAATTTGAGCCATGGGTTCACCCTCATACCTCATCTGGATCCAGCCTAAAGTCCATGGAACTGAAGGAAACTCATCAGTATCGCTACGGTCATATTTTCCATAAATTTGAGCCATGGGTTCACCCTCATACCTCATCTGGATCCAGCCTAAAGTCCATGGAACTGAAGGAAACTCATCAGTATCGCTACGGTCATATTTTCCATAAATTTGAGCCATGGGTTCACCCCCATACCTCATCTGGATCCAGCCAAAAGTCCATGGAACTCAAGGAAACTCATCAGTTTCGCTAGGGTAATATTTTCAATTAATTTGAGCCGTGGGTTCATCCCCATACCTCATCTGGATCCAGCCAAAAGTCCATGGAACTCAAGGAAACTCATCAGTTTCGCTAGGGTAAAATTTTCATTTAATTTGAGCCATGGGTTCACCCCCATACCTCATCTGGATCCAGCCAAAAGTCCATGAAACTAAAGGAAACTCATCAGTATTGTTAGAGTGATATTTTCATTTAATTTGAGCCATGAGTTCACCCCCATACCTCATCTGGATCCAGCCCAAAGTCCATCGAACTATAGGAAACTCATCAGTATCGCTACGGTAATATTTTCATTTAATTTGAGCCATGGGTTCACCCCCATACCTCATCTGGATCCAGCCAAAAGTCCATGGAACTATAGGAAACTCATCAGTATCGCTACGGTAATATTTTCAATTAATTTTAGCCATGGGTTCACCCCCATACCTCATCTGGATCCAGCCAAAAGTCCATGGAACTGAAGGAAACTCATCAGTATCGCTACGGTAATATTTTCAATACATTTGAGCCATGGGTTCACCCTCATACCTCATCTGGATCCAGACAAATGTCCATGGAACTCAAGGAAACTCATCAGTTTCGCTAGAGTCATATTTTCAATTAATTTGAGCCATGGGTTCACCCCCATACCTCATCTGGATCCAGCCAAAAGTCCATGGAACTATAGGAAACTCATCAGTATCGTGACCGTGATATTTTCATTTAATTTGAGCCATGGGTTCACCCTCATACCTCATCTGCATCTAGCCAAAAGTCCATGGAACTGAAGGAAACTCATCAGTATCGCTACGGTAATATTTTCAATACATTTGAGCCATGGGTTCATCCCCATACCTCATCTGCATCAAGCCAAATGTCCATGGAACTATAGGAAACTCATCAGTATCGTTAGAGTGATATTTTCATTTAATTTGAGCCATGGGTTCACCCTCATACCTCATCTGGATCCAGCCAAAAGTCCATGGAACTGAAGGAAACTCATCAGTATCGCTACAGTGATATTTTCCATAAATTTGAGCCATGGGTTCACCCTCATACCTCATCTGGATCCAGACAAAAGTCCATGGAACTCAAGGAAACTCATCAGTTTCGCTAGGGTAATATTTTCAATTAATTTGAGCCATGGGTTCATCCCCATACCTCATCTGGATCCAGCCAAAAGTCCATGGAACTAAAGGAAACTCATCAGTATTGTTAGAGTGATATTTTCATTTAATTTGAGCCATGAGTTCACCCTCATACCTCATCTGGATCCAGCCAAAAGTCTATGGAACTCAAGGAAACTCATCATTATCGCTAGGGTAATATTTTCAATTAATTTGAGCCATGGGTTCACCCCCATACCTCATCTGCATCAAGCCAAAAGTCCATGGAACTATAGGAAACTCATCAGTATCGTTACCGTGATATTTTCATTTAATTTGAGCCATGGGTTCACCCTCATACCTCATCTGGATCCAGCCAAAAGTCAATGAAACCCAAGGAAACTCATCAGTATCGCTACGGTAATATTTTCAATAAATTTGAGCCATGGGTTCACCCCCATACCTCATCTGCATCAAGCCAAAAGTCCATGGAACTATAGGAAACTCATCAGTATCGTATGAGTGATATTTTCATTTAATTTGAGCCATGGGTTCACCCTCATACCTCATCTGGATCCAGCCTTAAGTCCATGGAACTGAAGGAAACTCATCAGTATCGCTACGGTCATATTTTCCATAAATTTGAGCCATGGGTTCACCCTCATACCTCATCTGGATCCAGACAAAAGTCCATGGAACTCAAGGAAATTCATCAGTTTCGCTAGGGTAATATTTTCAATTAATTTGAGCCATGGGTTCACCCCCATACCTCATCTGGATCCAGCCAAAAGTCCATGAAACTAAAGGAAACTCATCAGTATTGTTAGAGTGATATTTTCATTTAATTTGAGCCATGAGTTCACCCTCATACCTCATCTGGATCCAGCCAAAAGTCTATGGAACTCAAGGAAACTCATCATTATCGCTAAGGTAATATTTTCAATTAATTTGAGCCATGGGTTCACCCCCATACCTCATCTGGATCCAGCCAAAAGTCCATGGAACTATAGGAAACTCATCAGTATTGTTAGAGTGATATTTTCATTTAATTTGAGCCATGAGTTCACCCTCATACCTCATCTGGATCCAGCCAAAAGTCCAAGGAACTATAGGAAACTCATCAGTATCGCTACAGTAATATTTTCAATTAATTTGAGCCATGGGTTCACCCCCATACCTCATCTGGATCCAGCCAAAAGTCCATGGAACTATAGGAAACTCATCAGTATCGCTACGGTAATATTTTCATTTAATTTGAACCATGGGTTCACCCTCATACCTCATCTGGATCCAGCCAAAAGTCCATGGAACTCAAGGAAACTCATCAGTATCGCTACGGTAATATTTTCAATTAATTTGAGCCATCGGTTCATCCCCATACCACATCTGCATCAAGCCAAATGTACATGGAACTATAGGAAACTCATCAGTATCGTTAGAGTGATATTTTCATTTAATTTGAGCCATGGGTTCACCCTCATACCTCATCTGGATCCAGCCAAAAGTCCATGGAACTAAAGGAAACTCATCAGTATCGCTACGGTAATATTTTCAATACATTTGAGCCATGGGTTCACCCTCATACCTCATCTGGATCCAGACAAATGTCCATGGAAATCAAGGAAACTCATCAGTTTCGCTAGGGTCATATTTTCAATTAATTTGAGCCATGGGTTCACCCCCATACCTCATCTTGATCCAGCCAAAAGTCCATGGAACTATAGGAAACTCATCAGTATCGTGACCGTGATATTTTCATTTAATTTGAGCCATGGGTTCACCCTCATACCTCATCTGCATCTAGCCAAAAGTCCATGGAACTGAAGGAAACTCATCAGTATCGCTACGGTAATATTTTCAATACATTTGAGCCATGGGTTCACCCTCATACCTCATCTGGATCCAGACAAATGTTCCCCCCGAGTTTGCTTACCGCCTTGCCGTGGTTCGGGGGCTTAATTCGCACAGGGGACTTTATTTTTGAATAACTGTCCCCTCTGCTTAAAGCTAAAGGTAAGCCAGGCGCTCGCCCTCTGGCGCCCTAGAAATATGGATGGCTGTCCAGCACCACTGGGGACAGACTGTATGTACCTTCGTACTTAAGCAGGCCTGTTTACGTCTCTTGTTTTGCAGACTTGAGAGGTGACAGGTTGGGGTTAAAGTCCTCACGCAAACCAGTGGTAACTGTCCGTAAAAACGCAACTATATCAACTTCTTTTCATAAGTAACCAAAAGCTTAAATTTATCAAAAATTGTCTTCTACTAGTAAAACTGTAAAGAAAATAAAAGTCAAATATAGCAATTTTTATAACTGCTATCGTCTTAATTATTGAGTTCTATGTCTTGTTGAACATTTATTTTTAAACTCTTACTTTATCTATATGACAGTTTTCATGATTAACTGTCCAGTACCTAAGTTACATTCTTGATCTTATATTTTTAAAGTTCTGTATTGTAGAGCTTTAAAGTTCTCTATTGTAGGGATATCTTCAGATTTAACTTGAAGAGCAATTTACCTGTGAAAGATTTTTGCTAAATCTCAATATCTTATTCAAAAGAACATACTGTAGTTCTTTCTGTCTCAAATTCATTTATTTATCTAATACTATTTGTGTCTTTTTTCATTATCAACCAGGCTTAAATTGATCAGGTCTACTACAACCATTTCAATTTCAAACTTTTTAAATAATCTATCACAGTTTATTTTCTAAACTGTACATCACAACCGGGCTTATACCGTGTCTGTAGGGTTAAAATATACAGATTGCTTTACTGCTGTAGTAGATAAGGTGAAAACCCTTATTAAAACAGTGTGCTGCCTGTTTGCCGTAGGTTTGCGACGCGTGAATGGGAGAAGAGAATCCTGGCAATTGAGGAAAGCCCAGGGATCTCCAGCTTTCCAACACATTGTTTTGGTCTCGGATTCAGCTAGACGTGAGTCCAGTGCTTGGTCCGGCGCTGGATCAATCGGCTGGGTGGTCCATCTCTAGAAACAATCTTATTCTTTCTTCCTTCTGTCTTATTGAAAGTATCTTTTAGGTACGTAACCGGGTTCAATCTTCTTTTTTATATCTTCCTATTTGGTTTCAAGAGTGACTGCTCATGGGCTAATCCTGGGGCATATAGACCAGCGTTAATAAGGCTTTTGAGAGTGGTGAGGGGGGTCATCAAATTATGGGTGGGGACGTCCAATAAATGTTAGACTTTTTTCTTAAGGGAATCTACGTTTGATATGTATTGGACGTTAATCTTAAGCTGGAAGAACTACTGGAAAATATGAACCGGAGTATGGTAGATATGTAACTTTAATGTAGGAAATAGGAGAGCCATTTCCATATAACATTCCCTTGTTGGGCTCCACGGTGGGTGAAGAACATATCTATTGAACTTAAAACCAAACACCATGGATCATGGTAAATTTACTTTTACCATGGTCCCCCCTTCGACCCCAGGTCCAAGCCTGGGTTTGACCCCCAATCTTGCGTTGTCTCAAGACAACTATCCTACTCTTGCAAACTCTAACAAACGACAACGACCGGATTCCGACGATGAGATAAGCAATTCCACAATTTTCAAATCTGCAGAGAATTTTGCTCGATTTTTGGTAGTTAAATCAACAGATTCAGAAAAACCAATTACATCACTTTCACCATTTGTAATAGAAAAGCAGATAGAAGCAACAATTGGAACACCAAAATCAGTTAAAAAATTAAAAAATCAAACTCTTCTTATTGAAACACAAAGGAAAACACAAACTGAAAACTTACTAAAAATGACAACTTTTTTTAATCTACCAGTGACTGTTTCGGAACACCATACCCTTAACACATCTAAAGGAATTATCAGAGATAGAGCTTTGAAGGGCGAGTCTGAGGAAAACATAAAAGAGTATCTAAAAGATCAAGGTGTAATAGCTGTAAAGCGATTTACAATCAAAAAAGGCAATAGTACCATTGAAACAAACACACTACTTTTGACATTCAATATGATTACAGTACCTAAATCTTTAAGGATCTTCTACAGATTTATACCTGTTGACATTTATATTCCAAATCCGTTGCGCTGTTTTAACTGCCAAAAATTCAATCATCATGAAAATAACTGCCCAGAAGATCTTGGTTCAGTCTGTGAAAATTGTGGAATGGGAGAATATAATCATATAACGAGCAAGTGCAAAAATCCTCCAAAATGTGTTAATTGTGGACAAGATCACATCTCAAAGTCAAATGAGTGTGAAGCCTGGAAGAGAGAAAAAGAAATCATGAAAATTAAAGTCATCAATAATATACCATACATAGAAGCCAGAAAAATGTTTGAAAAACAGCCTGACACATCCTATTCCAGAATAGTACAATCAGCTCAAAATAAAAAAGCAGAAACTAAAACAACCGGCACCCAAACTAATATAAAAGATACAGAAGTGACAGCAAGCACGAAGATCATAGAGCCTAGAAAAAGAACAACACCTAAAACAGCAACACAACCTAAAGCAACATCAATGACCAACTCTCAACCACAAACACAGAAAAGCTTATCTCAAAATGAAAAAAGTGAAAAAAATACCAGAGAATCCAGACCAATGTCAAAAACACGGCCCAATAATAGGAAAAACAGTGTTTCTCCTAAGTTGGGCCCAAAAGAGAAAACTATAGTAAAACTTACAAGAGTTCAAGATGAACATATCAAGCTGTCAAATTAATATGGCAATCTTGAGCAACAAATGGAGGAAGATCCTCCACCAATCAATTAAACATTAGCCATGAAGGTTTCCAAATTACATATTATACTCTTTCTTTCTTTAATTATACCTGATATGGATTACAAACACAATATTATACAATGGAACTGTCGAGGTTTAAAAACAAAATTAGATGAAATTTCCCTTTTACTCAGTATCTATAAACCATCTGTATTTTGTCTACAAGAAACTTTTTTAAAACCTGAAGATAATATAACTCTTAAAGGTTTTAATATATATAATTATATACACTCTGACTGCCAAAGACCTTCTGGCGGTAGCTCTATCTTAGTTAAACCTTCTTGTCCTCAACGAAATATAGTGTTAACCACAGAACTTCAGGCAACTGCTGTTTCTGTAACGTTAGATAAAGAAATAACTATATGTTCTATTTATATTCCACCTTCTTTTTCCTTAAAAACTGAACATCTTGATTCTTTATTAAAACAACTCCCTTCTCCATATCTACTATTAGGTGACTTTAATGGTCATAATATTCTCTGGGGTAATAAAGAAAATAATTCCAGAGGCGAACTCATTGAAAATTTCATTACAAACAATGATATATGTCTTATGAATGACAAATCAAACACTTATATGCATGATCCAACAGGCTCTTTCTCTTCCATAGATCTTTCCTTATGCCATCCATCCCTTTTTCTTGACTTTAATTGGTCTGTCTGTAAAGATCAACATCATAGTGATCATTTTCCTATCGTCATTAAAAGTAATACTTCCACAGTAGAAGATCATAATCCAAAATGGAAAATAAATAAAGCTAATTGGGAAGTATTTCAATCTTTATGTACTGAAACAATAACTGTAATAAGTTTTAAAGATTCTTCAGACCCTTTGTCTGATTTCACCTCTTCCCTTATTGATATATCTACTAAATGTATACCAAAAACCTCGACAAATCCAACAAAAAGTAATCCATGGTACAATGATGAATGTAAAGAAGCTATTAAAACGAGGAAAAAAGCTCTAAATAAATTCAAAAAATATCCAACTAAGGACAATTTAAATGAAGTAAAAGTATTTAGAGCAAAGGCTCGCAAAACAATTAAGATATCGAAACGAAAGTCATGGCGTTCTTACGTTTCAAAAATTAATCACAAAACCCCTATAAAAAAAGTTTGGGATATGATAAGAAAAATATCTGATAAGACAAAGTCACCCAGTTACACCCATTTAAACCATCCCGTTACAGAAACAAAATCAACAAGTAAATTTGATATAGCTGAAACCTTAGGAGAAACATTTCTAAACAATTCATGTTCAAGAAATTACTCTGAAAAATTTCAAAAAGTTAAAGCAGAACAAGAAAAAATTAAACTTAATTTCAAGTCTGCAAATACTGAGGAATATAATAATCTTTTTAATTTTGATGAACTTTTGGATGCAATTAAACAATCTCATGATTCTGCAACTGGACCAGATGAAATACATTATCAAATGCTTAAACATCTCCCAGAGAGTTCCCTCCAAGCTCTTTTAGGTATATTTAATCATATATGGACTACTGGTGATTTTCCTGATGACTGGCGATTAGCCACTGTAATACCTATACCCAAACCAGGGAAAGATCATGCTGAGCCAACCAATTATAGACCTATAGCTCTTAGAAGTTGTCTTTGTAAAACTTTAGAAAGAATGATTAATAAAAGGTTGATTTGGTATTTAGAATCCAACAATCTTTTATCACGGTATCAGTCGGGTTTCCGAGCTGGCCGTAGTACAAATGATAATTTAGTTAAATTGGAAACTTTCATA
This sequence comes from Loripinus fragilis, assembly GCA_964019695.1. Classification (NCBI taxonomy): domain Eukaryota; kingdom Metazoa; phylum Mollusca; class Bivalvia; order Lucinida; family Lucinidae; genus Loripinus; species Loripinus fragilis. The sequence continues at coordinate 56,900,977 of OZ026528.1, read as the reverse complement.
CGTGATGCCTTTGTTAAAAAGGAACACGTTGTAGCTGTCTTTTTTGACTTGGAAAAAGCATACGATACCACATGGAGATATGGCATTATGAAAGATATTCATAAACTAGGACTAAGAGGTAGACTACCTACTTTTATTGAAAGCTTCCTTGCTGATCGCGCAATGCAAGTGAGGGTGGGATCCACTCTTTCTGATTTATATGATCAGGAACAGGGGGTCCCACAGGGCGGTGTACTTTCTACAACTCTTTTTAATATTAAAATCAATGATATTGTTAAATGCCTTGATAATTTAACAGATTGTTCTCTCTATGTTGATGATTTTTGTATTTGCTTTCGATCAAAAAGTATGCGAACAATTGAAAGGCATCTACAGCAAAACTTAAACAAGATAGAACATTGGGCCACTAATAATGGCTTTAAATTTTCCAAGTCAAAAACACAGTGTGTACATTTTTGTCAATTGCGAAAGCAACATGATGATCCAATTCTTACATTATATGGATCGCCTATTCCTGTTGTACAGGAATACAAATATCTTGGTTTGATATTTGACAAAAGCTTAGTTTTATCCCGCATATTAAATACTTGAAGGCAAAGTGCCTTAAATCCTTGAACATATTGAAAGTTTTATCTCACACTACTTGGGGTGCAGATCGAACAACACTCTTACAATTATATCGATCTTTGATACGTTCAAAACTAGACTATGGATCCATTGTTTATGGATCGGCAAGAAAATCTTATTTAGCTATGCTTGACCCTATCCATCATCAAGGTCTTAGATTAGCCTTAGGAGCATTTAGAACATCACCTACTGCAAGTCTTTATGTTGAGGCAGATGAAACATCTTTAAATACACGTAGAGAAAAACTTTCTTTACAATATGCTATTAGAATGGCTGAAAATAATTCAAATCCAGCTCAAGATGTGACCTTTCAGCCCAAATACACAGATCTATATGAAAGTAAACCAAATTTTATTAAATCTTTTGGCGTCAGAACTTTACCAGTCCTAGAATCTGCAAACATAAACTTTAAAAACATAAATAAAACTTTTACACCAAATGTACCAGCATGGTGTATAAATAAACCAAAACTTATTTTCGATTTACACTCTGGTAAGAAATCAGAAACAAGTCCAATTATCATGAAATCTAATTTCCAAGAGCTAAAATCACATTACATGGAATATAAGCACATTTATACAGATGGTTCAAAAGATGATATGAAAGTAGGATGCGCAGTAGTATCTGACGATTTCTCTGAAACTATGCGAATTCCAGATGGGTCTTCAATTTTTACAGCAGAAGCAAAAGCTATTGATTTAGCATTAGACTTTATTGCCGATTGTGAAACTTCAAATAAATTTGTTATATTTTCAGACTCCCTTTCAGTTTTAAAATCTTTAGATCATACGTCTTCAAAAAATCCCCAAATTCAAAAATTACTTGAAAAACATCATGACTTATCAGAATTTAATGAAATAATTTACTGTTGGATCCCTAGCCACATTGGCATTGCTGGCAATGAAAATGTGGATCAAAAAGCAAAAGATTCATTGAATTTACACCCTACAAACTTTTCAATACCCTATGCAAATTTTAAATCTTTTATCAATAAGTACATTTTAAACAAATGGCAAAGTTTATGGAATAACAGTGTTGGTAATAAACTCTTTGAGATTAAACCTGTCATTGGACAATCTCAACCAGTAGTACGAAATGTCAGACAAGAAGAAGTTGTCCTTGCTCGTCTACGTATTGGTCATACAAGAATCACACACTCTTATCTTTTAAAACGAGAGGAGCCACCGTATTGTTTTGGATGTGATACACTCTTTACAGTCCGCCATTTTCTACTTGAATGTGGTGATTTTTCTCATATAAGAAACAAATACTTTCATGTTGATACAATCAAACAATTGTTTAATGATGTACCTATTGATAATGTCTTTTTATTCTTAAAAGAGATTAATCTTTTTAACAAATTGTAGCTATTTTCCTTTAAACTGTTTACTTATTTAAACTTTCTTCCCACATATCATTTTCTTTTTTGCAGGAGAAGATCATGTATAGTCATCTGATTAGCCTATGTTGTTGTCAGATATTGTACATGATCTTCGCTGTAAAATGATTACTATTTTATCGTCTTTGCTATACTCATACTTTTTATGTGTCAAATTGTTAATATTTTAACTTATCTATTATAGTTTGAATGTTCAGTAATACTTCTCTTACCTACCCTTGATGACGCTAATGACCCAAAAGGGTTGATGCGTCGTTAAACTCCAACTCATCATCATCCAGACAAATGTCCTTGGAACTCAAGGAAACTCATCAGTATCGTTACCGTGATATTTTCATTAAATTTGAGCCATGGGTTCACCCCCATACCTCATCTGCATCAAGCCAAATGTCCATGGAACTATAGGAAACTCATCAGTATCGTTAGAGTGATATTTTCATTTAATTTGAGCCATGGGTTCACCCTCATACCTCATCTGGATCCAGCCAAAAGTCCATGGAACTAAAGGAAACTCATCAGTATTGTTAGAGTGATATTTTCATTTAACTTGAGCCATGAGTTCACCCTCATACCTCATCTGGATCCAGCCAAAAGTCTATGGAACTCAAGGAAACTCATCAGTATTGCTACGGTAATATTTTCAATTAATTTGAGCCATGGGTTCACCCCCATACCTCATCTGGATCCAGCCAAAAGTCCATGGAACTAATGGAAACTCATCAGTATTGTTAGAGTGATATTTTCATTTAATTTGAGCCATGAGTTCACCCTCATACCTCATCTGGATCCAGCCAAAAGTCCATGGAACTATAGGAAACTCATCAGTATCGTTACCGTGATATTTTCATTTAATTTGAGCCATGGGTTCACCCTCATACCTCATCTGGATCCAGCCAAAAGTCCATGGAACTATAGGAAACTCATCAGTATCGCTACGGTAATATTTTCAATTAATTTGAGCCATGGGTTCACCCCCATACCTCATCTGGATCCAGCCAAAAGTCCATGGAACTATAGGAAACTCATCAGTATCGTTACCGTGATATTTTCATTTAAATTGAGCCATGGGTTCACCCTCATACCTCATCTGGATCCAGCCAAAAGTCCATGGAACCCAAGGAAACTCATCAGTATCGCTACGGTAATATTTTCAATAAATTTGAGCCATGGGTTCACCCCCATACCTCATCTGCATCAAGCCAAAAGTCCATGGAACTGAAGGAAACTCATCAGTATCGCTACGGTAATATTTTCAATACATTTGAGCCATGGGTTCACCCTCATACCTCATCTGGATCCAGACAAATGTCCATGGAACTCAAGGAAACTCATCAGTATCGTTACCGTGATATTTTCATTAAATTTGAGCCATGGGTTCACCCCCATACCTCATCTGGATCCAGCCAAAAGTCCATGGAACTATAGGAAACTCATCAGTATCGTTACCGTGATATTTTCATTAAATTTGAGCCATGGGTTCACCCTCATACCTCATCTGCATCCAGCCAAAAGTCCATGGAACTATAGGAAACTCATCAGTATCGTTACCGTGATATTTACATTTAATTTGAGCCATGGGTTCACCCTCATACCTCATCTGGATCCAGCCAAAAGTCCATGGAACCCAAGGAAACTCATCAGTTTCGCTACGGTAATATTTTCAATAAATTTGAGCCATGGGTTCACCCCCATACCTCATCTGCATCAAGCCAAAAGTCCATGGAACTGAAGGAAACTCATCAGTATCGCTACGGTAATATTTTCAATACATTTGAGCCATGGGTTCACCCTCATACCTCATCTGGATCCAGACAAATGTCCATGGAACTATAGGAAACTCATCAGTATCGTTAGAGTGATATTTTCATTTAATTTGAACCATGGGTTCACCCTCATACCTCATCTGCATCCAGCCAAAAGTCCATGGAACTGAAGGAAACTCATCAGTATCGCTATGGTAATATTTTCAATACATTTGAGCCATGGGTTCACCCTTATACCTCATCTGGATCCAGACAAATGTCCATGGAACTCAAGGAAACTCATCAGTATCGTTACCTTGATATTTTCATTAAATTTGAGTCATGGGTTCACCCCCATACCTCATCTGGATCCAGCCAAAAGTCCATGGAACTCAAGGAAACTCATCAGTATCGCTACGGTAATATTTTCAATAAATTTGAGCCATGGGTTCACCCCCATACCTCATCTGCATCAAGCCAAAAGTCCATGGAACTATAGGAAACTCATCAGTACCGTTACCGTGATATTTTCATTTAATTTGAGCCATGGGTTCACCCTCATACCTCATCTGGATCCAGCCAAAAGTCCATGGAACTCAAGGAAACTCATCAGTATCGCTACGGTAATATTTTCAATAAATTTGAGCCATGGGTTCACCCCCATACCTCATCTGCATCAAGCCAAAAGTCCATGGAACTATAGGAAACTCATCAGTATCGTTAGAGTGATATTTTCATTTAATTTGAGCCATGGGTTCACCCTCATACCTCATCTGGATCCAGCCAAAAGTCCATGGAACTGAGGGAAACTCATCAGTATCGCTACGGTAATATTTTCAATAAATTTGAGCCATGGGTTCACCCCCATACCTCATCTGCATCAAGCCAAATGTCCATGGAACTATAGGAAACTCATCAGTATCGTTAGAGTGATATTTTCATTTAATTTGAGCCTGTTGGACGCCCCAAACGATCAGCAATACTTATCGCATGCGCCATCAGAATGGAACAGGATACCGAGTGATCATCATCGGCCGCTTCAAAACGGCCCACTGCCTTGAAAAAATGAACAATACAGAAGAAAAGGGCAACCGTTGTTGTACAGTCAGCAGAAGCATCCACCTCTACCACAGCGACTGCCAAAGCCACCAAAATGTCAAGCAGAAAAGAGCATGCATGCCATCCATCAGGCTTTCCTGAAAAAGATCGCCCTGTGAGAGATGTCGATCAAAGTTGAAGACAGACAGCCACCAATCCTTACTCCAAGGGGGCATTTGTGTGGATCTCTTCGGATGAGGACTTCCAATAAAATGGCAGAAACGATTTGAACTATATAGGCTTTTTTTCGTTCTGTGAAGTAACTGTACATTCTAAAGATTTTTTCTGCAAACTGCGAAGTAATTAAAGTGGAATAAACATGGCCAAGTTAGTGAGAATGAGTGATAATATTAGTAGATCAGATAATCTGAGAAATTGAATAAACTTTATTTCATGACATTTATAGATCTACTATCGATAAGTTGGAAACAGTACCCTACTCTTCACAATCTGCACCACCCCACAGCCCATGACACCCTGTTGAAAACGAATTTCCTAGAATCTCTACCAACCACGTCAATAAGAAATGGCAAACTTCATGGAATAATAACATTGGAAATGAAGTTCTTGACATTTAACCAACCATTGGTGAATATCAATCAGTTGTTCGAAACATCATAAAAAAGAAGTCGTTTTAGCTCGACCCCATTTAGGTCATACAAGAGTCACACATTCATACTTACTGCAAGGTGAAGAGCAGCCACGATGTGTTGGTTGCGACGCACCATTCACTGTGCGTCACTTCCTTTTGGAATATGGCGACTTTGCACAAGTAAGAAATATAGCTTCCATGTTGACATCATGAAACAGTTATTTCAAGATATACATACATATTGATAATATTATGACATTTTCAAAAGAAAAAAATCTTTTTAACAAAATCTAATTGCTATTTTCAAAACCATGTTTTGTTTTACATTTGTATCAGACCATTATACAAATTATTTTATGATGTATTCTGTTCAGTTAAAGAGTATGTACAGTTATCTGAATAGCTCTTTGAAACTGTCATATATTTTACGTGGTCTCTCCTGTCAACAATTGTATTGCAACTTATTATTATACAAACTCATCATTAGGGGTGCGCGATATTACCGGTATACCGGTATATCTCGATTGAGGAGTCCTGAGATACGTATCGCGATATGCTTTTGACGTACCGGTACACTCGATAAAACTCCGTCAATTTTCGGAGCATAGTTTATCTGCTTTTGTTTTGAGCTGTTATTTATTTGCATTTAACCTCGCTTGATAATTTCATAGAAGCAGGATGTCTGACAGCCAATGAAAAGCCGATAACTATGATAAACAAAACGGGCCGTGTGCAAAACGTTTATATCATTGGCTAAAAGGAGGATTTCCCTGACCAAAACCAAAATGGCAGACGAGATCGAGGAGGAACACGCTTATATTCTCTCTTTATTTAATGATTTCTCGTAAGATAGCGAATTTGAAGGGTCGGATTTCAATGAATCATCAAAAGTTGCAAATGTTCATGCTGTGTTTGCGATCGATCTATGCTAGCATGACGTTCAACTGCACTTGGTGTTGAATAAAGTCGGCCCTGAGAAAATTCCCCTCCCACAAACGCACCTGTTATTAAGGTATGCGGTATATCGTGATTCATATCTCGATACGAACGCAAAAATCACGATACGGTTTTCAGAGGCGATACCCACCCCTACTCATCATCATCATTCCTTTTATATTATCTTACCAATTTTAGCTCACCTGAGCCGAAGGCTCATGGGTGGGCTAATAGTATACCAGTCACTCCCGCGTCAGTCCGTCTGTCAACATTTTCAAACATCTCCTTCTGAAACCACTGGGCTAATTGAACTCAAATTTCCTATGGAGAATCCTTAGGACGCGGGAACGAAAGTTTGTTGAAATGGTCCAGGTCACGACCAAGATGGCCGCCACGCCCATATATGGTAAAAACCCTCTAAAAATCTTCTCCAGAAGGCAGGAGCGCAATGTCTCAGTGGTATAGTGCTTGACTCGAGACAGAGGGGCCGCGGGTTCGAGCCTCACTGGCGTCACTGTGTTGTGGTCCTTAAGCAAGACACATTTATCCTAGCTTAGTACTGGTTCAACCCAGGAAGACCCGTCCCTGTTTAACTTTTCTGCACATTAACATGATAAACAATCAGAATGACGTCATAAGGGCATTTAATATGTTGAAGGCAGACAAAATGTTTGTATCGCTTTCTTGGTTTACCATATGTTCACTTGACTTATTTTAAATTTAGTTATTTCGGGCTTTGGTACTATGGTTCTGATTGCATCAAATCAGGAACTTCTGAGGACCTTTTTCTCCAAAGAGACCAAAAGGGGAATATTCTTAGCAACAGCTTTTTGGATTCAACTGATGCAATGTTTCGAGAACAAGATAGTGATGTCGCACCTCAGATTCATTTACTCTATTCATCCAATTAAACCAAGATTTGTGCAAACTAGAAAGTAACTATTATCTTTTTGAAAAATAATATTATTAGATGAGCGGATTTCTCCTGGGTGCTACCCTGAACATCGGAAGATTTCCTTTTTAAGTCGTTGGAAGAACGGAAGAGGTAAAATTTTATTTTTTCTCATGTCAAAATGGTCACTACATGTCAAAATGGTCACTACATGTAAAGCCAAACTTTTAAAGGAACTCTGTTTTCATTTTATTCCGTATTATTGTGCAAATTGTTGTTAACAGAAAATCAATGTGTGTTTTTTTTCATACTACAGAAACATTCAAATTGTTGGGGCCCAGCTATGTACTGGGTCTTATCATCATGCAAACATGTACGTGTAATGTATACCCCATTCATTTTAGCTCACCTGAGCGTTTGGCTTATGGTGAGCTATTGTGGTCGTTGAATGTGTGTCGTCCGTCGTCAACAATTTCTTCAAAGGACATCTCCAAAACTACTGGCATGGTTTTGACCAAACTTGGTAGGAATAATCCTTATATGACCCTTTCTAAAAATAGTTAAAATGGATCTGGTCCATAGCATATCTAGGACACACAGGCTAAAAACATTTTTTTCAAGATGAAAACTTTAAAAATCTTCTTCCCTGAAACCTCAAAGCCTTTAGCTTTGATATTTGGTATTAAGCATCACTTAGTGGACCTCTACCAAGTTTGTTCAAATTTTTTACAATGGAGCAAAAATGTCTCCGCCCTAGGGGTCACATTTACCAAGTGCTACCCTCTAAGTGCATCACAGCTTCCTGATACTCTTCGGTAGTCTCTGCGTACCCAACTGCCCTCATCTTCATCAAGAAGTCATTTCTTTCATTTTAGTGACTTTTCTTTCTTTAAAAATATTACAAATTATTTGTGCCTCACAAAAATCTGACATGAAACATGATGGATTTCAGTCAGGATCCAGTTCTTGTTAACATTCAATGCTTCTGAGATAGTATCACTAATTTCATCTTCTGTCACAATTTCTGCTATTGGTATGTAATCTACATTTGTTTTGACCACTAACATAAACAATGGAAGGGCATATTTTGTTGTTTTGTAGGTTGCATCCAATGAACAGATAGTGTTTCCCTACATATTCAAGAGGCGTTGCTGCCAATGTTCTTGATGGACAAGAGGGAATTTGGTTTACCCTTCATCTGACTGAGATGCTGGATGAAAATACAGTTTTCTATTAGTCTTCCACTGGCCAATTTGTTGCTAAAGTTCATCCTGGTCACATAATCCAAAGGGCTGCTGTTTAAATAAGATTGAACATAGTTTAATATGTCTTTGCTCAAGGGATAGAATGATCTGTCTAAAATTGAGGGTCTTCTTCTTTTATCACTTAATTCTTCATCCACAAAATTCAACCAATTTTTTTCTTACTTTAGGTACATTGGTTATTCCAGAACTGACCATTTCCTTAATTTCACCCTTCACCTTTGGATGAAACCTCTTGGAAAGCCCAGGCTGCAGAATTATCTCTTAATTGATATGGAGATCTTTAGATGGAATCTAAATATAAATTCTGTTTTCTGTTTCACTTCTTTCATCCGCTTTAATCTGATAAACATTTGCACATTTTAACGCTTAGTTTTGTCTAAGCCACTGTAGTTTATATATAAAGTTACATAACTGATTAATATTTGGGTTTCACAACCAACTTTTCTTTAGGGATTGAGCATGTTCCTTGTATTCTTACTGTAATCAGCTTACCAGCAACCTGAAACAAGCATGTGAAGCTGATCAGCGTCTTTGTTTTCATTACTTGGAAAGTACAAAACCTCTACTTCCTAAAGCGGAAATTTCAATTGGACAGCTGGATTTGTGTTGGACCTGTTCAGAAACCAGTTTCTCATGTCGCGGCTCATATTAACTTAGCAAATTTATTTTTACCAGGCTTCATTGCTTACTAGTTGATATTGTTCTTTGTTGATATTGTGAATTGATATGAACAAACTTCCAAGAAACATACTGTAGAATATCTGTATCAGTCTTTATAACAATATCACATTTATTACAAGGGATGCGCTAGAAATGCCCGTTGACTCACAACTTCTATGCACAGGTGATAGTTGATCTATCCTGATGGAAAGTACCAAATACATTATATTCAATGTAAGATGCAATAATGTCTAGTTATAGCACTGTAATCTATTGTAGACCAACACTGTTATCTACACTTAATACTTCTAAAGCAATACTGCTTTATTTGATCAATGTCATATATCATTTTTTATAAATATTTTCTTTATATTTCAACCTTGTATAAATGGATGTAGGAGCTCAGTGGTAGAGTGCTTGACTGGAGACCGAGGGGCTGCGGGGTTGAGCCTCAACAGCGTCACTGCGTTGTGGTCCTTGAGCAAGACATATTTATCCTACCTTAGTACTGGTTCAACCCAGAAAGACCTTCCCTGTTTAGCTGAAATATTATTGACGGGACGTAAAGAATCAAACAAACAAATAAATGGATGTGGTCTCTTATAAAAAACCTAGCGATTTTTACATTGAAAGAATTTCATTTACAAATATTGCTGTTTAATATATAATGTATCATTTACTCAGCAAAGGACTAAGTGCATTAGTCGGGGTTTTTGGACTGTTTTATTTGATGAATGACCCAAGTGTTTATATTTCATATCAATTTGACTTTACAGGTTGTTACGTTTACAGAAAATGGCAGCCAAAATAGGCTAAAATAGAGAAATGTGATTTTTGAGCCACAATCTGGGGAAGTTTTATCTTCTTTTTAATATTAGGTATTAGCACAGCTAAAAATGTTTTAATTTTTTGATGCATTTTGTTACAATTTATAAACCATTTAAATATTTGTTTGGTAATTGCTTGTGCTCTATGTAAACTTGCCTTTTAAACCTTTAGATTTTAGCTGAAAATGACATATTTTCAATTGTAGCCTATTTTGGTGGGCATTTTGTGTAACCATAAAATTGAAATCATTACTCAATCAAAACACTTCCATCATTCAACTCATAAAACTGCTAGAAGAAATCGTTGTACCATAACTTTCATATTTTGCCTTCTAAAGGGTGGCCGAAAAATGGGCTTAATGCACGTCCCCCTTTTTAATGTTAAGTCTACAGACTCATCTATTTATCCAGATCCAGTATAAATAACTCTGTCTGCTGATTTATGTTATATCCAGTGCAGCCTTTTATGCTGATTGTGTTGTACTGACACAAACCAGCCATAAAATGCTATTACTCCAGGTTATCAGGATTCTCATTTCGAGGCTTAAGTGTGAAAACTCTGAAACAAGACAAATAGCTAAATATAATAACAAAATAAGAGTGAAGGAAGGTAGGAGAATGATGCAATACCCATAGACGTCTGATGCTTCTGAGTTACCAAAATAATTGCCCCAATTTTCACCCTGGAGAGTCCCTACCACCTTGCTGTGGTCTCTGGGGCACACTTCACACAGGGGACGATATTGATTGAAATACTTGTCTCCTCTGGGAGTGCTAAGAGTAGGACCCACCAGTTTGCCATGGGTGGCTTTCTCGGTAACTCAAAAGGGATGGTCTGGAGACTGAGAGCATGCAGAATATGGACGTTTATAAATTCTGTATGACAACAGGTCTCTTCGGCCTCTTTAACGGGTTAGACTGAGGTGGCCCAATGTTTCTAATCGGCTTTGTTATGCTGAGCCCCAGGATTCTGAAAATGTTAAAAAAATACTTCTTATATCTTCGTTCTATAGTATCGTTCTGATGCCAACCATGTGTCCATTATCTTATATTTTCTTTCTTTTATAAAATAATCCTGGAAGGCAGTGGCTAAACGGGTCAATTGTGCAGATTCTATTTGTGCAAGTATACCTTCTATGTATCTCTAGCACTGGAGGTCTGAAACCCACTCCATTAAAGTGCTCCCTTGTTGGGATCCTCCGTGGGTGGGGAGCATGGAGGATGAATCAAACAACCAAACTACAATGCTAAAAATCAAGCGAAAAAACGTCACATAGCAAATTCAGATACTGACTCTGAAAACTCGTACCCAGCTTCTCAACCAACTAAATCAAGTTCGTCCACAACTACAAAAAACCTTATGTACCTAGATTTTTAATAATCCATTCAGAAAAAGGAGAAACTATTTCTTCTCTTTCTCCGTTTGTTGTACATAAACAATTATGAGCATTGCTGGAGAACCAAAGAGCATAAAGAACCTAAGGTCTGATGATCTTTTGATACAATGTGCTAAAGAGTCACACGAAAAAAGTTTACTATAGATGAAGACATTTGTCCAGCCTTAAACAGAGTGACAAGCGATGATATCCAGGAAGGCATGGGTTAACAGGGAGTTACGGATGTACGTAGAATCACTGTACGTCGTGATGGTGTCATTAAACCAACTCACACATGATATTATGTTCTTACATTTAACTCATCTAACTTAGCTACAGTTGTTAAAATAGGCTTTATGCAAGTGAAAGTAGATGTCTATATACCAAACCCACTCCGGTGTAACCATAGTCAAGTGTTTGGTCACCACGAAAATAAATGTGGTAGACACGCTGTATGCTGCAACTGTGGTGAGCCTGAACATTGTGGACCATCTGGCGTGTGTGACAAACCAGCCAAACGTGTCAACTGCTCAGGTGATCACCCTGCAAACTCAAAGCAATGCCCCAAATGGGAGAAAGAGAAGAAAATTCTCAAAATCAAATGTGAAAACAACATATCATTTCCTGATCGCAAACTATATGAGCAATTTTACACAGGTCAAACATATGCAAGTGCTGTAAATCCAGGCACTTGCAACAACTCTACACAAACTGACAACAAGAGCACAGAGACAGACGACAGCTTTACTGAATACTTAAAACAACAGACAACAGAGAAAACGCAAGAAGGTGCACAAGGAAAAAGTAACCCATCTCCTCATCCAGGAAAAAGTAACTCCTCTCATCCTGGACCAGCCCTTAAGGCGGCGATCTAAGAAATGATGAAGAAAGAAGAGAAGAGAAAGATAAACTCAAACAACAACAAAAAGAAGAAAGACGACAGCTATATCTTAAACAAAAAGCGCAGAAAGAAAAGGAAAGAAGAAGCACAAAAAGCAAAACAAGCTGAAAAGAATCCATTTTCTGTGTTTGCTGAAGAAGATAACGAGGAGGTCATGGACGATGATTCTGTGGTTTTCACAGAGCAATCTTCCAGTGATCACCTCCCTAAAGGCACACTGTCACGATTACCATTAACTTAAATAATGGAGGGTTTCAATCTTACCATTATTTTATTACTCCTTTAAATATTAGTTCAAGTATGGATTTTAACACAAAATTATACAATTGAATTGTCTAGGTTTGAAACCTAATTATAATGAAGTATCATTGTTGATTTCTGAATATAATCCGTCTGTACTTTGTTTTTAAGAAACATTTCTTAAACCAGATGATAACATCTCATTAAAAGGTTTTAATGTATATAACTATGTTCATACTGATTGTCTGAGGCCCTCTGGTGGTGCCTCGGTGTTTGTAAAAACATCTTTCCCACAAAGAAAGATTTATTTACAAACAAATCTACAAGCAGCTGCTATTTCTGTCACTCTAGACAGAGAAATAACAATATGTTCTGTATATATTCTGCCATCCTTTTCTCTCTACTCCCAACACTTGGACAATTTACTGCAACCACTTCCTTCTCCGTATATATTATTAGGTGACTTCAATGGTCACAATATCCTCTGGGGCGGTCAAAACAATGATTCCAGAGGTGAACCTATCGAAAATTTCATTACAAAGAATGACATATGTATTATGAATGATAAGTCTTACACTTATCATTCTCCAAGTACAAAGTCTTTTACATCTATTGATCTTTCCTTCTGTCATCCATCACTGTATCTTGATTATAATTGGTCTGTATGTGAAGACCAACACAATAATGATCATTGAACAGACCTCTTTTTCCACTGAGGATCACAATCCAAAGTGGAAATAAAATAGAGCCAACTGGGATCTATTTAATACTCTGTATACTGGTACATTGGTGCCAGAAAACTTTAAAGATTCTTCTGATCCTATAGCTGATTTTACCACTTCTTTTATTGAAACAATGTATTCCTCAAACTTCGACAAATCCAACTAAAAGTAATCCATGGTACAGTGACGACTGTAAAGAAGCAATTAATCAGCGCAAGCAAGCTCTATCTAAATTCAAAAGATCTCCAAATACCAACAATTTCAATGACATCAAAGTATTTAGAGCTAAAGCCCGTAGACGTTAAAATTTCGAAGCGTAAGTCATGGAGATCTTATGTTTCGAAAATCAATCATAAAACACCTATTAAAAAGGTTTGGGATATGATAAGAAAAATCTCTGGAAAAAACAAATCCACCAGTTATACACATTTAAATTTAGAAGGTACTGACAGTAAAGCACCTCCAAAAACAGACATTGCTGACACTTTAGGAGAAACTTTTTTGTCACAACTCATCATCATTTAATTACTCTGAATCCTTCGAAAGATTAAAACTGAACAAGAGAAAGTTAAGTTGAATTTTAAATCACAAAATAATGAAATTTATAACAAAGATTTTAACTTAGATGAATTAGTTGAAGCTATTCAACTATCACATGACTCAGCCACGGGTCCTGATGAGATCCACTATCAAATGCTTAAACATCTCCCAGATACTTCTCTTGAAACCCTTTTGAATATATTTAATTACATTTGGACTACTGGTAAAGGACGTGTAACGGTTTGGCCGTTTTTTGGCCCACGATGGATTTGACTAAAATTTAAATATATGGTGGTTTGATCTCTGCCCTTTCACTTGAGCATGTTTTTGAATTAACGAAGATATATGCAGTCACATGAATTAAAGTTTCTCACTAGTGTGTATAAACAGAGGTTTGTTCATGAATGTAGATATTTTAAAAGATGCAAAAAGCAAACTGACCTCAAACATGATACCAAACATGCGTGTGTTTATACTCGTCATGTCTATGTCGTAATTTGAGCTAACACTACCACCATTAATTAAAATTATGCCAATACTTATCTTAATACTGTGTTTACGATTACTTTGATGATATGTTGTTTTTTAGGTGTAATATATATTGAACATTTAAGGGTTTTAGTGTTTTATCGCCTTTTTAGTTAATCAATAGCACAAACAAGCCTATTCCAGTTTATTCATATTAATATAATCAGTACGACATGCACACAAGCGTGCATTTAACATGTGAAACGCGGCATTACATGCACAACCATTTTGCTGGATTAGTATGAAACATGCATATAAATAGCTATAAAGCAACAGAAATGATAATGAAAGCTTTGAACACTTTTTTTACTCACAGCCACAATTATTAAATAGATACATGTGAGTGTTGTATTTCTGCCTGTTCATCAGTTAGTCCGTCTGTATGTCACCCTTTTGTGTCTGTGACGTATCTTCCAAACGCCTGATTCGATTATAAGATTAATTCACAAAACTGTGCACCTTTGTGGATGAACATGCAGAATAAATGATTACTTTAAGGCCATGGTCAAAGCAGGCGGTCATAGATTGCATGTACAGAATGTATATCTGCTCCATATTTTACGCATGTTCCAGCTCATATATCCAAGAGTCGTGATAGCTCTGTGGTCTATTATACTAACCTTATATCTTATGTGTGACTAAGACATCGCAGTTCACAATCCTGAAGAAACTTATGTTTTGTGTCATTGTGCAAGACCCTTCATCTTTATTGCGTAATACATGTTCAACCGAGGAAACGACATAACTGAAATATTGTTGACTGTAACGTAGAGCTATGGCATAGAGCATTGAAAGACTAAGTCATGTGTCAAGCATTTGTGGTGCAGACATTTATTTCAAGGGTGACACCTTCCGTCAAAACAGGGATTTCAGAACCGTTTGAACAGCCTACATTGTATTTGATAAAGGTGAATGACATCTGAAATAGAGTATTTCGATCCTTGAACATTCAATGTATGTGTTTGTTGGTGCCAGTGACTATTTACCATCTGCAGATAAGTGGTTGTTGTATATATACTGTATTTTGTCAGCTAACACTTTACGAGAGTGGTATTCATTGAGGAAACAAACAGTTTAGCACAGATATTGTGCACATGTAAGCATTAAAATCGCATTACACTCTAATTATGAATAAAATGCTTGTGGCAATCGCATTCAGGCCATTGACTGTTTTTGTGCATGCTTTCTTGTATAAATAACAATGAATTGAAAAGAACAAACATACATTTTGTAAATCAAAGAATAACATTGATTTATTTGCGAAAATGTCTGCGCTGCCTTATACATCATATATGTACATGAGAAATTACGAACTTCAAAACATATAGATAGGTGTTAACTTTGAAGGTCAGTTACAATATGTATTGAGAGTGTGCATTTGTATTCATCACACCAGCTCCTTTCCGTTCAAAAAACCTCACTTTAATGATATTACCATTAAACTGATACAGTTCTATCAAAATTGTGGAATATCAAATTATTCCAATATCTGTGCTGTGAAGTAGCTTTTTGTCTGCGCTCTACCTTATGAACCGCTAGATGAATTTAATCAAGGTCACCAGGGACATATAAAAAAGACTTGTCTGTACTCTATCTTCCTCACCAATGGCCAGATTTTGACCAAACTGACATAGATACATCCTTGGGAAGACCTTAATGAATGACTAGAATTCGGCAGCATTGGCCTTAATTCCAAGATCACCAGCGTTACATAACTCCATGAAGTGGATGGGGGACAACTCCATCCGATGTTATTTACTTTCCCTTCCTAACTATTCTAGTGTTAAAAAATGTCTGCCCTGTAATGCGAGAATACCAAGAATTGATTAATTAATCCTCATGCTACAAAGAATGATCACATAATTTGCCATTTTTGACATCTTAATCCAAAGCAGTGGGCCATACCAAAACAAAAGTGGCGGTGAGCTGTCTAATTAAAAGCAGATCGTACCAAAGAACTGTCTCCAGAAATCTATGTATTAGTTAAAAAAGTGTGTGGGGGGGCACATCAAGTTCTCTCCGCTGGTCTTTCTCTCCACTGGCCTCTCTCCGCTGCCCCCACCCCCTCTCTCTCTCTCTGTGTCTCTCTGTCTGTCTGTCTGTCTGTCTCTCTCTCTCTCTCAAATATGACTCGCATTAACTGAAATGTTGTTGTATTTGCTTTTCAAGCGCAATATATCCAAAGACTGTTTGTAAAAAATAATATTGATACGAGCTTGCTAATATGTACATTGTATTCCATTTTCGGACGGGAACCTTACATCTCTCCAGTGAATTTTAGTACTCTCACTGCTTTGATAAGTATGACTGAATAGTACATTTCAGGAAAAAAAAGCAAAAAAAAAGACTTTTTACGGTATTTGCCACATGCGGAACCGACTCAGAGTTACCATTTTATGGTGTAATATTATATGCACAATAAAATGATAAATAGTTTTATCCGGTTCCGCATGTGGACATGTATCTAATTGAGTCACGAAGTACACGAGGGTGTTTGATTTTACCATAGACTTAATGTTAAGTGTGGTTGATAGGGCATGCGTTTAACCCCAAACTTTATCATAAAAATACATTTTAATGAAGAAAACAAATCGTGGACATTAGACTAGAGATATGGACCAGCGTTAAGATGGCTTTTGGCTGGACGAACAACTGGAAAATATGAACTGGAGTATGGTAGATATGTAACTTTAGCGTAGGAAATAGGAGATCCATTTCCAAAATACGTTCCCTTGTTGGACTCCACGGCGGGTGAAGAACATATCTATTGAAAATAAAATCACACACTATGGATTCTGAAATTACAACTTCCATGGTCCCCCCTTCCAACCCAGGCTCAAGTCTGGGTTCAACCCCAAATCGAGTATTATCAATGACTCAGGGCAATTTTCCTGCAATTTCACATTCAAACTCGAACAACAAACGGCAACGACACGACTCTGACGACGACCCAAATACTTCGGCTTACTTCAAAAGTATATACAACTTTGCTAGATTTTTAATTATAAAATCTGATGAGGGTGAAGATCCAATCACAAATTTGTCACCCTTTGTAATTGAAAAACAAATTGAGGCTATTTTAGGAACACCAAAATCCGTTAAAAAACTGAAAAACAAAACATTATTAGTAGAAACAAACAGAAAAACACAAACAGAAAATCTATTGAAAGTAAAGAAATTTTTTAACTTAAATGTCACAGTATCTGAACACAAAACCCTGAATACCTCAAAAGGAATTATCAAAGATAGAGCATTAAAAGGAGAAACAGAAGCAAACATATGTGAATATCTTCAAAGCCAAGGAGTAATTGCGGTCAAACGATTTACAATCAAGAAGAACTATGATACCATACCAACCAACACTCTTCTGCTGACTTTCAACTCAGTTACAGTGCCAAAATCACTTAAAATATTTTACAGAGTTATACCTGTAGAAATATATTTACCAAATCCTCTGAGGTGCTTCAACTGTCAGAGGTTTGGACATCATGAGAGTGATTGTCCTGTTGACTACGCGTCAGTATGCGATAAATGTGGTACAGGTGGATTTGACCATATACCAAGTAACTGTAAAAATCCAGTAAAATGCGTCAATTGTGGTCTTGATCATCTTTCTAGATCCAATGAATGTGAAATTTGGAAGAAAGAAAAAGAAATAATGAGAGTCAAAGTGACCAATAACATCACATACATTGAAGCTAGAAAGATGGTTGAGCAAAAACCTGAAGACACTTTTTCGAGAATAGTACAGTCAACAATGACAAAAACAATTACAAAACCTGCTGTTACACAATTTTCAGAAAATGACTTCATCGTTTCCGCCAGCACAAAAACTATAACACCAACAAAATATAAGAAATCAAATAAATCTAAAACTTCTCAACAACCTTCAACATCAAAACCAAATACTAATTCTCAAACCAGTTCATCACAACCAAATAAACCTACAGATAGAGAATCAAGAGCCAGATCACGCACTAATGCAAGAAAAGACAGTCAATCTCCCAAAAGTAGAAAAAAAGATACAGATAGAAACATAAAAATTACAAGAGTTCCCGATAACTCTGTAAAAACAGATAATAAATTTGCAAGCTTAACAAACTCAGATCAGATGGAAGCAGAAGAGTACGTTGATAATACATCTAGCACAAATAATAATAAGTAGCTGTCAGATACCAAATAAATCATGAAAGTTTCCATTCTTTTAGTATATTTGTTATTTTTATCAATTTTACCTCTGATGGATTTTAAGCATAGTATTATACAATGGAATTGTCGAGGTCTTAAACCAAAATTTGATGAAATATCTCTCTTACTGTCACAACACAAGGCGTCTGTTCTATGTCTTCAAGAAACTTTTTTAAAATTGGATGATAAAATAACCCTTAAAGGGTTTAACATTTACAATCATATACATACTGATTGTCAAAGGCCTTCAGGTGGTAGTTCTATCTTTGTTAAATCTTCCTGTCCTCAACGAAATATACAGTTAACTACAGAACTGCAGGCAACTGCTGTTTCTGTTACGTTAGATAAAGAAATAACTATATGCTCTATTTATATTCCACCTTCGTTTTCCTTAAAAACTGAACATCTTGATTCTTTATTAAAACAACTTCCTTCTCCATATCTACTATTAGGTGACTTTAATGGTCATAATATTCTCTTGGGTAATAAAGAAAATAATTCCAGAGGCGAACTCATCGAAAATTTCATTACAAACAATCTTATTCTTTCTTCCTTCTGTCTATTTCAAAGTATCTTTTAGGTACATAACCGGGTTCAATTTTTCTTTATATATATCTTTCTATTTGGTTTCAAGAGTGACTGCTCATGGGCTAATCTTGGGGCATATAGACCAGCGTTAACAAGGCTTCTGAGAGCGGTGAGGGGGGTCTTAAAATTTTTGGGTGGGGACGTCCAGTAAATGTTAAATCTGTTTCTTAAGGGATTTAGTGTTTGATATGTATTGGACGTTAATCTTAAGCCGGACGAACTACTGGAAAATATGAACCGGAGTATAGTAGATATGTAACTTTAATGTAGGAAATAGGAGAGCCATTTCCAAATTACATTCCCTTGTTGGGCTCCCCGGTGGGTGAAGTGCATATCTATCGAACACTTAAATCAACATCATGGATCATGCTGAATTAAATTCTACCATGGTCCCCCCTTCTTCCCCTGGCCTAGGCCTGGGTTCGACCCCCAATCCTGTATTATCACAGGAAAACTTTCCTACTCTTTCAAGGACAACACAGAAAAGACAACGACCGGACTCTGACACAGATGATGAAATATCTACTTCAAGTATTTATAAGACTGCAGATAATTTTGCAAAATTTTTGGTAATAAAATCTGAAGAACAAAAACCAATAACTTCTCTTTCTCCTTTTATTATTGATAAGCAAATTGAAGCGCTCATTGGGACACCAAAAACAGTAAAAAAATTAAAGAACCATACCCTTTTAGTTGAAAGCACACGGAAATCCCAAACTGAAAATCTTTTGAAAGTAACCAAATTTTACAACCTACAGGTAACAGTGACAGAACATAAAACTTTGAACACTTCTAAAGGTATTCTTAGAGATAGAACTCTAAAAGGAGAAAAAGAAGCAGATATTTGTGATTATCTGAAAAGTCAAGGTGTTGTTGCTGTTAAGAGATTTACGATCAAAAGAGATGACACTATCATTGAAACAAATACTCTTCTGCTAACATTCAATTCAACTACAGTTCCAACATCTTTGAAAATATTTTACCAGATCAAGCCTGTGGAAATATACATTCCAAATCCTCTTAGGTGTTTCAACTGCCAGAGATTTGGTCACCATGAAAGCGACTGCCCAGAGGACTATGCATCCATTTGTGAAAAATGTGGAACTGGAGGTTTTGACCACTTGGCAAGTAAGTGCCCCAACCAAATAAAGTGTGTTAATTGTGGTCTCGACCATCTTTCCAGGTCCAATGTATGTGAAGTATGGAAAAAAGAGAAAGACATTATGAAAATTAAAGTAACCAGAAACATCACATACCTTGAGGCCAGAAAGATGGTTGAACAAACACCAGAAATCACTCTATCCAAAATAGTCCAATCGGCAATCGCAAAACCACAAACAAAAAATGTAAGTACACAAGTTGATGAGAACGACAAGATTGTCACATCTAGCTCAAAGGTAATCTGGCCATCAAACATGAAATCAGGTAAATCTCAAACATCTTCACAAGCTGCAACATCAAAGCCAAAACCAGCAACACCAAAGACTAAACCAGTAACACAAACAAGTACATCTCAAGAACAAAAGAAAAACGAGTCACAACCAAAACCAAACCCTAGACACACCAGCCGATCACCAAAGAAAAATCAAAAAGACAAAGACAGACAAATCAAAATAAATAGAATACCTGATCAATCGATTAAAGTTGATAATAAATATTCCAGTTTAGAACAGATGGAAGCAGAAGAGTATTCTGAACAAAAGACCCGTAAAGAAAATACCTAGAAAGTTACACTATCACTATAAATATGAAAGTTTCCACTCTTGCAAACCTTTTATTATTTTTACATTTTATATCTGTTATGGATTTTAAACATAATATAATACAATGGAATTGTCGAGGTCTCAAACCAAAATTTGATGAAATATCTCTTATAATTTCACAACAAAAACCATCTATTTTTTGTCTCCAAGAAACCTTTTTAAAACCTGATAACAAAATTACCCTTAAAGGTTTTAACATCTATAATTATATACATTCTGATTGCCAAAGGCCTTCTGGCGGTAGCTCTATATTTGTTAAATCTTCTTGTCCTCAACGAAATATAGACTTGACTACAGAACTGCAGGCAGCTGCTATTTCTGTCACGTTAGATAAAGAAATAACTATATGTTCTATTTATATTCCACCTTCTTTTTCCTTAAAAACTGAACATCTTGATTCTTTATTAAAGCAACTCCCATCTCCATATCTACTCTTAGGTGACTTTAATGGTCATAATATTCTCTGGGGTAGTAAAGATAATAATTCCAGAGGAGAAATCATTGAAAATTTCATTACAAACAATGACATCTGTCTTATGAATGACAAGTCATACACATATATGCACCATCCAACAGGCTCTTTCTCTTCTATAGATCTTTCCTTATGTCATCCATCTCTTTTCCTTGACTTTAGTTGGTCTGTCTGTAAAGATCAACATCATAGTGATCATTTTCCTATCGTCATTCAAAGTAATACTTCCACAGTAGAAGATCATAATCCAAAATGGAAACTAAATAAAGGTAATTGGGAAGTATTTCAATCTTTATGTACTGAAACAATAACTTTAGAAAATTTCAAAGATTCTTCAGACCCTTTGTCTGATTTCACCTCTTCCCTTATTGATATATCTTCTAAATGTATACCCAAGACCTCGACAAATCCAACAAAAAGTAATCCATGGTACAATGATGAATGTAAAGAAGCTATTAAAACGAGGAAAAAAGCTCTAAATAAATTCAAAAAATATCCAACTAAGGACAATTTAAATGATGTAAAAGTATTTAGAGCAAAGGCTCGCAGAACAATTAGGATATCGAAACGAAAGTCATGGCGTTCTTACGTTTCAAAAATTAATCACAAAACCCCTATAAAAAAAGTTTGGGATATGATAAGAAAAATATCTGGTAAGACAAAGTCACCCAGTTACACCCATTTAAACCATCCCGTTACAGAAACAAAATCAACAAGTAAATTTGATATAGCTGAAACCTTAGGAGAAACATTTTTAAACAATTCATGTTCAAGAAATTACTCTGAAAAATTTCAAAAAGTTAAAGCAGAACAAGAAAAAATTAAACTTAATTTCAAGTCTGCAAATACTGAGGAATATAATAATCTTTTTAATTTTGATGAACTTTTGGATGCAATTAAACAATCTCATGATTCTGCAACTGGACCAGATGAAATACATTATCAAATGCTTAAACATCTCCCAGAGAGTTCCCTCCAAGCTCTTTTAGGTATATTTAATCATATATGGACTACTGGTGATTTTCCTGAAGACTGGCGATTAGCCACTGTAATACCTATACCCAAACCAGGGAAAGATCATGCTGAGCCAACCAATTATAGACCTATAGCTCTTACAAGTTGTCTTTGTAAAACTTTAGAAAGAATGATTAATAAAAGGTTAATTTGGTATTTAGAATCCAACAATCTTTTATCACCGTATCAGTCGGGTTTCCGAGCTGGCCGTAGTACAAATGATAATTTAGTTAAATTGGAAACTTTCATACGTGATGCCTTTGTTAAAAAGGAACACGTTGTAGCTGTCTTTTTTGACTTGGAAAAAGCATACGATACCACATGGAGATATGGCATTATGAAAGATATTCATAAACTAGGACTAAGAGGTAGACTACCTACTTTCATTGAAAGCTTCCTTGCTGATCGCGCAATGCAAGTGAGGGTGGGATCCACTCTTTCTGATTTATATGATCAGGAACAGGGGGTCCCACAGGGCGGTGTACTTTCTACAACTCTTTTTAATATTAAAATCAATGATATTGTTAAATGCCTAGATAATTTAACAGATTGTTCTCTCTATGTTGATGATTTTTGTATTTGCTTTCGATCAAAAAGTATGCGAACAATTGAAAGGCATCTACAACAAAAATTAAACAAGATAGAACATTGGGCCACAAACAATGGTTTTAAGTTTTCCAAGTCAAAAACACAGTGTGTACATTTCTGTCAGTTGCGAAAGCAACATGATGATCCAGTTCTTACATTATATGGATCGCCTATTCCTGTTGTACAGGAATACAAATATCTTGGTTTGATATTTGACAAAAAGCTTAGTTTTATTCCGCATATTAAATACTTGAAGGCAAAGTGCCTTAAATCCTTGAACATATTGAAAGTTTTATCTCATACTACTTGGGGTGCAGATCGAACAACACTCTTACAATTATATCGATCTTTGATTCGTTCAAAATTAGACTATGGATCCATTGTTTATGGATCGGCAAGAAAATCTTATTTAGCTATGCTTGACCCTATTCATCATCAAGGTCTTAGATTAGCCTAAGGAGCATTTAGAACTTCACCTACTGCAAGTCTTTATGTTGAGGCAGATGAACCATCTTTAAATACACGTAGAGAAAAACTTTCTTTGCAATATGCTATTAGAATTGCTGAAAATAATTCAAATCCAGCTCATGATGTGACCTTTCAGCCAAAATACACAGATCTATATGAAAGCAAACCAAATTTTATTAAATCTTTTGGCGTCAGAACTTTACCAGTCCTGGAATCTGCAGACATAAACTTTAAAAACATAGATAAATCTTTTACACCAAATGTTCCAGCATGGTGTATAAATAAACCAAAACTTTTTTTCGATTTACACTCTGGTAAGAAATCAGAAACAAGTCCAATTATCATGAAATCTTATTTCCAGGAGCTAAAATCACATTACATGGACTATAAGCACATTTATACAGATGGTTCAAAAGATGATATGAAAGTAGGATGTGCAGTAGTATCTGACGACTTCTCTAAAACTATGCGAATTCCAGATGGGTCCTCAATTTTTACAGCAGAAGCAAAAGCTATTGATTTAGCATTAGACTTTATTGCCGATTGTGAAACTTCAAATAAATTTGTTATATTTTCAGACTCCCTTTCAGTTTTAAAATCTTTAGATCATACGTCTTCAAAAAATCCCCAAATTCAAAAATTACTTGAAAAACATCATGATTTATCAGAATTTCATGAAATAGTTTACTGTTGGATCCCTAGCCACATTGGCATTGATGGCAATGAAAGTGTGGATCAAAAAGCAAAAGATTCATTGAATTTACACCCAACAAACTTTTCAATACCTTATGCAAATTTTAAATCTTTTATCAATAAGTACATTTTAAACAAATGGCAAATTCTATGGAATAACAGTGTTGGTAATAAACTCTTTGAGATTAAACCTGTTATTGGACAATCTCAACCAGTAGTACGGAATGTCAGACACGAAGAAGTCGTCCTTGCTCGTTTACGTATTGGTCATACAAGCATCACACACTCATATCTTTTAAAACGAGGGGAGCCACCGTATTGTTTTGGATGTGATACACTCTTTACAGTCCGCCATTTTCTACTTGAATGTGGTGATTTTTCTCATATAAGAAACAAATATTTTCATGTTGATACAATCAAACAATTGTTTAATGATGTACCTATTGATAATGTCTTCTTATTCTTAAAAGAGATTAATCTTTTTAACAAATTGTAGTTATTTTCCTTTGAACTGTTTATTTTTTAACTTGCTTTCAGTATATCATTTTCTTTTTTGCAGGAGAAGATCATGTATAGTCATCTGATTAGCCTATGTTGTTGTTAGATATTGTACATGATCTTCGCTGTAAAATGATTACTATTTTATTGTCTTTGCTATACTCATATGTTTAATGTGTTAAATTGTTAATATTTTAGCTTATCTATTATAGTTTTAATGTTCAGTAATACTTCTCTTACCTAACCTTGATGACGCTAATGACCCAAAAGGGTTGATGCGTCGTTAAACTCCAACTCATCATCATCAACCCTAGCCACATTGGTATTGATGGCAATGAAAGTGTGGATCAAAAAGCAAAAGATTCATTGAATTTACACCCAACAAACTTTTCAATACCTTATGCAAATTTTAAATCTTTTATCAATAGGTACATTTTAAACAAATGGCAAATTCTATGGAATTACAGTGTTGGTAATAAACTCTTCGAGATTAAACCTGTTATTGGACAATCTCAACCAGTAATACGGAATGTCAGACACGAAGAAGTCGTCCTTGCTCGTTTACGTATTGGTCATACAAGGATCACACACTCATATCTTTTAAAACGAGAGGAGCCACCGTATTGTTTTGGATGTGATACACTCTTTACAGTCCGCCATTTTCTACTTGAATGTGGTGATTTTTCTCATATAAGAAACAAATATTTTCATGTTGATACAATCAAACAATTGTTTAATGATGTACCTATTGATAATGTCTTCTTATTCTTAAAAGAGATAAATCTTTTTAACAAATTGTAGTTATTTTCCTTTGAACTGTTTATTTTTTAACTTGCTTTCAGTATATCAGTTTCTTTTTTGCAGGAGAAGATCATGTATAGTCATCTGATTAGCCTATGTTGTTGTCAGATATTGTACATGATCTTCGCTGTAAAATGATTACTTTTTTTATTGTCTTTGCTATACTCATATGTTTAATGTGTTAAATTGTTAATATTTTAGCCTATCTATTATAGTTTTAATGTTCAGTAATACTTCTCTTACCTAACCTTGATGACGCTAATGATCCAAAAGGGTTGATGCGTCGTTAAACTCCAACTCATCATCATCATAATCCAAAATGGAAACTAAATAAAGCTAATTGGGAAGCATTTCAATCTTTATGTACTGATAAAATAACTTTTGAAAATTTCAAAGATTCTTCAGACCCTTTATCTGATTTCACCTCTTCCCTTATTGATATATCTTCTAAATGTATACCAAAGACCTCGACAAATCCAACAAAAAGTAATCCATGGTACAATGATGAATGTAAAGAAGCTATTAAAACGAGGAAAAAAGCTCTAAATAAATTCAAAAAATATCCAACTAAGGACAATTTAAATGAAGTAAAAGTATTTAGAGCAAAGGCTCGCAGAACAATTAAGATATCGAAACGAAAGTCATGGCGTTCTTACGTTTCAAAAATTAATCACAAAACCCCTATAAAAAAAGTTTGGGATATGATAAGAAAAATATCTGGTAAGACAAAGTCACCCAGTTACACCCATTTAAACCATCCCGTTACAGAAACAAAATCAACAAGTAAATTTGATATAGCTGAAACCTTAGGAGAAACATTTCTAAACAATTCATGTTCAAGAAATTACTCTGAAAAATTTCAAAAAGTTAAAGCAGAACAAGAAAAAATTAAACTTAATTTCAAATCTGCAAATACTGAGGAATATAATAATCTTTTTAATTTTGATGAACTTTTGGATGCAATTAAACAATCACATGATTCTGCAACTGGACCAGATGACATACATTATCAAATGCTTAAACATCTCCCAGAGAGTTCCCTCCAAGCTCTTTTAGGTATATTTAATCATATATGGACTACTGGTGACTTTCCTGAAGTCTGGCGATTAGCCACTGTAATACCTATACCCAAACCAGGGAAAGATCATGCTGAGCCAACCAATTATAGACCTATAGCTCTTACAAGTTGTCTTTGTAAAACGTTGGAAAGGATGATTAATAAAAGGTTGATTTGGTATTTAGAATCCAACAATCTTTTATCACGGTATCAGTCGGGTTTCCGAGCTGGCCGTAGTACAAATGATAATTTAGTTAAATTGGAAACTTTCATACGTGATGCCTTTGTTAAAAAGGAACACGTTGTAGCTGTCTTTTTTGACTTTGAAAAGGCATACGATACCACATGGAGATATGGCATTATGAAAGATATTCATAAATTAGGACTAAGAGGTAGACTACCTACTTTTATTGAAACTTCCTTGCTGATCTTGCAATGCAAGTGAGGGTGGGATCCACTCTTTCTGATTTATATGATCAGGAACAGGGGGTCCCACAGGGCGGTGTACTTTCTACAACTCTTTTCAATATTAAGATCAATGATATTGTTAAATGCCTAGATAATTTAACAGATTGCTCTCTCTATGTTGATGATTTTTGTATTTGCTTTCGATCAAAAAGTATGCGAACAATTGAAAGGCATCTACAGCAAAACTTAAATAAGATAGAACATTGGGCCACTAACAATGGCTTTAAATTTTCCAAGTCAAAAACACAGTGTGTACATTTCTGTCAGTTGCGAAAGCAACATGATGATCCAGTTCTTACATTATATGGATCACCTATTCCTGTTGTACAGGAATACAAATATCTTGGTTTGATATTTGACAAAAAGCTGAGTTTTATTCCGCATATTAAATACTTGAAGGAAAAGTGCCTTAAATCCTTGAACATATTGAAAGTTTTATCTCACACTACTTGGGGTGCAGATCGAACAACACTCTTACAATTATATCGATCTTTGATATGTTCAAAACTAGACTATGGATCCATTGTTTATGGATCGGCAAGAAAATCTTATTTAGCTATGCTTGACCCTATCCATCATCAAGGTCTTAGATTAGCCTTAGGAGCATTTAGAACATCACCTACTGCAAGTCTTTATGTTGAGGCAGATGAGCCATCTTTAAATACACGTAGAGAAAAACTTTCTTTACAATATGCTATTAGAATTGCTGAAAATAATTCAAATCCAGCTCATGATGTGACCTTTCAGCCCAAATACACAGATCTTTATGAAAGCAAACCAAATTTTATTAAATCTTTTGGCGTCAGAACTTTACCAGTCCTGGAATCTGCAAACATAAACTTTAAAAACATAGATAAAACTTTTACACCAAATGTTCCAGCATGGTGTATAAATAAACCAAAACTTCTTTTCGATTTACACTCTGGTAAGAAATCAGAAACAAGTTCAATTATCATGAAATCTAATTTCCAGGAGCTAAAATCACATTACATGGACTATAAGCACATTTATACAGATGGTTCAAAAGATGATATGAAAGTAGGATGTGCAGTAGTATCTGACGACTTCTCTGAAACTATGCGAATTCCAGATGGGTCCTCAATTTTTACAGCAGAAGCAAAAGCTATTGATATAGCATTAGATCATATTGCCGATTGTGAAACTTCAAATAAATTTGTTATATTTTCAGACTCCCTTTCAGTTTTAAAATCTTTAGATCATACATCTTCAAAAAATCCCCAAATTCAAAAACTACTTGAAAAACATCATGATTTATCAGAATTTAATGAAATAGTTTACTGTTGGATCCCTAGCCACATTGGCATTGCTGGCAATGAAAGTGTGGATCAAAAAGCAAAAGATTCATTGAATTTACACCCAACAAACTTTTCAATACCTTATGCAAATTTTAAATCTTTTATCAATAGGTACATTTTAAACAAATGGCAAATTTTATGGAATAACAGTGTTGGTAATAAACTCTTTGAGATTAAACCTGTCATTGGACAATCTCAACCAGTAGTACGGAATGTCAGACAAGAAGAAGTCGTCCTTGCTCGTTTACGTATTGGTCATACAAGGATCACACACTCATATCTTTTAAAACGAGAGGAGCCACCGTATTGTTTTGGATGTGATACACTCTTTACAGTCCGCCATTTTCTACTTGAATGTGGTGATTTTTCTCATATAAGAAACAAATATTTTCATGTTGATACAATCAAACAATTGTTTAATGATGTACCTATTGATAATGTCTTTTTATTCTTAAAAGAGATTAATCTTTTTAACAAATTGTAGCTATTTTCCTTTGAACTGTTTACTTATTTTAACTTGCTTTCAGCATATCATTTTCTTTTTTGCAGGAGAAGATCATGTATAGTTATCTGATTAGCCTATGTTGTTGCCAGATATTGTACATGAACTTCGCTGTAAAATGATAACTATTTTATCGTCTTCACTATACTCATATGTTTAATGTGTTAAATTGTTAATATTTTAGCTTATCTATTATAGTTTTAATGTTCAGTAATACTTCTTTTACCTAACCTTGATGACGCTAATGACCCAAAAGGGTTGCTGCGTCGTTAAACTCCAACTCATCATCATCATCATCATTAGACTAGAGACTCTTAGGTATCATTTGGTAATATTTTGAAGGGATTTCTTTACAATCGATATTTTGCTGTAAAAGTGGGCCATTTGTAATACAAAACCGTTACACGTCCTTTCCAGATGATTGGCAATATGCAAGAATTATTCCTATTATTCACAAACCTGGTAAAGATCATGCGGAACCAAATAATTATAGACCTATAGCTTTAACAAGTTGTCTATACTATGTAAAACACTTGAAAGAATGATAAATAAAAGACTTACTTGGTTTTTAGAAGCCAATAATCATATATTGCGGTTCCAGTCTGGTTTCAGTTCTGACCGCAGTACAACTGATAAATAAGTTAGATTGGAAACATTCATACGTGATGCCTTTATTTAAAAGAAACATGTAGTTGCTGTGTTTTTTTGGGTTTTTTTTTTGTTTTTGTTTTTTGAAAAAGCTTATGATACCACGTGGAGATATGGCATTTTAAAAGATATCCACAAACTAGGATTAAGAGGTAGACTTCCTACATTCATTGAAAACTTCCTTGCAGACCGCACCATGCAAGTCCGAGTTGGCTCCTCTCTGTCTGACTATTATGACCAGGAGCAAGGTGTACCTCAAGGGGGCGTTCTGTTTACAACTCTTTTTAACATAAAAATAAATGATATTGTGAAATGTTTAGGTAATCTTACTGATTGCTAATTATATGTTGATGACTTCTGTATCTGTTATCGCTCAAAAAGCATGGCGACAGTAGAACGCCAACTGCAACAAAATTTAAATACGATTGAAATTGGGCAACAAGCAATGGTTTTAAGTTTTTTTTTAATCAAAAACACAGTGTGTACATTTCTGTCAGTTGCACAAGCAACATGATGATCCTGTTTTACATTTATATGGATCGACTATTCCAGTTTTTGAGGAATTTAAATTCCATGGCATTTTATTTGATAGAAAACTCAGTTTTATACCCCATATTTAATATCTCAAAGTTAAATGTTTAAAAGCATTGAATCTTTTAAAAGTGCTCTCCCATACGTCTTGGGGTGCAGACTGAACTACTCTTCTCAAGCTTTATTGGTCTCTAGTCCGGTCAAAATTAGACTATGGCTGTATTATATATGGCTGTGCACGAAAATCATATCTTCACATGCTTGGTCCTATACACAATCAAGGACTTAGGTAAGCTTTAGGAGCTTTTAGAACTTCTCCTGTTGCTAGTCTTCATGTGGAAGCAGATGAACTATCACTATAGTCACGAAGAGAGAAACTCTCTTTGCAATTTGCTATAAGTCTTGCTGCTAACCCATCAAATCCTGCTCATGAAGTTACATTCCCACCAAGTTATGTTGATTATATGAACAAAACCCTAAAGCTATTAAATCATTTGGCATCAGAATC
Organism: Loripinus fragilis; assembly: GCA_964019695.1. Classification (NCBI taxonomy): domain Eukaryota; kingdom Metazoa; phylum Mollusca; class Bivalvia; order Lucinida; family Lucinidae; genus Loripinus; species Loripinus fragilis. The sequence goes on along the minus strand of OZ026528.1, from coordinate 56,870,529 downwards.
TCACCACTCTTAGAATCTGCCAATATCAAACCACAAACTAGAACACATTCGACCCCGGAGTGACTCTACCACCTTGCCGTGGTCTCTGGGGCACACTTCACATTTGGGGACGATATTGATTGTAATACTTGTCCCCGTCCGGGAGTGCCAAGAGTAGAGTCCCACTTGTTCACCGTGGGTGGCTTTCTCGGTAACTCGAAGGGGATGGCCTGGAAGACTGAGAGCATGCAGAATATGGGCGTATAAAATTCTGTATGACTCAACACGTCTCTTTGGCCTCTTTGACGGGGTAGACCCGAGGGGAAACACGGCCCGGTGTTTCTAATCGGTCTTGTCATGCTAAGCCCCAGGAAGCTGAAAATGTAAAAAAAATACTCCTTATATCTTCGTTCTTTAGTATCGTTCTGATGCCAACCACGTGTCCATTATCTTATATATTCTTTCTTTTATAAAATATTCCTGGAAGGCAGTGGCTTAACTGGTCAATTGCGCAGATTTTATTTGTGCAAGTATAACTTCTATGTAACCCTAGCACTGGAGGTCGGAAAACCACTCCATTAAAGTGCTCCCTTGTTGGACTCCACGGTGGGTGGGGAGCATGGAGGCTGAATCTTAAAACCAAACACACATGGCTACAAAATCTAGAAAACGCCACGCACCGATTACAGACACAGATTCTGATGAATCATTAACAGCTTCTCAATCTCAATCTAAGTCTTCTGTACCAAAGAAACCTTATGTACCTAGATTTCTAATCATTCATTCAGAAGTAGAGGGAAAGGATATTTCTCTTCTTTCTCCTTTTCTGATAGAAAAAGCAATCATGAGTATAGCAGGTGAGCCTAAGAGCATCAAAAACTTACGATCTGGTGATTTACTAATACAGTGTACAAAACAACCCCATGAAACAAATCTTCTGAAAATGAAAACATTTTGTGGATTGAAATGTACTGTAACACCCCATAAATCCTTGAACACATCAAAGGGTATTGTTCGCTGCCCTGCCTTAAGCAAGCAGAGCTGCGAACATATTCTTGAGTTCATGGGTGAACAAGGTGTTACAGATGTACGTAGAATTAATGTTCACCGTGATGGAGCACTCAAACCAACCAACACTTTTGTTTTTACTTTCGACTCACCAGTTCTACCAGCAAATGTCAAAATAGGCTTTATTCAGGCAAAAGTTGACGTGTATATCCCAAATCCACTTAGATGTTATAAATGTCAAGTGTTTGGCCACCACGAAAATAAGTGTGGCAGACAAGCGATATGCGTCAACTGCAGTATGCCTGAACATTGCCTTCTGGCCAGTGTCAAAGACCTGCCAAGTGTGCCAACTGCTCAGGTGATCATTCTGCTAACTCAAAAGATTGCCCACAATGGGAGAAAGAGAGAAAAATCCTTAAAATAAAATGTGAAAATAACTTGTCATTTCCAGAAGCTCGTAAGCAATTCGAACAATTTTACCAAGCTAGGACATATGCAAATGCTGTGAAACCAGGCACTTGCAATAAATCTACAGAAACTCATAACAACAGCACACAGACGGACGACAGTTTTACAGAATATTTAAAAAAACAAACACAAGAAAAACAACAAGAACCCTCTAAAGGAAAACCCCAAGAAAAGGGTAATCCATCTCGTCCAGGGCAAACCCTTAAGCCAGCAACCCTGGAGATGATTAGGAAAGATGAAGAGAAGAAGAAAAAAGAAGAGAAAGACAAACTCAAAAAACAACAAAAAGATGAAAGACGACAACAATATATCAAAGAAAAAGCACAGAAAGATAAAGAAGAAGCTGAAAAAGCAATACTAGCTCAGAAGAATCCATTTTCTGTGTTTAAAAAGGATGATGAGGCAGATGACATGGACGATGATTCTGTGGTTTTCACAGACTCTTCCTCCAGTGATCACCTCCCTAAAGGCACACTTTCACGATTACCAACAACTTAAACAATGGAAGGTGTCAATCTAACCATTATTTTAGTATCTCTTTTAATATTATTTTCAAGTATGGATTTTAAACATAAAATTATTCAATGGAATTGTCGAGGTTTGAAACCTAATTTTAATGAAGTATCTCTATTGATTTCCGAATATAATCCATCTGTATTTTGTTTTCAAGAGACATTTCTTAAACCAGATGATAACATCTCATTAAAAGGTTTTAATATATATAACTATGTTCATACTGATTGTCTGAGGCCCTCTGGTGGTGCCTCGGTGTTTGTAAAATCATCTTTCCCACAAAGAAAGATTGATTTACAAACAGAACTACAAGCAACTGCAGTATCTGTCACTCTTGACAAAGAAATAACCATATGTTCTGTATATATTCCCCCATCATTTTTTCTTAATTCTCAACACCTGGACAGTTTACTACAGCAACTTCCTTCTCCTTATATCATATTAGGTGACTTCAATGGTCACAATATCCTCTGGGGTGGTAAAATCAATGATTCCAGAGGTGAGCTTATCGAAAATTTCTTAACAAAAAATGATATATGTATTATGAATGATAAATCATACACTTATCTTTCTACAAGTGCAAAGTCCTTTTCCTCTATTGATCTTTCCTTCTGTCACCCATCACTCTTTCTTGATTATAATTGGTCTGTGAGTAAAGACCAACATAATAGTGATCACTTCCCTATCATCATTGAACAGAACACTTTTTCCACTGAGGACCACAATCCAAAGTGGAAATTAAATAGAGCCAACTGGGATCTATTTAATACTCTATGCACTGGTAAATTAATACCAGAAAACTTCAAAGAATCTTCTGATCCCATATCTGACTTTACTTCTTCTCTTATAGAAATATCTAAAGAATGTATTCCTCAAACCTCGACAAATCCAACTAAAAGTAATCCATGGTACAACGACGACTGTAAAGAGGCAATAAAACAACGTAAACAAGCTCTATCTAAATTTAAAAAATCTCCAAATTCCAACAACTTGAATGACGTTAAAGTATTTAGAGCTAAAGCCCGCAGAACAATTAAACTTTCGAAACGTCAGTCATGGAGATCTTATGTTTCGAAAATCAATCATAAAACACCTATTAAAAAGGTTTGGGATATGATAAGAAAAATCTCTGGAAAAAACAAATCCCCCAGTTACACACATTTAAACATGGTGGGTACTGACAGCAAAGCAACTTCAAAAACAGACATTGCTGACACTTTCGGAGAAACTTTTTGTCACAATTCATCATCATTCAAGTACTCTGAATCCTTCAGAAAGATTAAAACTGAACAAGAGAAAGTTAAATTGAATTTTAAATCACAAAATAATGAAATTTATAACAAAGATTTTAATTTAGATGAATTAGTTGAAGCTATTCAACTATCACATGACTCAGCCACGGGTCCTGACGAGATCCACTATCAAATGCTTAAACATCTCCCAGAGAATTCTCTTGAAACCCTTTTGAATATATTTAATTACATTTGGACTACTGGTAAATTTCCAGAAGATTGGACCTTAGCAACCATAATCCCAATTCCCAAACCTGGGAAAGATCCTGCGGAACCTAATAATTATAGACCTATAGCTTTAACAAGTTGTCTATGTAAAACACTTGAAAGAATGATAAATAAAAGACTTACTTGGTTTTTAGAATCCAATAATCATATATCGCGGTTCCAGTCTGGTTTCAGATCTGACCGCAGTACAACTGATAATTTAGTTAGATTGGAAACCTTCATACGTGATGCCTTTATTAAAAAGGAACATGTAGTTGCTGTGTTTTTTGATTTGGAAAAAGCTTATGATACCACGTGGAGATATGGCATTTTAAAAGATATCCACAAACTAGGATTAAGAGGTAGACTTCCTACATTCATTGAAAACTTCCTTGCAGACCGCGCCATGCAAGTCCGAGTTGGCTCCTCTCTGTCTGACTATTATGACCAGGAGCAAGGTGTACCTCAAGGGGGTGTGCTATCTACAACACTTTTTAGTATCAAAATTAATGATATTGTGAAATGTTTAGGTAATCTTACTGATTGCTCATTATATGTTGACGACTTCTGTATCTGTTATCGCTCGAAAAGCATGGCAACAATTGAACGTCAACTACAACAAAATTTGAATAAGATTGAAAATTGGGCAACAAGCAATGGCTTTAAGTTTTCCAAATCAAAAACACAGTGTGTACATTTCTGTCAGTTGCGCAAGCAACATGATGATCCGGTTTTACATTTATATGGATCACCTATTCCAGTTGTTGAGGAATCTAAATTCCTTGGCATTTTATTTGATAGAAAACTCAGTTTTATACCCCATATTAAATATCTCAAAGCTAAATGTTTAAAAGCATTGAATCTTTTAAAAGTGCTTTCCCATACTTCTTGGGGTGCAGACCGAACTACACTTCTAAAGCTGTATCGGTCTCTAGTCCGGTCAAAATTAGACTATGGCTGTATCATATATGGCTCTGCACGAAAATCATATCTTCAAATGCTTGATCCTATACATAACCAAGGACTTAGATTAGCTTTAGGGGCTTTTAGAACTTCTCCTGTTGCTAGTCTCTATGTGGAAGCAGATGAACCATCACTATATTCACGAAGAGAGAAACTCTCTTTGCAATATGCTATAAGACTTGCTGCTAACCCATCAAATCCTGCTCATGAAGTTACATTCCCACCAAATTATGTTAATGTGTATGAACAAAAACCTAAAGCTATTAAATCATTTGGCATCAGAATTTCACCACTTTTAGAATTTGCCAATATCAAACCACAAAATATTGAAAAACATTTTACACCAAATATTCCAGCTTGGTGCATGAAACTACCAGAAATACTTTTTGATTTACATTCCGGGAAAAAATCTGAATCAAATCCACACATATTAAAAGATGATTTCAGAAAAATGCAAAGTCGTTATAAGAATTACCAACAAATTTATACTGATGGGTCAAAAGAAGACTCTAAGGTTGGTTGTGCTGTTATATCAGACAACCATAGTAATATGCAACGTATACCTGACGATTCATCAATTTTCACTGCTGAAGCCAAAGCAGTTGATCTAGCTTTAGATTTCATTAGCACTTGTGATGCAAACAATAAATTTATTATATTTTCTGACTCGCTCTCTGTATTGAAAGCAATGAACCATACCAGTTCAAAGAATCCACAGATTCAGAAACTTTTAGAAAAATGTCATGAGCTTTTAACTTATGAAGAAATTGTTCTCTGTTGGATTCCTAGTCATATAGGTATCCAAGGGAATGAGATGGTAGATAAGCAGGCAAAAACATCGCTTTCATTAGAACCAACTTCTTTTAAAATTCCATTTTCCAATTTTAAGCCCTCTATCAATAAATATATCTTGGAAGAATGGCAAACTTCATGGAATAACAGCATTGGTAATAAACTTCTTGACATCAAACCAACTATTGGTGAATATCAATCGGTTGTTCGAAACATTAGAAGAGAAGAAGTAGTTTTAGCTCGACTCCGCTTAGGTCATACAAGAGTCACTCATTCATACTTACTACAAGGTGAAGAGCATCCTCAATGTGTTGGTTGCGACGCACCTTTCACTGTACGTCACTTCCTTTTGGAATGTGGCGATTTTGCACAAGTAAGAAATAATTGCTTCCATGTTAATAATATGAAAGAATTATTTCAAGATATACATATTGATAGTATTATGACATTTTTAAGACAAATACATCTTTTTAACAAAATCTAATTGCTGTTTTTAAAATCATATTTTGTTTTACATTTGTATCAGACCATAATACAGATTATATTATGTTGTATTCTGTTCAGTTAAAGAACATGTACAGTTATCTGAATAGCTCTTTGAAACTGTCAGATATTGTACGTGGTCTCTCCTGTCAACAATCGTATTGCAACTTATTTTCATAAAACAAACTCATCATCACCATTCCTTTTATTTTATCTTATAAATTTTTAACTTTTTCCATCCTCATCATGTTTAGTTAATACCGTCTGACGCTAATGACCCACAAGGGTTGATGCGTCGTTAAGCACCAAACAAACAAACAAACAAACAAGAACACATTCGATGGCGTGCCATCGCAAATCCCCACGCTCTCAAAGATATCTAATGGTACTTGATCCTTTGACCCCATCCCAAGGTCACCAGTTTGATTGTAGGGTAAAAGTTTTCAATGTTTCCTGGTCTACTGCTCATCCCCTTTAATTTTATATGCCACATGACCATGTTCAGAAAATTAAATTTTTGACCCCCCCCCCAACCCCCAAGTCCCAATCCTTGGGGCATGCATGGCCCAGGGAACAAATGAAAATCCCATCTAATATGTTTTATATCTTTTATTTATGAGAAAACATGCAAAGTTAAGTTTTAAAATCTTTGAAATTGACTTTGTAATTGAGATTTAATTATTTTTGGCCCCTCCCCAAGGCCCCAGGAGGGGGGGGTCCAAAAATTTGTGCCGTTGCATGTGCGATTCATGTAAGTAACTCACACACCAAATCTGGTTGAATTTGGGGGCAAAAGGTTTTTGACCCCCCCCCCCAAAGTCCCCACAGTACCCCTGAGTGCCACCCCTGGGGCATGACCCAGGCGATGGAATGAAAATATTTTTATATCTTTCATTTGTGAGAAAACACACTAAGTTTGGTTTAAAAATCTTTGAAATTAATTTTGTGATTGAGATTTTATGATATTTGACCTTTTGGTCCCTCCCCAGGGCCCCAGGGGGTGGGGACCCAAAACATTGTGCCGTTGCATGAGTCATTAATGTAAGTTACTCACACAATAAATCTGGTTGAATTTCGGGAAAAAAATTACTTCCCAACCCCCCACGGTACCCGCAAGTCCAACCTCCTGGGGCATAACCCAGGCGACTGAATAAAAATCCCGTCTGATATGTTTTATATCTTTCATTTCTGAGAAGACACACAAAGTTTGGTTTAAAAATCTTTGAAATTGACTTTGTAATTGAAATTTAATGGTATTTGATTATATTTGACCTTTTGGCCCATGTGAGCAACTCACACACCAAATTTGGTTGGATTTCGTCCAGTGGTTAAGAAGGAGATAGCGTGACGGACGGACGGACAGACAGACGGACGGAGGCGATTGCTTTTTTACAAAAGCGTGGGGATTAATATTGAAAAACATTTTACACCAAATATTCCAGCTTGGTGTATGAAACCACCTGAAATACTTTTTGATTTACATTCCGGGGAAAATCTGAATCAAATCCACACATATTAAAAGATGATTTCAGAAAACTGCAAAATCGTTATAAGAATTACCAACAAACTAATACTGATGGGTCAAAGAAAGACTCTCATATATATCTTTTCCTCAGAAATCACTGGGCTGTTTGATACATTAGATTGTTTTAGGTCACTTGGCCAAAATGGCCGCAACCCCCATAAAACAAAATATGTTTCATTATCAGCCGTAGTTGATCATGTCCTATTTTAACATTATTAAGGAGATCAGGTGCGCGCTTCAGGACCGTCAGGTCCTCTAGTTTTAGGGGTGTAATGCTGCCTGAATTTTCAGAAGTTTTGCAGCTGTACCATCTTTTCGTCTGTTTAATAAAAAAAATTGAACGAATCGTCTCGCCATTTTAATACAGAATAAGGCGTAATATACCGACATGTTTTGTTGATGCCATATAAAATGTTTCATAGTTTACAATATGAAAGTAAACTTAGTTCGGACCACTCTATCTTTGAGGTTGCAAAGAGTAGCAATAATAGTGATGACCTGGTTTAGCTGAAATCGTAACTTTATAGGAATTATTCCTGACCAAATCCTGAAAGTCTTCATTCGACCGATTGCTTGCTCAACATGTATCCGTACACTGGCAATACGTCTTGATCTCTTCACAGCTTTAGAACTCAACCCTTTCCGATGTGAGAAGGATGGCATGTTCAATGATGTTTTTTCTTTAGTACCAAGTGGCGAATATTAAAGTCCCTGTCTGTCATGACATCATCTTCTCCCAGCTTCTCACAAAATTTGCTCTGTTTAACAATTGCCTGGTCAGAAATAGCTCCACTATATAACTTAGAAATGTTATTCCTCCTGACGGCATAATTCTAACTAAGAGTTTGAAAGTGTTTGCATGTTTATATGATGCCCAAGTTGGCCTTTGTGCTGCAGGACGAAATGCCTTTTCAACATATATTTCGGTGCAGTCAATTATTACCCTAGTTCTTGGGTAACGTTTGAAAGTATGGGCAAGTTTGCTTTCACAATATCTTGAGATGGCCACTTGATTAGTGGTTTGAAGCACTGTGCGAGAAAATTAATCCATGAAGGTAAAATTCTGCATACATGACTTTGCTATGCCAAACAAGTGTGACAGAAGTGACACATCATAACCCCTTCTAATCCGCACTAGCGATAAGCAGAATTCTTCAAATGTTGCCAGTGCCTTTCTCTTACTTGCTGCCAAATGTCCTGTTGTCTCGAACTTTTTCTTTCCATCCCACAATTTTATTTTACTTCCCAATGGTTCTAACCAAGGTAAAGTTGTAAGAGAAAGGCGACTTTAGGTACTGCAGTATAATGAAAACATGTAGCATCATCATGTTGAATGGTTTGTTTGAAACTTCCTTTAGATATATATTTTATTTCTTCCTTTGATGGTACCGTGTAAGATTTTTACTGTCGGGTTGAAAAAAGTTTTTCTCAATATGATCCGCACACAATTTTTTGGGGGGAAGTTTGAGTGCTGATCTCCTCTGGTTCTTCATCAGATTCGGTCACATTGTCTGGCGATGAAGAGGTGGGTGTTGATGGCACCTCCCTGTATATTTCTGCAACAAACAGTACAATTTCTTCTTTTTGTCTGGTATGATTTGGGCCTCTTGTATGATTTGGGCCTCGTCGCGAGAAAACCTGTTTTCGGGGTTTCTGACAAAGCGAATTTCAAACCAGTCTCCTCAGCTACAGAGACTAGTTAGTATATTGAACTTTCACATGTAGCAAGTTAACAAATGATACGTTTCAAAAAGCGAATAACAAAGCCGCTGATCAGACTGCGCGGATGCGCAGGCTGGTCTGCGCCTGTGTTGTTGACTAACCCTCTAAGACACGTTTTCTCACATCTTGGTCCATTTGTCGTCTTTCGATTGGAGCTGATCTTTTCTTGGTACTTCTGGGTCCAGAGTAAGGGCCTGCACTGCATGGACCAGGATGGGATACGGTTGGTCCACCATTTTCAAAATGCTGGAAAGAAACATTAAAAACCTGTTATACATATGCCAAACGAATGGTTAAAGGTGTATTCTCTTCAGTCGTCAGTCAACATTTTCAAACATCTCCTCTGAAACTACTGGGCCAATTAAACTCATATTTTATATGGAGACTCCTTAGGATGGGGGAGCGAACGTTTGTTCAAATGGTCCTGGTCACATGACCAAGATGGCCGCCACGCCATATATGGTAAAAGCCCTTCAAAAATCTTCTTCTCCAGAACCAGAAGGCTGGCGACCTTGGGACTTGGTATTAAGCATAGGGGATGTGGGCCAAGTTTGCACAAATGATTATTCTTGGTTGACCTTGGCCTACTTTACATCAAGGTCAGATTTGATTCCTAATGCATTTATATGGGGAAAATCATGAAATGTTCATGTTTCATAAACTTTAAGCCGAAATAGAAATGCTTGATAGATATGTTTAACATCAGGAGACAATGGTTTTATATAAGTACCAAATGTCAAGCTGACACGTGACCTTTCATCTAAGGCCACTCATTTGGACTGCAACATAAGTATCTAAACATCTTTTTCTCAGAAATCACTTTGCTGTTCAAACTCAAATTTCGTATGGAGTATTCTTTTGATTGTTTTAAGTCATTTGACCAAAATGGCTGCAAGCCACATATATGTTAAAACAAAATATGTTTCAATGATAAGCCTAAGTTGACCTTGACCTAATTTAAAAGAATTAAGGAGATCAGGTGAGCGCTTCAGGTCATCTAGTATTTTTATATGCCCTGGAGAGTCCCTACCACCTTGTCGCGGTCTCTGGGGCACACTTCACACAGGGGACGATATTGATTGTAATACTTGTCTCCTCTGGGAGTGCTAAGAGTAGGACCCACCAGTCTGCCGTGGGTGGCTTTCTCGTAACTCGAAGGGGATGGCCTGGAAGAGTGAGAGCATGCAGAATATGGACGTTTATAAATTCTGTAGGACTCAACACGTCTCTTTGGCCTCTTTGACGGGGTAGACTGAGGTGGAAACACGGCCCGGTGTTTCTAATCGGCTTTGTCATGCTGAGCCCCAGGATTCTGAAAATGTAAAAAAAAAATATTTCTTATATCTTCGTTCTATAGTATCGTTCTGATGCCAACCATGTGTCCATTATCTTAAACTTTCTTTCTTTTATAAAATAATCCTGGAAGGCAGTGGCTTAACGGGTCAATTGTGCAGATTCTATTTGTGCAAGTATACCTTCTATTTATCTCTAGCACTGGAGATCGGAAATCCACTCCATTAAAGTGCTCCCTTGTTGGGCTCCACGGTGGGTGGGGAGCATGGAGGATGAATCAAACAACTAAACTACATGGCTAAACAAAAAGCAAAAAAACGTCACATAGCAAATTCAGATACTGACTCTGAAAACTCGTACCCAGCTTCTCAACCAACTAAATCAAGTTCGTCAAGTTCAGCAACCTCAACCAAAAATCCTTATGTACCCAGATTTTTAATAATCCATTCAGAAAAAGAAGGAGAGACTATTTCTTCTCTTTCTCCTTTTGTTGTACATAAAACCATTATGAGCATTGCAGGAGAACCAAAGAGCATAAAGAACCTAAGGTCTGGTGATCTTTTAATACAATGTGCTAAAGAAGCACACGAGAAAAATCTACTACAGATGAAGACATTTTGTGGTCTTAAGTGCTCCGTAACACCCCATTCATCCTTGAACACATCCAAGGGTATTATTCGCTGTCCAGCCTTGAACAGAGTGACAAGCGATGATATCAAGGAAGGCATGGTTGAACAGGGAGTTACGGATGTACGTAGAATCACTGTACGTCGTGATGGTGAAACAAAATTAACCAACACATATGTTCTTACATTTAATTCACCTACCTTACCTACAGTTGTTAAAATAGGCTTTATGCAAGTGAAAGTAGATGTCTATATACCAAACCCACTTATATGTTACAGTTGTCAAGTGTTTGGTCACCACGAAAATAAATGTGGTAGACACCCTGTATGCTGCAACTGCGGTGAGCCTGAACATTGTGGACCATCTGGCGTGTGTAACAAACCATCCAAATGTGTCAACTGCTCAGGTGATCACCCTGCAAACTCGAAGCAATGCCCACAATGGGAGAAAGAGAAGAAAATTCTCAAAATCAAATGTGAAAACAACTTATCATTTCCTGATGCTCGTAAACAATACGAGCAATTTTACACAGGTCAAACTTATGCAAGTGCTGTTAAACCAGGCACTTGCAACAAATCTACACAGCTTTGACGAATACTTAAAACAGACAACAGAGAAAACACAAGGTACAAAGGAAAAACGTAACACATCACCTAAACCAGGAAAAAGTAACTCCTCTCATTCTGGGCCAGCCCTTAAGGGGGCGACCTTAGAAATGATAAAGAAAGAAGAGGAGAAGAAGAAAAAAGAAGAGAAAGACAAACTTAAAAAACAACAAAAAGAAGAAAGAAAACAGCAATGGCAAAAAGAACAAGCACAGAAAGAAAAAGAACAAGCAGAAAAAGCAAAACAAGCTGAAAAGAATCCATATTCTGTGTTTGCAGAAAAAGATGATGAGGTGGTGTGTATGGAAGAGGAGTCTGTGGTATTCACAGACTCTTCTTCCAGTGACCATCTCCCTAAAGGCACACTGCCAAGATTACCAGTAACCAAATAATGGAGGGTTTCAATCTAACCATTATTTTAGTACTTCTTTTAATACTATTTTCAAGTATGGATTTTAAGCATAAAATTATTCAATGGAATTGTCGAGGTTTGAAACCTAATTATAATGAAGTATCTCTATTGATTTCCGAATATAATCCATCCGTATTTTGTTTTCAAGAGACATTTCTTAAACCAGATAATAACATCTCATTACGAGGTTTTAATATATATAACTATGTTCATACTGATTGTCTGAGGCCCTCTGGTGGTGCCTCAATATTTGTAAAATCATCTTTCCCACAAAGAAAGATTGATTTACAAACAGAACTACAAGCAACTGCTGTTTCTGTCACTCTAGACAGAGAAATAACCATATGTTCTGTATATATTCCTCCATCGTTTTCTCTTAACTCCCAACACTTGGACAATTTACTGCAACAACTTCCTTCTCCTTATATTTTATTAGGTGACTTCAATGGTCACAATATCCTCTGGGGTGGTCAAAACAATGATTCCAGAGGTGAACTTATCGAAAATTTCATTACAAAGAATGACATTTGTATTATGAATGATAAGTCTTATACTTATCATTCTCCAAGTACAAAGTCTTTTACATCTATTGATCTTTCATTCTGTCATCCATCACTGTTTCTTGATTATAATTGGTCTGTATGTGAAGACCAACACAATAGTGATCACTTTCCTATCATCATTGAACAGAACACTTATTCCACTGAGGATCACAATCCAAAGTGGAAATTAAATAGAGCCAACTGGGATCTATTTAATACTCTGTGCACTGGTAAATTGGTTCCAGAAAACTTCAAAGAATCTTCTGATCCTATAGCTGATTTTACCTCTTCTCTTATCGAAATATCTAAAGAATGTATCCCTCAAACTTCGACAAATCCAACTAAAAGTAATCCATGGTACAACGACGACTGTAAAGAAGCAATTAAACAGCGCAAACAAGCTCTATCTAAATTCAAAAGATCTCCAAATACCAACAATTTCAATGACAGCAAAGTATTTAGAGCCAAAGCCCGTAGAACAATTAAACTTTCGAAGCGTAAATCATGGAGATCTTATGTTTCGAAAATCAATCATAAAACACCTATTAAAAAGGTTTGGGATATGATAAGAAAAATCTCTGGAAAAAACAAATCCCCCAGTTACACACATTTAAACATGGTGGGTACTGACAGCAAAGCAACTCTAAAAACAGACATTGCTGACACTTTAGGAGAAACTTTTTGTCACAATTCATCATCATTCAAATACTCTGAATCCTTCAGAAAGATTAAAACCGAACAAGAAAAAGTTAAATTGAATTTTAAATCACAAAATAATGAAATTTATAACAAAGATTTTAATTTAGATGAATTAGTTGAAGCTATTCAACTATCACATGACTCAGCCACAGGTCCTGATGAGATCCACTATCAAATGCTTAAACATCTCCCAGAGAATTCTCTTGAAACCCTTTTGAATATATTTAATTACATTTGGACTACTGGTAAATTTCCAGAAGATTGGACCTTAGCAACCATAATCCCAATTCCCAAACCTGGGAAAGATCCTGCGGAATCTAATAATTATAGACCTATAGCTTTAACAAGTTGTCTATGTAAAACACTTGAAAGAATGATAAATAAAAGACTTACTTGGTTTTTAGAATCCAATAATCATATATCGCGGTTCCAGTCTGGTTTCAGATCTGACCGCGGTACAACTGATAATTTAGTTAGATTGGAAACCTTCATACGTGATGCCTTTATTAAAAAGGAACATGTAGTTGCTGTGTTTTTTGATTTGGAAAAAGCTTATGATACCACGTGGAGATATGGCATTTTAAAAGATATCCACAAATTAGGATTAAGAGGTAGACTTCCTACATTCATTGAAAACTTCCTTGCAGATCGCACCATGCAAGTCCGAGTTGGCTCCTCTCTGTCTGACTATTATGACCAGGAGCAAGGTGTACCTCAAGGGGGCGTTCTATCTACAACACTTTTTAGCATTAAAATTAATGATATTGTGAAATGTTTAGGTAATCTTACTGATTGCTCATTATATGTCGATGACTTCTGTATCTGTTATCGCTCAAAAAGCATGGCGACGATTGAACGCCAACTGCAACAAAATTTAAATAAGATTGAAAATTGGGCAACAAGCAATGGTTTTAAGTTTTCCAAATCAAAAACACAGTGTGTACATTTCTGTCAGTTGCGCAAGCAACATGATGATCCAGTTTTACATTTATATGGATCACCTATTCCAGTTGTTGAGGAATCTAAATTCCTTGGCATTTTATTTGATAGAAAACTCAGTTTTATACCCCATATTAAATATCTCAAAGCTAAATGTTTAAAAGCATTGAATCTTTTAAAAGTGCTCTCCCATACGTCTTGGGGTGCAGACCGAACTACACTTCTCAAGCTTTATCGGTCTCTAGTCCGGTCAAAATTAGACTATGGCTGTATTATATATGGCTCTGCACGAAAATCATATCTTCAAATGCTTGATCCTATACATAACCAAGGACTTAGATTAGCTTTAGGGGCTTTTAGAACTTCTCCTGTTGCTAGTCTCTATGTGGAAGCAGATGAACCATCACTATACTCACGAAGAGAAAAACTCTCTTTGCAATATGCTATAAGACTTGCTGCTAACCCATCAAATCCTGCTCATGAAGTTACATTCCCACCAAATTATGTTGATTTATATGAACAAAAACCTAAAGCTATTAAATCGTTTGGCATCAGAATTTCACCACTCTTAGAATCTGCCAATATCAAACCACAAAATATTGAAAAACATTTTACACCAAATATTCCAGCTTGGTGTATGAAACCACCTGAAATTCTTTTTGATTTACATTCTGGGAAAAAATCTGAATCAAATCCACACATATTAAAAGATGATTTCAGAAAAATGCAAAGTCGTTATAAGAATTACCAACAAATTTATACTGATGGGTCAAAGGAAGACTCAAAGGTTGGTTGTGCTGTTATATCAGACAACCATAGTAATATGCAACGTATACCTGACGATTCATCAATTTTCACTGCTGAAGCCAAAGCAATTGATCTAGCTTTAGATTTCATTAGCACATGTGATACTAACAATAAATTTATTATATTTTCTGACTCGCTTTCTGTATTGAAAGCAATGAACCATACCAGTTCGAAGAATCCACAGATTCAGAAACTTCTAGAAAAATGTCATGAGCTTTTAGCTTATAAAGAAATTGCTCTCTGTTGGATTCCTAGTCATATAGGTATCCAAGGGAATGAGATGGTAGATAAGCAAGCAAAAACATCGCTTTCATTAGAACCAACTTCTTTTAAAATTCCATTTTCCAATTTTAAGCCATCTATCAAAATATATCTTGGAAGAATGGCAAACTTCATGGAATAACAGCATTGGTAATAAACTTCATGACATCAAACCAACTATTGGTGAATATCAATCAGTTGTTCGAAACATTAGAAGAGAAGAAGTAGTTTTAGCTCGACTCCGCTTAGGTCATACAAGAGTCACTCATTCATACTTACTACAAGGTGAAGAGCATCCACAATGTGTTGGTTGCGACGCACCATTCACTGTACGTCACTTCCTTTTGGAATGTGGCGATTTTGCACAAGTAAGAAATAATTGCTTCCATGTTGATAACATGAAAGAATTATTTCAAGATATACATATTGATAGTATTATGACATTTTTAAGACAAATAAATCTTTTTAACGAAATCTAATTGCTATTTTTAAAATCATGTTTTGTTTTACATTTGTATCAGACCATAATACATATTTTTTTAATGTTGTATTCTGTTCAGTTAAAGAACATGTACATTTATCTGAATAGCTCTTTGAAACTGTCAGATATTGTACGTGGTCTCTCCTGTCAACAAACGTATTGCAACTTATTATCATTATACATTCTCATCAACATCATTCCTTTTATTTTATCTTATAAATTTTTACTTTTTCCATCTTCATCATGTTTAGTTTAATACTGTCTGACGCTAATGACCCACAAGGGTTGATGCGTCGTTAAGAACCAAACAAACAAACAAACAAACAAACAAATTTTTATATGCACTATTCATTATAACACCCTACATTAACTTTCTTTTTTGCTGCTTTCCAAACCTTCGTTCAATCTTTCCATCTGTTTATCTGCTCAACTTTAAGTAATCTTTGGAGCCTATAATTCTTCACCTTCTGACCAAGGTACTTTACAAAGTCTGGGCAGCCAGGAGGGGAGAAATTTACATTCCATATTTTATCTCGAAGTCCAACATTATACAATTTCCGGGCTTCCACAGATGGAGTATCAATTCAATTTTTTGCATCTTTTGCTCGCATATAGTACACAAAGTATTGCCTCTGCAAGTCTGGCCATTTTTCAGCGCTTGCAGAGCTCTGATTTGGTTTCGAATATTTCAATAACTCGTCTCTTATACCCTTTGGAAGTTCTTCTAAAGACTTGTAAGGAACTATAAGTTCCTGGGTCTGCAAGACGGGTGCAGAGCCAATTTCTTCATTAACTATTGGTTTAGATCTTTCTGTCTTTTTGCAAGGTCAGTTTCTGATGTTTTCTTATCAACGACCCCAGCATATGTCGGGCCCTCTTCATTTTCCAAAACCACAAATCTCTGTTCTGAAAATACCAATTTTCCTGCAGCCACATACGCTTCATGAAATTCCTTACACTGACACTCTTTCATTTCATTCAGGCCTTCAGATTTATGGAGGGCCCGGGTCATTGTCACATGATTACAAAATATTGCCCATCACTTTCCAATGCAGTGGAACCAGTGGACCCATCCTTTTTAGTTTTGAAAAAATCTCACTTAAATAAAAAATAGTCATACGAATTCCACAAAACAGAAAGTACATGTAGGTAGTCAATACAGTAAAACGTGTCTTAAGCACACTGGTAAATGTATACGTCGATTTGCTGGTATTTACGCATATTGCCGACACTTCATAGACCGGAAGTGGTCGATATTGGTGTAAAAATTATACAGAAAAACATGCCATATGCCACAAGGCTTCAATCATTTTTAAGGATTCAGTATGTGCATGGCGATTTATGTAAGCATTTAGGAATAGATTCGAGTACCGATCGAATGATAGTTATTAGATCGGTACTCGAATCTATTCCTAAATGCTTACATAAATCGCTATGCACATACTGAATCCTTAAAAATGATTGGAAGTCTATAGTCCTTGTGTCATATGGCATGTTTTTCTGTATAGTATTTACACCAATATCGACCACTAAGTACCGGCAATATGCTTAAATACCAGCAAATCGACGTATACATTTGCCAGTGTGTTAAGAAGCCACTCAAAAAAGACAAAACCAAGATCTTAATAACAAATGGTAGCTTAATGAAGTTCAAAAGGATTGCAGAATGCTCTCTTTGGAGCATTCTGCAATACTTTTGACCTGCATTAAGCAATAATTGGTCTTTTTTAGTGGTCGCTTAAGACAGGTTTTACTGTATAATCAGCAGTCAGTATGGATACAGGTGTGTCAGTGTGTAGATAAAGTATACTACCCAAATGTCAACTGACAGAGTGTCAGAGATAAATGCTATTATTCAAGCATTTAAGAAACATGATTTGATTATTAAAATAAGAAGTTACTATACGTGATGTTTACATATTCGATAAAAACTCTTAATTGCAATAGCATTTTATGTGCTTTGAGTTCAGGTTTCTTCCTTTTCATCACCTTTGCTTATGTCAGAGTTTAATTGCACTTATCTTTTATGTTAAAAAAGACACGTTTTATTAGTTCTCTCATTATTGAGACCTAAAATTGCAGTTTGTTTTGCCCATTAGGAGTTTAAACTCATATAAAGCTATTTTGCATTACATTAATGTATTTAAAAGAAAGTAACGTATGTAACAGTAATAAAAGGTACCTAAATGAGTTAGAATTATACTGCTAGTCATTTACTTTCAATTACAAGATAATATTGATTTGTAAGAATAAGGAAAGATTTTGATATTTACACGAAAGGAGTTCCTATTATTTGAGGGTAACATAGTAAACTCTGCAATTGCAGGAAAATGTCCCAACCCATGAAGAGCTAACACGCATTTGTTGTGGCTTATATAATGTGGTTTTAGAAAAGTATAGTGTAGAAAACTCCTATGAGGTATTTTGGCAGAACATGGTCTATTGATTGCACAGGGCTAAATAGTAGTTTATTTGAAATAAAGTAACGTATATAACTGCAATATAGTATGCATATGTTGTTTAAACGCATACTGGCTATTTGCTGCATTTAATTAAGTGCTTTTAAGACAATCAGCATGTAGATAAATAAAAATTAGGTATGGCTTTGTATTTGAACCACAGGATTTGGAGGTGTTTCAGGGTATCGTAGTTAACATGGCTGTTACACGGTAACGCCCCCACTTCCAGATGGCGAACGTGTCATTTCACTTCTTATATAACGTAGTTTTAGAAAATCATAGTGTACAAAATTCCCCCTTGGGGGTATATTTCAGCTCATGTTCTATAATGTCGTGTATCGGTTGCTGCATATGGATTGCAGAAAATCGCAATTTCACTTCTAAAGTGAAGCTCTGGCAGCTCATTTGATCGCTGGTGTGAAACCATTTGTAAAATATCGGTAGAGTACATCATGAGGATTAATTCGAAATTTTAAATTATTTTTAATTTGGACTAGAGGCTCAGTAGGAGATTTTTTTAAGATATTTCTCATTTAAAGCTCAAGCAGCCGATTTGATCAGTAGAGTGGAACCATTTGTGAAATTTTGCAGCCCCTTTGTTCTGTGGAATGAATCCTTTTGCGCAATTTTGGTGGAAGGCATCATGAGCTCTGACACCCCTTTTGTTCATCGGAGTGATCCATTTATGCAATTTTGGTAGAGGGTATTATGAGGAACAATACTGTGAAATAATTTTGAATTTGGCCCAGTGGTTCTTAAATATATTCTTATCTGGAGCTCTAGTGGCCCTCCTGTTCAATGGTGCGGGACCATGTATGCAAAAAACAGATCACAACAGCCCACCTTAGATATTTTAGGCTGATATCAATGTAACCATTAATGCGCCAATCGCAACAAAAGTCGTCTGCTTTTCTCGTCTGCTGAAATGTTTAAGAACCCTCTATGGCAAACAGTGTGGACCCAGACCAGACTGCTCCTATGGGAGCAGTCTGTTCTGGGTCCACGCTGTTTGATTCTATACTTATTCGTCAGTCATGTTAGGCAATTATTTGCAGCAGACGACATTTTCAAATGCATTTTATTCTTGGCGCTTTAAGGGTTAACTATCTAAATTTCAACCAATCAGGAATAGATAAAAAGTGCATACATGAGTATCTGTTAGAATATGAAAATTGCATTGGTTAATCACCAGACTGTCCAATCAGTTTATTCCGGGTGACAGCGATCACTGAAAATGAAGTCAATATCTAGGGATACAGACTGAAGCCACCAAAAATAGTTTTGCGCTTTTCTTTTCAGAAAACTGTCAACGAAACGGAAGTAGTCTTTCTCAAAATATTGTCAACAAAACTGAAAGTAGACCTCTATTTTTAGATAAATCTATTATGGCTTTCATGCAAATCACACATCACATTCAGGTTTTGACAAAATCTTTATGCCTTGTTAGGGGCATTTTTGTTTGCTGCCAAACAACGAGTGCCAGTATAAAGAAATCAGGAACTCCGTTATTTTTGCCAAAGTTAGACCGTTCACGCAGCAGTTAACTTTTAAGAGGAGTATGACGTAAACTTACAGATACGACGTTTTCAGACATCGAAACTTCGTTTGTTTTATCATTGTTACATGCTCAACAAAACCAAGGAAATAGAGCTTTGCAAATACCCCTTTTAATTCAATTGATAAAAATAAGCAACTTTCTTGTAGCATTTTGTCATTTTATTTTGTAAGGGGTACGACGTTATAAGCCGTCGTATACTTGTAATTTCTAAAATTCAAACTAATGGATAGCCTATAATGATTGAACCTCAATTAAGCTTTTTATTTTATTGTGTGAAAATATAAGCATAAGTTTCTGTGTAATTTGAGTTCAAACTTAAAGTTGCGCTTCTTCATCAGCTCGGTATATTACTGCTTTTACAGCAACATAAGCACGTGTCAGGGAATGATGCTGAAAATAGAAGATAAATTATATTTACTATTGAGCGAAACAAGCCTGCATGTTTTTTTTTTACGATTTTTATTTGGTATGTCTTGTTCAACGCTTAGTAGTCAAAAGTCCTTTGATTCCGGGATAGAAACATGTGCCATCACACAAGATGTTTTGGTACTTATCGCATCAACTAGCAAAGAAGGCTCGGGGGAGTCTGCGCATGCGCAGTCTCGCCAGAGCCTTTGCTGCTCACATACAAAAGAAATGATGTATATTAAGAGGGGATCCTATATTTAAAACCTCAAGCCACACTAGATACGTAGGCATGGGCGTTTAATGGAAGCTTTTGCGCATATGCGATAAGAAGCCCTAATCTCATGTAGCAATGCAGATGAAAGACCAAAAATGGTAGAACTCTTTGTTTGTTTGTTTGTTTGGTGCTTAACGACGCATCAACCCTTGTGGGTCATTAGCGTCAGACGGTATTAAATTAAACATGATGTGGAAGGAAAAAGTAAAAATTTATAAGATAAAATAAAAGGAATGATGATGATGAGTTTGTATAATGATAAAATGAATAAGTTGCACAGGAATGACCACGTACACTTCCGCCCGCGTGTTTGTCCTGCGAATTCGCGTTTCATGTGCGTTTCCAACGCATTGTACGTGCGTTGAGTTTAAATTGCGTATGAAACGCGTATCAACGTATTTCGAAACTCATGAATATTCATTGGCAGCCCTCTAACGCGTTTCAACGATAAAATATGCGTTTCTTCCTTTAGCCAATCAAATCGTTTTTGTTACAACGCAGTAATGCGTAAACCAATCAAAATTGAGTTGACCTTGCTCAATGTTTACATTGTTATTCACGGTTTTACTTTGCTTTGAATATTTCTGATAAGACTTCAATGGGTGTACTCAACAACATAGACATTTACGTACTTGTCTTGCAAATCTAAATTCCCGTTTCCTTGAGGTTTTAAAGCCCAGTTTGAATCAAATATCTCACTCCATTCATTGATCAATATTTTAAGCCGACTATCACGACTTTTCAGCGGAGAAATGAATGGAGTTACTACAGGCCGAAAAATGAATATATAACAGTAAAATCACATCGATATTCATCAGATATAGATATATAATTAGTCTCTTTTAGTGCCCAATGTAAAATATTTTTTTTAAAACAACGATATGAAGCAAATGAATTGAAAATATGTCGCACTGCATTCAATTTTGTTTCTTGGGATTCGCATCAAACAATTTCGAACTTTCAGATTGGGTCAACTGAGATTAGATGCAAACTCTCCTTGTTAAGTAAAAGAATCGAGCCAAACTCACTTGTTGACATTCTAACTGAATAGATCTCTCTCAAAAGAAAATAGAAGGCACTCATAAGCTAAAGCAGTTGCATGTGCCCAGGCTTAACCTGATCAGTCCTAAAATAAAAGTAGAGCAGTATATCCAGTTCTGCCCATCTAACCTGCTCAGGAGGTAGAAACTGACTCCTCTTAAACAACCTGCACCCCTGCTCGACAGTGCCAATGAGGTAGGTTAAGACCCCATTTAAACAGCCTGCACCACAGTGCCAGAGAGGTAGGTGCAGACACCGCTTAGAAAGCCTGCACCCTTGCAACACAGTGCCCTGCAGGTAGGTTCCAACACTGCTTAAACAGCCTGCATCACAGTGCCGGCAGGTAAGTTCCGACATCACTTAAACAGCTGCACCCTTGCAGCACAGTGCCCGCAAATAGGTTGTGACACTGCTTAAACAGCTGCACCCCTGCAAAACAGTGCCAGCAGATAGGTTGGGACACTGCTTAAACAGCTACACCCCTGCAACACAGTGCCCGGCAGATAGGTTGCGACACCGCTTAAACAGCTGCACCTCTGCAACACAGTACCCGGCAGATAGGTTGCGACACCGCTTATACAGCTGCAACACAGTGCTGGTAGATTGGTTTCGACACGGCTTAAACAGCTGCACCTCTGCAACACAGTGCGGGCAGATAGGTTTCGACACCACTTAAACAGCTGAACATGTACAGTTATCTGAATAGCTCTTTGAAACTGTCAGATATTGTTCGTGGTCTCTCCGGTCAACAATCGTATTTCAACTAATTATCATTATACAATCTCATCAACATCATTCCTTTTATTTTATCTTATAATTTTTCACTTTTTCCATCTTCATCATGTTTAGTTAAATACCGTCTGACGCTAATGACCCACAAGGGTTGATGCGTCGTTAAGAACCAAACAAACAAACAAAACAGCTGCAGCATAGTGACGGCAAATAGGTTGCGACACTGCTTAAGCAGCTACACCCCTGCAGCACAGTGCCTGGCAGGTAGGTTCCGACACCCCTTAAACAGCTGCACCTCTGCAACACAGTGCCCGGCAGATAGGTTTCGACACCGCTTAAACAGCTGTACCTCTGCAACACAGTGCCGACAGATAGGTGTCGACACCACTAAAACAGCTACACCTCTGCAAAACAGTCCTGGCAGATAGGTTTTGACACCACTTAAACAGCTGCACCACAGTGCCAGCAGATAGGTTGCGACACCGCTTAAACAGCTCCACCCCTGCAGCAAAGTGCCCAGCAGTTAGGTTGCGACACTGCTTAAGCAGCTGCACCCCTGCAACACAGTGCAGGCAGATAGGTTGCGACACCACTTAAACAGCTGTACCCCTGCAGCACAGTGCCCGGCAGATAGGTTTTGACACTGTTTAAACAGCCTTCTTTCTCTCTCTCTCTCTTTCTCTGTCTGTCTGTCTGTCTCTCTCTCTCTCTCTGAACACAGTACCTTCTGTGAGGCTTGGACCTGGAGCCTCATCAACTGAAGACCCAAATTTAATTGAGCCAGTAAGAAGAGATTGATAGATAAAGACTTCAAGCTAATTATTTGATCAAAATGCAGCAGGTTTAGGTTCTGAAAGCTGATCCCAAGGCCTGATACCACAGAATTACGGACCTGTTTGATGTGGTTGGACTAAACACGATGAACTGGTCCACATATTTGAATTGTAACCGATGTTAAACAAATGTCATGGGATGTGAAGTCAGCTGACATGAAATATCTCGCAACGATGGCCATAAATGAGCGAGTGCCATTGACACAAAAAAAAAAGAAAAAGAAACGATAAACAAAGCATTTTGTGGGATAATGTTTTCGTTGTTTCCTTGGTTTCAATAATAAAATGATCATTGATTTACATGGCACAGCAATTGAATCTTTTTGATTGGCTGTTCAACAATGCGTTTCAACGTGAATTGTACGTTGAACTGCGTTGCTATCCTTGAGTTATTGATTGGTTAACAGGTAAATGCGTTGCACTGCAGTTCAGTGCGTATTAAAAGTGGGCTTTGATTGGATTTTCGAAATTCGCGTTGGAAAACTAATGCGTATTACGTGTGTTTTCAATGCGTTTTCAACGCGAATTCGACAAGGACAAATAGATGGGCGGTAGTGTACAATATCTGACAGTTTCAAAGAGCTATTCAGATAACTGTACATGTTCTTTAACTGAACAGAATACAACATAATATAATCTGTATTACATGTATGGTCTGATACAAATGTAAAACAAAACATGCTTTTAAAAATAGCAATTAGATTTTGTTAAAAAGATTTATTTGCCTTAAAAATGTCATAATACTATCAATATGTATATCTTGAAATAATTCTTTCATGTTATCAACATGGAAGCAATTATTTCTTACTTGTGCAAAGTCGCCACATTCCAAAAAAAGTGACATACAGTGAATGGTGCGTCGCAACCAACACATTGTGGCTGCTCTTCACCTTGTTGTAAGTATGAATGAGTGACTCTTGTATGACCTAAGCGGAGTCGAGCTAAAAACTACTTCTTCTTTTCTAATGTTTCGAACAACTGATTGATATTCACCAATAGTTGGTTTGATGTCAAGAAGTTTATTTCCAATACTGTTATTCCATGAAGTTTGCCATTCTTCCAAGATATGTTTATTGATAGATGGCTTAAAATAAGAAAATGAAATCTTAAAAGAAGTTGACCGCGCAAGATACATCGGCATTGGCATTTATTAGAAGCTTTTGCGCATATGCGAAAAGAAACCCTAATCTCATGTAGCATTGCAGATGAAAGACCAAAAATGGTAGAACTCTGACCGCGCTAGATACATCGGCATTGGCATTTATTAGAAGCTTTTGCGCATATGCGATAAGAAACCCTAATCTCATGTAGCAATGCAGATGAAAGACCAAAATAGTAGAACTCTGACCGCGCTAGGCACATCGGCATTAGCTGACCGCGCTTGGCACATCGGCATTGGCGTTTATTAGAAGCATTTGCGCATATGCGATAAGAAACCCTAATCTCATGTAGCAATGCAGATGAAAAACCAAAAATAGTTGACCTCTGACTGCGCTAGATACATCGGCATTGGCGTTTATTAGAAGTTTTTGCGCATATGCGATAAGAAACTCTAATCTCATAGTGGGATGTAGATGAAAGGCTTCAAAGCTCAGACCAAAAATGGCAGAACTCTAACCGCGCTAGATACAGCGGCATGGGCGTTTAATAGAGGTTTTTGCGCATATGCGATAAGAAACTCTAATCTCATAGTGGGATGTAGATGAAAGGCTTCAAAGCTCAGACCAAAAATGGCAGAACTCTAACCGCGCTAGATACATCGGCATGGGCGTCTATAAGAAGTTTTTGCGCATATGCGATAAGAAACTCTAATCTCATAGTGGGATGTAGATGAAAGGCTTCAAAGCTCAGACCAAAAATGGCAGAACTCTAACCGCGCTAGATACAGCGGCATGGGCGTTTAATAGAGGTTTTTGCGCTTATGCGATAAGAAACCCTAATCTCATAGTGGCATGTAGATGAAAGGCTTCAAAGCTCAGAACAAAAATGGCAGAACTCTAACCGCGCTAGGTACATCGGCATGGACGTCTATAAGAAGTTTTTGCGCATATGCGATAAGAAACCCAAACTCATAGTGGGTGTAGATGAAAGGCTTCAAAGCTCAGGCCAAAAATGGTAGAACTCTTACCGCTATAGATACATCGGCATGGGCGTTTAGTAGAGTCTTTTGCGCATATGCGATAATGTAGAGATGTAGATTAAAGGCTTCAAATCTGGGACGATAATTTATGGTGGACCTCTAGTCGCGCCGGATACACCAGCATGTGCGTTTAATAAAGGTTTTTGCGCATATGTGATAAGAAACCCAAATCCCATGTGTATAGATAGAGTTAAAGGCTTCAAATCTCGGACCAAAATTTATTTTGGACCTCTAGCCGCGCTGGGTACGTCAGCATGGGTGTTTATTGGAGTTTTTTTCACACTGAATGGGTGGCGATCAAAAACGCTCTTACAATCGACGAGCGCGGATAAAAAAAATAGCTAGAAACAGTGTTTTCGATTGCAATTTGTCGCCAATGAGGAGACAAATGGCAATCGAAAACTATTTTTCTAACTTTTTATCTACTTTCATCGATAGTATTAGCGTTTTCGATTGCAGCCTATCCGGTGTGCGTTTGTGCATATGCGATAAGTATCAAAATCTGAGTACCGGCCCAAATGCATTTTTTGCGAGCTGAACATTTCTTGTACTTCAACAATAGCAGAATCTAGGGCGAAGATTTGGTACCAGTAAAATGCATTTAAGCCCCCCGGTGGCTTAGGCTGCTGTCCGTTCTAATGCGGTGGTTCTGTTGTTGTCGATTTGTTGTTGATTGTTACTCCCGTTGTGGGAGTCTTAATTGTTGTGTTTTTTGTTGTACGTTACTTTATGTCCATTCTAGTTTTGCAATTATCTTGATAGGGGAGAGAGAGCTGGTTGCTTTGCTTAGTTTGTCTTCCTGGTGTCTCGTGATTGTTGTGTGGATCTTCCTCGCGGTGCCATGGGTTTGTCTGCAGTTTGTGATTGTAGTATTTCCTGATCATACTTACTGTTGTTTAATACTATGCGCATAACTCTTTCTACTGATCGTCCTTGTCATAAATCTTGCGCATATGCGATAAGTACCAGTCCAACTTTCTACTGATCGTCCTGGCCATAAATCAAACTTTCGGGTGGAAAAATCCAATTAGCTTTCAATTGTCACCTATTGTTGGCAGGATGTTACAAGTTACCGTGACACAACAATTGCACCCACGTGCCGTCTATTGAATAACTGATACTTTGGGGGCTTATCCATTTAGCTCTTTACAAAATCACACTGTGTTTGTTTAAACGCCTCTATTGTATTGAGACGATGGTCAATCTGCCTGTGTACCCGCATTGCCGATAAAAAAAGGGGCCTTTAATCCACCCATCAGTGAAGAACCAGACAAATCCATGCATTCTCTTAAAGCGAATCACTAAATTCATATCAGGACGCAATTTTTAATCAAGTTGCACCGACTGATTTTAAACGAAACAAGTAAAATCAAAGAATTTGTCACGTGTCAAGTAAATAATACATTGTCATAAGGTTAGTTCAAATTTGTGAGAATTTGGTACTAATCGCATATGCGTAAAACCATGTTTTGCTCGTGCATGCGCAGCTATCTAGTGAGGATATATGCCTACAATTTAGCGTGAGCATTCATAAATGTTCCTTATTGGTATATGCGAGCAGAGTATGGTCTGACGAGCCTGCACAGGCTCGTCAGACCATTCATTGCTCGCATATGCGGTAAGAAACTGGCTCATATAATGTTGCAACTTCCCTTTTCTACCCACCGGTGGGGTCGACGTTTTTGTTTTGTTTGTAGATAAACATAACGGTAGCTGATGAAGGGTCTAGGGACTGCTAACAACGGTCAACCGTTCACATCTACCCCGAAATCGATGAAAACAGAAGGATTTCAATTAGACGCATTGTTCCTTAAGATAATATTTCAGTTTCAGCTCAAGTGGCAGGTATGGATTATTGGCGTTGATGTGTCCAGCACTTGATACTGTAGCTGGCCGTTCTGACAACAGCAACCGGTGCCAGATTTTTCGACAATCAAGGTATAAAATGGTACAACAGTAGGAAATGAAAAAAATGTATTCTGCGCGTTTCTCGCAACTGTAATCGCTGAAACAAGTAAAATCAAACAATTTTTGTCCCCTGCTATTGGTTGTTTTATGCGCGAGGTAGCATGTAAAGGCGCATTTTTATCGCCATTCGGTAAGTTGAAACGACTTATCAAAAGCATTGAACATCTCCAAGCCATGGCCTAAGCACATGCAATGTTTCAAAGCAATCAGAAATCAGCATCTGCGCAGTCTGGTCAGCGCCTTTGTTATTGGCTCCCTGCATACCATAATGTCTTAACTTGCTTCATAGAGAATTTCCACATTCTGCCTAGCCTTTCTGAAGCTGGGAAGGCTTGTTTGAACCTTAAGGCCCATTCTCACTGTGCCGGTGTAGCCACGGTTCATCCCGATGCAGGACAGCCGGTATACCGTGATGCACCGGGACACATTTCATAAAAAATAAATTGCGTTCTCACTGTGCCGACGTTACCCCGGTATAGCCCCGGTTCTCGAGAAAGCAAGACGCCGGTTGAGCCCCGGTTTACCACGGAGCACTTACGGTGCAGCACGGTGGAGCCACGGTTCGTGCCGGTATACCCCGGTGTTACCCAGGTTGTTTACGGTGATGTCCCGGTAACTGCCGGTTGCGCCACGGTTACATGCCGGTAGGGCCACGGTTGCGTCCCGGTGCTACTCTACACTATAAAACCAGGATAAAAACGTGGAGTAACATCAGTTTTCTTCTGTCTCTATCGCATAACAGTTATGACGCAAATTGGACTGCATATACGAGTTACTAGAGGAATCATGATCTGTGTAGCGAAAGCAAAAATTGCCTAGTGACCTCGCAGCTCAGTTGCATGACAAATCAGCAGAAGCAGACCTGTTTTCTTACGATGAGGTTTAAATGTTGCTGATCTGGGCCCAGAATTACAATGCCTCCTTAAAGTTAAGGAAGACTTAATTTAAGTCTTGATACTTCAACATGTACATTAAATGCTTAATAAATTGCCAAGACCGATGCAGTACTCATGGTCAAAGATATCATTGTGATCTACAGAAAAAAAATGAAACTATTTTGGTTTTAATCAGTTTGAAAACGTTATTTTTCGCATCCTGGAAATTCAATACTTAACTTAAGTACTCCTTAACTTTAAGGATACATTGTAAATCTAGGCCCAGATTGTCTTGCTTTTTCGTAAAAATATATAAACACTTTGAGCGGGGCATGTGATTTCCAACAATGTGATATTTTGAGAAGTGTAGACTCAGACAAGCCTGTGCAGTCCCCAATTAAGCTGTAAAGTTGTTCGGTCAGTAGCTTAACAGTCATAGAATAATCAAGCGACAAGCAAAGGCTCTGATCAGACTGCGCCTAGGCGCAGGCTGATCTGAGGCTTTGCTAATGGCAACTACCACATTGTTGGAGATCTCATGTCGTGGCTCATATATGCTTGACTCTTCAGTAATTATAAGTGCATTTATTCATATTTAGCTTTGTAAATGAGCACATTTATACTGCTGACAATTTAACCAACTTGTGACGAATGGACTTTCCCATCCTTATCATTTGGATGAATCCACTTTCATTTTAGGTGCAGCAGGAGTGACTTTTCATTTTTATTTTGCATTTTATTACATATACATAGGCAGTGGAACCACACGGTTTATCACGGTGGCGACACGGATGTTCCCGGATTACGCCGGTATCGCCCCGACGCCGTCCCGGTGGAGACACGGTTGCTCCCGGCGTCTTCCCGGTTTATCACGGTATTTGACAGCCTTCCCGGTTACTGCCGGTGAGTCCCGGTTGTTTTAAACATTTTAAAACAACCGGGGACATGAGCCGGTTTAACACGGTTCAACACGGTTCATCCCGGATCTCCAAGGTT
The DNA here is from genome assembly GCA_964019695.1 of Loripinus fragilis. NCBI lineage: Eukaryota > Metazoa > Mollusca > Bivalvia > Lucinida > Lucinidae > Loripinus > Loripinus fragilis. The sequence goes on along the minus strand of OZ026528.1, from coordinate 56,841,627 downwards.
GTCCACGGTGCCGCCACGGTTGTGACACGGTTCATCACGGTTCATCCCGGATCATCAAACCGGGGTGAACCGGCACCTTAAACCGGGACAGTGAGAACGGGGCTTTACCCGGTAGGAAACCACGAAGACAGGTATTCTCGCGATTAGAGCAGAATGGACTGCTATTAATCAGCTTGTCAAAAATATGTTTCTTGAAATGTGCAGTCTTTCGGGTATCACTCGTTTAAAACAAATTTCAAGATAGCTTAAAGGCACTGTTCCGATATACATGAGCATTTTCATCCAACGCATATAATATTGATATGGACATTGTGACAGTAGAGATCCGGTTTCTGGAAAAAGGGTTCATATGTATAAAGGTGTGGGGGTCGCTTTGCTGATTTTATCTCATTTTTCTTAAATATCCCCATCTTCCTGAGATAAATTTTACGAGCACAACCCTTGGTAGGACAAGATGAAATATCCCATGAAAATGAAATGATTTGGTCTCACTGAGACCAAATTGTTTCATTTTCACAGGTTATTTAAAAACGGGGGGGGGGGCGAGGAGGGGGGTTCGAGCGAATCTGGAACCGCCACTGAGATCCTATTTTGTCAAAAAGAAATGACATTTGGTTTTTGTTTCCTCATCTGACCTTCTCACCTCGTCAAAGTGACTTTAATATTTTATGGCCTTTGATTATCACATGTGGTGATTTAGGCATATGTCTTGAAGATTCACTTATCCTATTTACATTTATGGGTCATCCTTTGTGTGGCTCTTCTCGCGAGAGGCGCGAAACTGCGTTATTTCTGTTGTCAATGTGCGAACGTGGACGCCATTTAGTCACATTCACCTAGCCCGCATATGGTCAGGTGATAATGCAATAAGCGATATAAATAATTGAGAAATATATGGGTGGAGATAGCAATAACTGAATTTCACACCTTAGAGCTTGAGACACGGGGTCGGTTACAAAATTCGTGATAATTTAGTAGTGGTTTGATACAAGGAATTTTAGATGGCCTGACGTTTCAGTCTCAAAGACTGGCCCATATCCATTCAACCAAATAATGAATTAGCTACCCAAATCAGTTGGTCCAGTGGCGGACCCAGAGGGGGTTCGCTCGCATCCCCCTCCCCACCCCCGTTTTTAAATATCCTATGAAAATGAAATAATTTGGTCTCGGTGAGACCAAATTATTTCATTTTCATGGGATATTTAAGGAAAAAAATGATAAAATCAGTATTTATATATTTATTTATTTATTTATACAATATTTCAAGAGGGTGACATATTTAGCTCGACGGCCAGTCTACCAAAGCGAACCCCCCACCCCACCCCCACACACACCTTTTAAACATATGAACCCCCTTTCTAGAAATCCTAGATCCGCCCCTGTGGACCCATTATAACCAGCGATGTTTTCAAATAATAATGGTGTGTGTGTAGTGGGTGTTTTTGCTGTCAGTTTTTGGCACGGATAAAATGGCGGACGGTATAGAGCTTTGTTCTAGGAATCGTATCCGCCAATCCATGCACCATATTCCAGCTCACTTTCGGCCTATCTAAAAATATCTTATACTGAAATTTCCTCGGGCAAACACTCTTCCACAAAAATTGGGGGTAATTAGATGGTACGACACGGGCGTACTTCGAATCGAACTATAGTCCCTACTATAGTAACTAAAGTTTGATTCGAACATCGATAGTCGCTACTATAGTCCTACTATACACCGTTACTCTTGTAGATTGTCTGGTTCCCTCCTCTAGCCCTATTTAAGAAGATGGTAGTCGTATACAGGCATTTCATATTAGCTTGTATAGCGCAGTAGGTAAAGTGGTTGGCATCAGAAAATCCATTTATTTTACCATTAAGCGCAGGTTCGAATCCAACCAATGCCTTCATTTATTTTTCTTCATTTTTATTGTATCATATTTTCACTCACATGTATCCTCTAAGCATGATTGGAAAACAGTTTTAACATTTATACAAAGTGCCCATCAAATGGGACATTATCAAACACGGAACGTATATGCGAGATACCACTGAATGCATCAACTCAATAGGGTATGCAGTGTTTGCAGTCATTAAAGCGATATTTTTCAACCGAAATGGTTTAGAAATGATAATGAATTATATCTATAAATAAGTAAATTAATAAAAATATAAAATCGAAAAAAAAAACGAAAAAAAAAACACAAAAACAAGGTACGGTGACGGGATTCGAACTAGCTCTTTCCATGACAGTGGACAAGCGATCCATCCACTATGCTACGAATTCTACTTGTGATTTGTTTGTGCATATAATGTTTTAGATGAAATAAAATGCATGTATCATTCTAAAAATAGTGAGCTATAAAAATAACTTATTGTAAACACTGGATGTCAACATAGTCAAAATAGCGCTGCAGGACTATAATTAGAGTTGGCTGTGCAGTATATGAACATCATTTTTGTCTGCAATGAAGAATTGAAAGGGAGCATGCAAGGCTATTCACTTTGTTTACTTGGCAACCAACTAAAGTTCCAACTGCAGCCGTTCGGATGTAAACGTGCGCGCGCACCTATTACGTAATAACTATAGTAGGAACTTAAGTTCGATTCGAAGTGGGCCACGGACGATATCGCTGAAAATTTTGTGACGGAGTATCTGCCGCACATATTACATTTTTTCAGTTCACTATGGTATCAAATGATTTGGAAAAGTAGAGCTGGAAATGGTATATGGGTCGAAAGATGCAATTGCCAAAGAGAGAGAGAGAGAGAAAATGCTATTAACTTAAAGCGTGCAGTGTATCAAACAAAATTAAACCATGTGATTCCCATCCAGTAAAAACAACAGCAATATCAATATGTTCAAGATTAGCTGACGTTTACAGACAATATCTTCACTTCAAATTCCTTTGATAGTTATAAAATTATTATGTTGCTAACTGAATAGCAGAAAATAAGCAAAATATGATACGCACAGGTTTCATATTTTGTTTATATATATAATTGGGCCGCGACGTGTGAGTTCCAACAATGTGGCAGTTTGACATAAATAGACTCGGACAAGCCTGGGCAGCCTCCTTTTAAGCTTAGAAACTCCAAATGATGTTCGGTCAGTAGCTGAACAGTCATAGAATATTCAAGCGACTAGCAAAGGCTCTGATCAGACTGCGCATATGCGCAGGCTGGTCTGAGCCTTTGCTTGTCGCACTTACCACATTATTGGAAACCTCATGTATTTATTAGCACGATGGTGCCCAAGTTATGGCACATTCGTTCCCTTTTTTAATAAATCGGTGCGGTTTAAAGATTATTACTCGCATATTGGTCTGCGCAAAAATGAACAGTAGAGAAATGCATTACCATGCCTTTGGTCTAAGCTGCCAAAATTCTTTCAATCATTTGCTTATTACTTTCTATCCTAACTTTATTCTCAAAGAACTCAAAGGAAATTATGCCATTGTTACCGTAATCGAAGATAAAAAAGAAATGATCTGTCCTTTAGTTCAAAAGCAGGATTAAGAAATATAATCCAATTATTATTGCGTAAATTATAATTGTAACATGCTAATAAAAAAGGACCCTTTTATGTAAGGTAATGGGTGTGCTATATGCTTGAGTTCTTTGACTATAAGATCTATGATCGTGTTTAAGGGTACGTGTATATATATGGATAGCTTTACTTCCAAGTCCAAAAGGCTTTGAAGCCAATGAGGCTACAAACAACATATATAATAAGATGACATCCTAACAATGACCGTGAAAACAGTAATAGTCGTAATTAAACAACTGCATTTAGCAGCCTAATGCAACACAATGAATAAATATGATATAAATGCCATGTCGCTGGTATCCATATTGGTTGGTTTGTTATTCTCATGCTATGTTCCAATACTTTCAAGATTGAACAGAAAAGGTGTTGTTTTGACGTAAACTTTTACACGGTTTCTCGTCAAATAACAGCAGATTCATAAATGGTCACAATAAATGTATACATGACTTTAACAACAATTTCATAAATGGTCACAATAAATGTATACATGACTTTAACAACAATTTCATAAATGGTCACAATAAATGTATACATGACTTTAACAACAATTTCATAAATGGTCACAATAAATGTATACATGACTTTAACAACAATTTTATAAATGGTCACAATAATTGTATACATGACTTTAACAACAATTTCATAAATGGTCACAATAAATGTATACATGACTTTAACAACATTTTCATAAATGGTCACAATAAATGTATGCATGAATTTGACAACAAATTCATAAATGGTCACAAGAAATGTATACATGAATTTGACAGCAATTCATAAATGGTCACAACAAAAATATCTGAGCTCCTATATCAGTCACATGTATAAAAATCCAAATTAGGTTTTGATAAGAACTGTACATATTGTCTATTATCTCGAACAAATGCTGATAAGTAAAGTTAAACTGAAATTAAAATCCAAAGTAAAATGAGCTGACACTATGTTTAAAAAATCAGCTCCTTAAAATGCATTTGATAGCTCTAATTTGTTGTTGATACAGTCGTGGAAATGCTCATTATGTGCTTTTTCCACATTTGGCACTGATTTATGAAAATATGGGGCCTTTCCTTTACGATAATATTGGAATATGATACTTCAAATAGTCTTACCCCTTCAATGTAACTACATTTTGTAAATCAACCATTAAATATCATGGGCGGATCCGGGGGCATGGGGTCCGGACCCCCGCCCTTGAAAATACGTGGCTATAGGTTCCCTCGGGTCCAATTGCTTCTCGAGGGAGGCCCGTACGGCCCTCTGTGAAATACGTTCATAACTAAAAAAAGTTTTCAGGCCCCCATCCCCTTTTCTGGACCTGCGCATGAATATTCTAGGTAGGAGCGCTGTCGCTCAGTGGAAGAGTGCATGACTAGAGGTCGCCGGTTCGAACCTCGCCGGAGGCACTGTGCTGTGTCTTTGAGCAAGACACATTTTCCTCTGCTTAGTGCTGGTTCAACCCAGGAAACGTCCCGACATGGATGAAAAATTGCTGACAGGAATCAAATAAAGGCTACGCGACTATGTGTTATTTTATAATTGAACGGCGGAAAACGCAGTTGCACTTTGCTAAGCTGACAAAACTTCTAAAATTACTGAGGATAAAATTCCTGCGATATGTTCAAAACATGAAACCTGTACGGTATCCCGCAGTTGTACACCTTTAATAGTTAGTACATACTGCATTGATATACTGCTCAACAAAAGTTTAGCACGGATTAATAAAAAATAATTTTTATTTGAGCAAATGGTTTAAAGTTATAAAATATCTGCTGAAATGATGGTTTGGTATGTGATTAAGTTGAGGAAGCAATTGGTGTACTTTGATTGGATTTCTACTGCGTCGTTCGTTGCTTTAAACAAGAGAGGGGTCAAAAACGTATTTCATCTCCATTAATGGCAATACAAAATTGATGCGGCATAGGTTTATAAAGTCTTTTGTTTTCCAGCTTGGTCGAATTGGCCATTCTGAAAAAAGATAAAGGTCGTCTCCATTGAGCATAAGTAGCAAACGTTGAGTCTTGAAAACAACTAACGTCGTTGTTATAATGACGTTTACAAGTCAAAAACAGTACTGTTTTCGCTGTGTATGCATGCTTAATTGAAAAGGTTTTAGTGTTTAAGAGGATTCCAAAAGAAAGACAGTTTAAGGAAAGGCAAGTTTGTAAAATTTTGTCTCATTCTCTTTAAATCATAAAAAGTGACGTTTATCTGAAGTTGAGGCTAAATTAAGGCGAAAACGCTATCTAAAGAAGGCGTTTTCAAATGACCAACTAACAATCATGTTCCGGGTGCTTGTGCCAATCTAACATCAAACAGATTACATGATCTCTTGATTAAGTTCGCTGAAAAGTCAAGAAGTGTAAAAATGCCATTTTAACGTCATAATGAAACGGTAAAACGTGCCATTAACGGGCATCAAACTTTGTCATTTTTAACGTTTTTCATCATTATGAACCTTTGGCTTTATTCTAGAATCAAGATATCTAATTTCAGATGTAGACGTGTATCCTTTGCATGCCCATGACATCAAATTTAACGTCGATCCACTGACGCCTAACCGGATTACCTTTTGCCTGGCGGACACGAAAAAAACGTAAATTTCAAGATCCACATACATGTTGATTACATTAAATAAAATGGTTCATGTTCTATGAAAGTGGGACATCGTATTAAAATCCGTGCTAAACTTTTGTTGAGCAGTATATATGCCTCGACGTCAGGGTTTCCGACAAAGCTAAACTCAAATCATTCTACTCAGCTACAGAGACTATTGAAATTTCACCTGTAGCAAATTAAGACATACTACTTTCCAATAAGCGAATAACAATTGCGCTGATCAGTCCGCGCACCCGCACAGACTGGTCTGCGCATTTATTGTTCGCAAACAACGAAGACTGTTTTTCTCGCGTCGATGCCCAATTATTATAATCCCATAGCAATGCTCGGTAGATCTGCACAAATCTGGTTGAATTTCTAGAAAATCAAATGAAGATTTAAAGAAAACAAACATGGGTTTAAGGGGTTTAACGAAACAAGCAATTAGTAATGTTCTTTAATTATAAGACTATTCCTTTGATCTATTATACCCACTTGAGACGTGTAAATAGATAAATCTTATTTGGTTGTCTAAACATGGCATCAGAGGAAATTTGGAGAAAAATAATAAGAAAAGAAGATTAATTATTACATGTAATAGTTGTATTTATATTCTATATTCAAGAATTGATTTGTCCATTTCAACTCGTCACGTGGTCTTCCCAGACAAACTTGCAACCATCTTGAAGTGGAAGACACAGCTGCTTGCTTTGCTATTATTGTCTTACAGATGTATTATTACTATAAATGTTATATGGCTCTTCGTCTGCAGTGCGTTATAGTGGTATTTCCTGATCATACTCCATGCGCGGATCCAGAAAGTTTTGTCACAGGGGGGTCCAAATTTTTATAACGTTTTTTGTTGTTGTTGTTGTTGTTGTTGTTGTTGATGAGGGGATAGAGGATCTAGATACACCTATAAATGGGCCATCATCGGCCCGCCAGCGAAACGTCATTTAACGCCTCTGGGTCCGTCCATGTACTCACTTACTTTTTGACCCCCAATTATTAAACTGTATATGGGCCTCAACGTCATCGGGGTTTCTGAAAGAGTAACATTCATGCCAGTCTGCTCAGCTACAGAGACTCGCTAGAATCTTGACATTTTGTATGGAGCAAGTTTGACTACCATACTTTTCAGAAAACGAATACCATATGCGCTGATTAGACTGCGCGGATGCGCAGGCTGGTTTGCGCCTTTGGTGTTCGCATATACGAGCGAGACGAGCTCGTATGATTCAGCTCATGTGATTTGGTAGTTATCGCATATACGTAGAGTCATTCCTTAAAGTTGAATGTGCAGCTATCTAGTGGGATGAGAAGCCTATCGTTTGATCTTCAATCTGTATCTTTTTCCGTATTTTGTATACGAGCAGCGAAAGCTATTTCGAGACTGCGTGGATGCCAAGGCTTGTCTGAGCCGGCCTTGGTTACGTGCCGATGTGATAAGCTTCAAATCCCCAATGTGCTTTGCTCAAATTATAAACACGCCTGTGGTAATGACAGACAGACAGACAGACTGGCAGTCTGTTTGTGTTAATACTTTACGTCCCAGTCAACATTTCAGGGGGTTTTGTTTCGTTTTTCTCTAAATTTTACCCAAGTTTCAGGTTTCTAATCGTGAAAAAGAATGTCAATTAGATTTCAGCGAAACTTAGAAAATCAAACAACGACTGCCAAGGGAAGCAACCCATTAATACTGAATCGAAAACTGTCATTTTCCCCAATAGACAATCATTGGGTTTATGACTCGTTCCTATCTATGTACTGCACAGGTTCACCTGCATTCCGTCTGAACCTGCAAATACATTAAAAGCTAACAAATGGCAGGCGCATAGTGAAGTCCATAACAAGATTATCGATAATCCGGCTAATCCCGAATTATCTCCCCATTTCTCATTGTGTTTCTGATTAATCTTATATTTAAGTCACAATAAGAATTAATATGCAAAATATTGAAATGTAATGGTTCCGCCGTGGGAAACGTGGAGAGAACAACGGCACTTCAAAGTGAAGTGTTTAGTAAGAAGAATTTAATCACATTTTCGCTGGCATTCAAATATTGGGGCTTTCAATAAGTAAGGAATTCTGATATGTTCGTGAGTAATGAAGGCTCTGATCAGCCTGTGCGATGCACAGGCTGCTCAGAGCATTCATCACTCACTCAGAGAAATGATGAACACTAAATAAGATTTTGAGAAAAAGCACGAAATCACTTCAGTTTGAAACTAACGTTAGTATAAATACGCAAAGATACCTTTTCGCTGGGCGATGTTCCTGGTATTTTGGGTTCCGTTCAATCGGTTTTGTCTGACACAGCGGGCCGAGCGTGAGAAGCGGTGTTTGCACAATTGTTTCTTAACAAAATGGTGACGCAGAAAACAGCAGGGATTTGTGGAAATACAGGTGTATTCCATTTCGAACCACTTCAGTCCCAAAACACGAGGTAATGCCATAACCAACCCAAGGCACTTTGAGGATTAACCATTGGAATAAATTACGCAGACAAACCGAACCACAGGCGTGAAAACACTAATGCAGCCAGCCCCCCCCCCCCCCTCTCTCTCTCTCTCTCTCTCTCTCTCTCTCTCTCTCTCTCTCTCTCTCTCTCTCTCTGAGATTATTGCAAAAGGCACACATACTGAATCACAAACTTGATGGGAGCAACATCAAACAACATACATTTTAGTAATTACCGCCTTAGAACGGACAGCAGTCTGCACTATTCCACTGGTAGATGTGCAGCGCATTCTGCTCTTCAATTTGTCAAGTTCTCAAGAACATTTGACTGGGATTCTTCATTTTAGTGACTCTGAAAAGCTCTGTAACACTTGTCCGACAGTGTGTGCAAAATCACATGGTGCCCACCTCCTCCTTAGCCGGTGTGATTTATTTTTTTATATTGGGCTTTTGTGCTTACACACTGCCACAAAAGCACATTCGACTGGGCTGGGGTTAACTAGTGTAGATCACTTTTCACATCCTCCTCATGGTCATGTCAGTTGTAAGAGTAAAGTTGTTGTTTTTTCTCTGTGACTGGCCGTTATTACTTGACTTTTCGCTTACTGTAAAGACGGCAACTTTAATATTCATATCTGGGTGTGGTTCAGCTATTTCATCTGCTAAACAAGGGAAATCAGGTTTCATTTATAATTTGGTGAAGGGTTAATAAGCTATTTGAGCCGCGCAAACGTGCGTGCATTTCATGAAAATCCTAACCGTTTTCACACTGAACTCACATTTATTAACCCTTAAAGCGCATAATCACAAAGTATATATTTTTGTCGTCCACTTAACTTTTTGAAGCCTCATAGATAAACAGTGTGAACCCAGATCAGACTGCTCCTGTAGACATATATACAGTCAGACATTAGTTAAGCAAAAGGCACACAGACTGCATCACAAACTTGATGGGAGCAACATCAAACAACATACATTTTAGTAATTCAATAGTTTACTAGAAAACGAAGGGTCTGCATTGTTTGCATATGTCCCACAAGAAGGCTTATTTTGGGTCAATAAAATCACTACCAAATGATGTGAGTCACGAACCCCCAAAAGTGCATTTTAATAATTTTCTCACAGAAAACGATTCATAAGTCACCTCACTGATCCGCGGATCTTTTTAATACACAAATTATGACTGATCCAATTGACTATGTCTTTTACATGATTCATGTGGCGACTGTCGGCAATCTTCAAACAACCGGAGATTAATTCTCGGTTGTTTCCGTGATATGATTTGCGGAAGATTAGCAACAAACTGCAAACTTTATTTAAGGCCCCATTGTATTTTCCAAATACACTTTTCTGGCGTTTCTGTTATTTAGTTTCTGGTCCATATATCTTATCATGCTTTTCAAACAAAGATAAATGAGCCAGTGCATGAGATTTCCAACAATGTGGTATTATGACATGTGTAGACTCGGACGAGCCTCTGCAGCCTCATTTTAAGCTTAGAAACTCCAAATGGTGTTCAATCAGTTGCTTAACATCCATAGAATACTCAAGCGACTAGCAGGATGATCTGAGGCTTTGTTGGTCGCACATACCACATTGTTGGAAATCTCATGCACTGATTCAAATGCGCTGTCCTCTTTAAATAAAGATAAATTAGAAATAAATAAATAGATATTCACACCCGGAGGAGGGGGGTACTTTCCATTTTTCATGCTATGTAGGCTCGGATCAAGCATCTACTGATTACCCAAAGAAAATATCGGGAATATCAGACATACCCAAAAAATATTTAAATTTTAGCAACCCCAAGTAAATGTATTCCCATTTTGTACCTTGACCATGAAATGCATAGAAATGACCCCCAAAAATAGTCCTTCTTTGCGATGACCCAAAACATTTTTAGGAACAGGAATACATCATTTTATAAAAATTTTGACACCGACAAGGCCTTAAAATACAAACTAGGCATGTCAATATGTATGGCATCTGGATCTCTGCTGCTTAGTTGTGTAAAAGGGCAATATATAGTATTTATAAAAATGGAAAGGCATTGTGTCATTTTTACGAAAAATTCCGAATTTAGCCGCACAAATTACCGTAAAGTCGAACGGGCACTGCCATGGTACTCGATTACAATTCTGACAACTCGGGTGTACAAATATCGGGGAACGCATTACCAATCCCGAATCCCAACAGACATATGTTCACAAAACAGTGTGAATTGTCATAAATACGACTGGTTTTCAACAATGCTTCAACGTGTTGCTATTGTCGCCATGTGCATTGTCATTTCCGTCTATTTCTTCCTTCTCCGCTTTGCAGGTCGTATGAAAACGTGCAATCGTGATCGTTGACACAATTCCCAAATGTTAACCGAAGATAAGATATCATGGGTGGTTCCCGAGGGGAGGGGGCTGGGGTCCGGTTCCCGTGGAAATTCACAAGCGGCTATAGGTTTCCTTAGAAATTCAGGTTCGGACATCCCTCTCCTGAGAAGCAATAGGACCCAGTGGGTCCCCTTTCCAACTACTGTAAATTCGAAAATTTTCGCGAGAATTCTATTTTCGCGAATGCCTTAAAATATAATATGTCATTCATGACGTTAAAAATTCGAAACTAAGGCTTGATTTACCTACATCATTAAACGATAGTGATTTCGCCTATTCGCGAGGGTTTCATTTTCACTAAACTTCGCATATGCGAAGTTTCGCGAAAATAAAACCCTCGCGAAAATTTCCGAATTTACAGTACTGTATTCCTTTGAATTCATAAACGAAATCACCATAGTCAAAGTCAACTACAGGTCTGGGCCCTAAACTGAGTCTGTGTTTGTTATGAGAACTAACGGAAAGTGCAATAATTCTCACGCCCCTAGCACCACCAACTTAGGCGGTATTCTGCTTTCCGCCAGAACCCGACTCTGTGTTCCTGTGGTAGAATTAGAAAAATGTCTAATGATATCGATAACCTTGCTTTCGTAATTTAGCAGTCAAAGAATTCGTTTCACTTGTTGATGCCACTAACATTAGAACATACTCTCGCAAAAAGAATAAGCTGTCAAATATACACACCATAGCAGAGGGAGCGAGTTGTGACCTTGACCTTGAGAATTAGTGGCTAAGGTTTATGCGCAACATATCTCCATGCTGTGTGTAATAATCATGTAAATTAATAACGAATTGTCTAACCCTTGTTAGAGATATGGCCCGGACACGAGATTCTGAGTGTATCAGCTTTTGGCCATGTTTGAGTCAAAGTTGTTACCTTGACATTGGGTGATGGTGGCTAAACCTTGAGCGTGATTCACCTCAATGCTATCAGCAATAATCACGTGAAGTTATAATGAATTCGGTCCACCCTTGTAGGAGATATGGCCCGGACAGGCGGACACGAAGCCGCTAGCCTCGATGTGGCAGGATTTCTCGTGATGACATCCATGTAACATGCGCGGATCCAGAGGGGGATGTACGGACCCCCCCCCCTATTCCTGAAAAAGCACAAAAATATAGTGTTTTAGTTTGTGTGCAGCAATACTAGTCCGGATCCCCTGAAAAATCACAAAGCTACCAAGCGAGAATGCAATGTTGGGCGGTCTCTGGCACGCCAGCGAAACGCCATTTAAATGGCGTTTCGCTGGCGGCCAAAGATGGCCCGCTTTTAGTGATCCCCTCATCAACTAAAAAAAAAGTTGTCAAAATGAGACCCTCTCTGAAAAAAAACTTCTGGATACGCACATGTGTAGTGATAACTATACTTTATACATGAAAATTGTCAGCTAAGCCCAAATTGGTTGTAAATCCCTTAAAAGACAGGTTTTCTTGCTGCGTGGCTCATTTGCCGATGTATCAGAATGCTGGTGAAAATCTCGGACCTCTTGACCATATTTGTAAATCGATTATCTTTTATTGGAACAACAAATAAATCATTTATACAACGGTACCGTATTTGGTATGCTAGACGCGCTCCAGTAAACATATGAAAACGGACAACCATCGGCCCACTAGCGAAACGCCATTCGAAATGGCGTTTCGCTGGCGGGCCGATGATGGCCTGGCACAGTGCGCTGGCGCTAGCTACTCTTTACAGCAAAGTTAAAATAAAAGTTTCTTTACTAAAAGATAGTATATGGGGTGTTTTTCATCGTTGTCATGCTCAATGTTTTTATGTACTACACTCCTCCTCCAATGTTTATCTTGTCAACATACAGCTATCATCATGTTCATGCTGTACGCATGTATTTTCAATCAGAGTGGGAATCAATGTGGATCCTGTTCAGATGGCTTCGTTAGAAGCCAGCTGGTCTGGATCTACACTGTTTTCAAAATAGAATATATCCAAGCTCAGCCGGAAAAGGGTTTATGTAAATGGAATATGTATGTGTTGAATCTAACCAAATTGTTGATAAGAAGCAGGTTGATCACAAGCTATGTTTTATCATTTTGTCTGTCCATTAGGACAGATACGGTAAACCATTTATACGAGTGTTAACATACTGTCCGAACTTAAAGTCCTATCGATTTAGTGTTATACCTGTATAATTCCTAACACCTGTAATCATATATCTGTGATTAACGCCCCGCCTACTTCACACAGAGCCAATCGGAACAACGATCTCATTAGCCTTAAAGAAATATGACGTATTATTGGTCAGCGAATTAAAGAATATTATTCCCAAAATGAAATAAAAATCTGCCGAACCTTTCTTTATGCCAATTTTATGCCAAAATAAGTACTGACCAAGAGAAAGGCTATTGCTACAAATTATTATTAATTCAGTGTTTTATATGTATAACAGTTTCTGAGATCTCTTTGAGGATTATTTTTATTTGGATTCTTTATTTGAACAAAATAATTAACATTTGCCGTGAATTATACATTTGGAATACGATGCCCAAAGCTTTTCTAATGAATGGGAAAAGAAGAAAACCCGTTGAAATCCTGTTTCAAGACGAGGAAAAAGACAAAGGTATAAAAGTGCCCCTTTGTGACACTTGCGAAAACTTTTTGGGGTAAATTTGGCAATTCTCGTTAAATTTGCCATTATCCCAAGAATAAATATGTATAAAATTAATAAAAAAAAAATCCGTCAAAAAAATAAGTATAACTTAAATCAAATTTGGCAGCAGCTTAATTGCCACTGATTTTTGTGTACTGCTTTTAAAAACTATGATCTGTTCGATGGTTTTTGATCCGGAGAATGACTACAACAATAATAGGAAGAAATGTTTTATTTATATTACTGGAGAAATGGTGGCTTCAAGTGGGTTTAGTAGAAAAGTAAGTTAGGGATACGCCACTTTCAGTGTTAACTTTCACTTATTTTTACTGTGCGATTCGCATTATTGTTGAGGTAAAATAAAATAAAAACAATGGACATAAATTCGGGGGCTTCCCTGCAAAGCGAGCACGAAATTTCTTCAGTCTAAATATAGTTAAACAGGGGCCGTTAAAAAAGGAAATGTACAAGTAACGTTATTTCCTTCCAACATAGCCAGTTCTTATTTTTCAGAGAATTTTTATGAGCTCATTGGGGCCAACCTTAAATTATTTTGCTTCCCATTACCGGTCGGATTTTTTTTCAACTTCTCAAATTCGATACCCATTAAACTTAATGGTAAACAATCCTACTATAGGCAATAAAATTACACAAACAATTTGCTAAGATTTTTTTTTAAAAAAAATAACAGTTTACATTGGACAATTCTCTAAGTTTGCAAAGAATTGACTGAAAATTGAAATACTTTTTTGGTTAGGTTTGTCGGGTAAGGAGAACAAATAAAGTTTTAATTTAGGCCCGGAAGCGACTCGCCAGACGCTTCCAATGAGCATATAAACCAATGATTGCCAACTTTAATTGGTAAAATGTCAATTTAGAGAAACACTTCTTTCAAAAAACAAAGCAAACAGACAAAAACATCTTTTACTGTCAAATTTACTCAAAACACTTCTCAGCGAAATTATGACCATTTATTTTCTTTACAGAAACAGTTTTACCTATTGAATCTATAGATCATGTTTAGTTATATGATTTGCTTTATGTCCGTTTTTATTATTTTCAGGACTCTCTGAGAATGATGAAGCTAGTTGCGACTCACCGAAGAGCTTTAAATACGACTCCGAAGACAACAGCAGTTTCCGCAGTCCTGCACAGTTCTCTCCCTCCGAGGCCTCCGCCTTCAGTAAAATAGGAAAACCTGAGACAGACACTTCTATCCCCGCTAATGGACCACCAAAGGGTTTCTATCAACATCCGGGACTTATCCCGACATCATTCTTTCCATATGCCCTTGCTGCTCTTCGACCAGAACACACCGGAGGGAGTCTAAGCAACAGTGCTGGGGATCGGTTTTTGTACCCGCCTCCATCTCTGAGCAGTACCAACAGCGAAAAGAGTCCGTCCTCATCACCGGATAAAAATATGTATTACTACGTTGATCCCAGAATCCCATTTACGAACTATTTCTTGAATTTGACAAGACTTTTAAACAATACAAAAAGTGCAAATAAATCGTGTTCGGCTACAACTCCATTAGCAAAAGTCAGCGAGGAAAGTCGAGCAGACGAACGTGATCATACAGTTTCTCCCGACTCACAAACTCTATCTCCCAGACAGTTTTCCGCGGGAGAAATTAGTGCTACAAAATACTCTGCTATTTCACCGATGGAAATCGACCGAAAAGATTCGAAACAATTAGAAAAACTACACATTCCAGCATATCCGGACCCACATCTCCCCAACCCCTATACTAGTCTACTGCACACTGCGGCGCAATCATCGATATTGCCTCTTCACAGCGGAGGAATATTCCATCCGGCAATGATGCAGATACCTGGCCCAGGATTCAGACGTTTTAACCCGGAAAAGCCTCCGCCGGTGAAGAAGTACAAATGTGACGTGTGCGGAAAAGCGTTTTCTAGGAGCAACACACTTGTAACACACAAGGTATGTGATAGTTTTGCTTTAAGACGCATTTTTTTTTCAAGAATAAATTTTTTGCGGATGTTCATTTAAGTTTGACGCAATAGATTCAGTTCATTTAAAGTACTGATAGACCTACCCTTTGGACGAACTGAATCTATGGTATTCGTTACTTTCAGGAACCTCCGAAAAACGAAATTCATCTATTTCAGTAAAAATTCAACTGTCAAGCGAAAGAAAATCAAAGTACACGTACATGCAGATCCAAATGAAACCCCTGACCCTGAGCTGTTTCATCTATTATAATTTGGTTTGTTTAAGAAATTACCATTTTTCTTAAGGATCACCATGCCTTCAATTTAAAGTTAACGTGACACGATTTTCACATTAACCTTGAATTGAACGCATGGCGTTTACCCTTCTGAACAGAACGTTTGGCGTGAACCCTTCAGGTGGCTTGTTAACTTTGAACTGAACGCAAGGTGTTCAACCAGAACAATGGCAGTAGTAGTAGTAGTAGTAGTAGTAGTAGTAGTAGTAGTAGTAGTAGTAGTAGTAGTAGTAGTAGTAGCAATTTAGTTGCTATCACCAGAGGTCAAATGATACTGAGGGCGCACCTGCGCGATATGATATTGCAGCGTGTGTGCGTCTGTACGTGTGTAAATCTACACCTTAAACTAACTTCAATTTATTATTATTATCATAAATGGTGGTTGTGGTGGTGATGGTAGTAGCAGTAGTAGTATGATAGCGCATAGACTGGCTCCAGTCCTTAAACAATTTTTTGTTTTAAGCATAAAACAGAGCCATCAGAGTTAGTCTGACTACAAGTATATGAAATGACACATTGATGAAAAATTGTTTTAAGGACTGGAGCCAGTCTAGGTAGCACAGTACAATGTCATTACTGTAAAGCCACCGAGTATATCATTGGCGTAGAATTTGTTTATCTATGATCAGTTTCACAATCATACGCGCAAACACTCTAATAGCAGTGATTGGATATAACGAGTTTGCACGGTGTCAATCATAAGGCTGTCAGTGCCAAAGCCATAGAATGATTGAAATTAAAACATTTTAGATTGAATAATAAAATGATTATAAACACTATTTTACTGAGCATTTTTATAAATGTGTCTTAACTTTACAATTATCTTGATGAGAACATGAATTTTACTTTACCAAATCAAAATATATTTGAGCGACGACACGAGAAAGCCAACAATATGGCTGTTTTTTTTTGTTTTTTTTTTATTGTTTTTTTTTTTATTGTTTTTTCTTTTTTTTTTGGGGGGGGGGGGTTCAAATTTTTGAACTTCAATAATTATTATTATTTTTTTTTATATTTTTTTTTTTTTTTTTTTTTTGGGGGGGGGGGGGGGGGGTTCAGAAAATGATTTTTAGGGTATGAAGATTTTGTTAATACAGTGTATATATATTTTTGTGGGGGGGGGGGGGGCATTGCACAATTGAACTATATTTCGGGGTCATTTCTATGTTTTTATGGTATTTTCTTAAGGTCGATGTGCAGTATAGGAATATTTTGGGGGTTGCTAAAATTAGAATGATTTTTTGTTCGTGTGAGGTGGGATTGCCTGATGTTCCTGATATTTTTGGGGGTAAACAGTAGATATTGGGTCCAAGCCTATCTATTACAAAAAAAATAAGAGTACCCCCCCCCCCTCTCTCTCTTGAGGCCTTGCTTTGCGGACACTCATTTTGTTGGTTTTGTCATGTCATTACACATTAACATCATTTGAGTCATTTCGGGAGAAATCCGATCTTGCAATTGCGAACAACAAGGACGCAATCTGACCAGGATCAGACTGTTTCACTTATTGCAACCAGGTTAGG
The DNA here is from genome assembly GCA_964019695.1 of Loripinus fragilis. NCBI lineage: Eukaryota > Metazoa > Mollusca > Bivalvia > Lucinida > Lucinidae > Loripinus > Loripinus fragilis. The sequence continues at coordinate 56,824,270 of OZ026528.1, read as the reverse complement.
CTAAAATATCAAATTTAACAAAATACGACTAAATATCGTTTCATCTTTGCTAAGACAAAAAAGATCTTCAGAGGCACAAACACATCATTATATGGAAAGTTATATCTGTGACTCCTTTAAATACAAGCGGAGCTCAGTTGGTAGAGCGTTAGACTGGGGATTGAAGGGTTTCTGGTTTGAGCCTCACCGTCGGCGGAGTCACTGTGTTGTGTCCTTGAGCAAAACACTTTATCCGCTGCTTATTAGTACTGGTTCAATTCAGGAAAACCCGTCCCAACATGACAGAAATTGTTGACTGGGACGTAAAGAATCCGACAAAACAAAATACAAAATGTGCAATTCCATACCTTTTTTTATCAATATGTATGCGCCTATGCGATAATCCACCAGAATGAAAAGGGTTGTGAATAATGCGCATTTTAACGAAAATAAAGAAAACATTGTATGCCAAGATAGGAAAGAGTGCGTAATTAGAAATATCTTTCTTATGTCTCAACCAAAACATGTATTGTTGGTACTCAAAAGAGCCGTCTCGATGAGAGGGTTCTTTTGAGCACCTACAACAAATGTTAGAACATACGTGTAAGAAAATATTCACCATTTTACGCTCAAAATATTTATCAATTTTGACCGATGATTTTTTTTTCCTTTTTCAGAGAATCCATACTGGAGACAAACCATTCAAGTGTGAAATCTGCTCACGTGCTTTCCGACAGCCGGGTAACTTGACACGTCATCGACTGACGCACACAACGGTGAAACCCTACGTGTGCCCCACGTGTCACAAGGCGTTCAACAGGGCGTCTAACCTCCACACCCATATGCGGACGCACACGTCGTTCAAAGCGTTCGTCTGTCCGTTCTGCGGGAAAGGATTCCACCAGAAAATTGACATGAAGATTCACTGTTATACGCATACTGGAAGGTAAGGGCCGTTTTCAATCGTTTTTCATTTTTGTCTATTTCGCAAACTACTGTAAATTCGGAAAGTTTCGCGAGAACATTATTTTCGCGAATAGCGTTAAAAGACATATTTGCCACGTTTAATATTTGCGACTTGGACATGATTTACCTACGTCAGTGGTCCTTGAGCAAGACACATTTATAGCTTAGTACTGGTTCAACCCAGGAAGACCCGTCCCTGTTTAAGATTGTTGATCGGACGTAAAGAATCAAATCAAACAAAAATCAAACAAATTACCTACGTCAGTAAAAGACAGTGATTTCGTCCTTTCGTTAAGTTTTTATTTTCCGCGAAACTCCGCGTCCGCGAAAATAAAAACCTCGCGAAAATTTCCGAATTTACAGTACATGTACATATATGGGCATGCATAGTTCTTATTCCATATACACAAAAGCCTCTCTAATAGAGGAGTTTCCCATTATCGGATTTTACCTATATCACGTGACATCGACTGGCCAGTCCAGCAATTGGACTACTTCCGGTATAAAGCAACATATACTGTCTATAGAACTTCTATATATCGGTTAAAAATGTATTTAAAGGAATATAAAAAAACGGCAATTATTAATTGAAGAGTCTGACAAGACTGCGTGTCACGATGGCCATTTATGGTTACATCTATTCACTGTCCACTGAGTGATAAGATACATTTTATTTTGTACTGGTTCATTATATCAATGAGTGCCCGTGCCCTATGAAAACAATATAACACAATGGGACGTGGTATTGATGGTGTATGGACAGAGTTTTTTGTGCTCTCGGAAAAATTTGTGAAAATATGTGATTCTGGACTTTTTTGAAGGGGTAACTTAGGTGGGAAACAATATAAGAATGTGCTGTTGATTCCGGGAAATATGAACACTTGGATAATAGGATATTAGACTAGAGGTACATATTTCTAATTTTGGAAGTTATCTACATTGTTTACATGAAATGTGCCATTTTGTTCACGTGACTAAAATAACTCTCCACCATTGGCCTATGCTTCAATGAGCGGTAACGGTACACGGAATTCTTACCCGATGCTCTACTTACGACCCACGGCAAAAAAATTATAAAGTATACTCACCAAGAAAAGTAAAGAAGACGGACATTACTATTACTATTAGCTATTGTCGAACTGTTTGAAACTGGTCAAAATGAGTGAAATACCCCCGTCGAATGAGCACGACGATGAAAGCACCCATCTGAAGGAATTTATCAGATCAATACAACCAGATGCACCAAATACTTCAGAGATTGAAAATACCCCGAGTAGCAAGGGCGACAAAAAGCGGGAGGCCACCTCCCCTCTAGACAGTCAGATGGCTCTTCAGGAAAAGAAGACACGGCATAATACAGGCAAAGATCAGCCATCAAATCTACCTCTGGCAATGGAAGAGGAATATTACCAGGAAAACATCACTGAAGACAGCGAGGTTTTGCATATGCATATGCTCTCCCAGCCACTATTACCGAGTGATATCTGCCAGGTTGCAACCGAGTTAAGGTCAATTATGTTGCCTGAGATACGATCCATAGTGGTAGATGCTATTAAAGAGGCTAACCAGTCTCTCAACAACGACTTGAAAATCCTCCACCTTGAAATAAAGAAATTACAAACAAGCAACATGACCCTCCAGTCAGAAAATAAGCAACTAAAAGCTGAAAATAATGATCTCAAAAAGCGGCTGGATGTGGTTGAAGGTGACAATGACAACTTGGAGCAGTATAGCAGGCGTAACAGCTTGCGTATATCAGGCATACCTGAAGATAACGAAGAAGACACTGACCAGTTAGTACTTCAAATCGCCAGCAGTCTTGGTGTTGAGATGGTGTCTTCCGATATTGACAGATCTCACAGAGTCGGGAGACCTGAGGGTCGCGGACAATCGAGGAGAGCACCCGGAGCTACACAGAGGCCCCGCGATATCATTGTCAAGTTCACTAGATATAACATCAGGTCAAAGCTTTATGGTGAACGTAGGGGCCTGAGGAAGACGGCGACTCACAAATCAGTCTACATAAATGAAGACCTCACCAGATCCAGATCGAAGCTCCTGTTTGAAGCCCGTGCACTCGTGCGTACCAAGCTCCTCCGAGCTGCCTATTCATCTGATGGTAAACTATTTGTCAGAGATATAAACGATTATCGCCACCTAATAAAGTCCGCATCTGACATAACCAAGTTCCAACAATCCAATAATTAGACATGCATAAGACATAACAACCACATCTGCACGTATCAGTCCAGCATGGTACACAGGGATGCACATTAGGAAATTAATGGCCCACGTGGCTTTTACCTTGAGAATGGCGGGGGGGGGGTGACTCAGGCTGCAAATGGTGCTTGATCTTCATTAATATATATCTGAAATATTGCGAGCTTTTCGTTCGTCTTGCATTCCAACAATTCGAAAGAACAAGTCCCTGCTGCGTGGGTCTGATATTGTTTTGACACGACACCTGTCAATCGGGTCTACTCAGAAAGAATTGAGGGTGGGCCACCATCGGCCCGCCTGTGAAGGGCCATCTAGTGGACGCTTCACTGGCGGGCCGATGGTGTGTCGAGATGGTGTGTCGAGGTTATGTGCTGACTGGGTACGGCGTGGTAATTGCCTGGGCTTTTCAGTGGGAACGCCCAGGTAGGTACCTAGCTATATGCTATGGCATATGTAATGTGTATCCCTGAAACCCCTGTGAGTTCTAAAGTATGAACGCGTGTCTTGTCCGAGGTGTCCCACATGGGACTACTTCTGACAAGTACCCGCACGTCTGCAGACTGATGCATGTATATGTGGTTTATTTATCTTGTATCCATCACGATGTGAATCTAGATGATGTTTCGAACATTTCAAGCGTGTGCACTCCTGAATCACGTGTTATGGGTCACCTCTCAGAACCCACCTGTGTAAGCTCAGATGTGTTCCCTTATTCTGCGATGTCCATAGAAATAAACTGGTTATACATATGTTGTCTCCAGATGTATGCCTAATCGACTTGGAAAATAATGCTAATCCAAAGTACTGCCAAATGCTGGTAATTTAAGCTTTCCTGCAAGTGTTTTTTTTTTCTTTTCACTAATCTTAAACGCAGTATGCACCGGAGTAGTGTGGATCCTTATCAGAGAGCTTCTGAAGTAGCTCGCTGATCCTAATTCACACTGTCTTCTTGGACATGATCTACAGCCTTGTCGCACAGGCTATACGGGTAACAAGTTGGACATGTTATCTTAAAGTCCACATTCAAAGAAAATGTTGAGCTTAGATAGATTGTACAGATTTGTCTCACCGACGTGCTGACTCGGGCCTGGGTAAATGCAAACCCGCTTTCCCGAGAAAATATCCTATATGTACCAGGACCGACCATTGGTATCCTGAAATTCGTGGAGCAGGCCAAAATAAATAAATAAAAAAAAAATGAATAAACACTTCGGGTGCACGGAGGGACGGTCTCACCGAGAAAGTACCTACGGGTGCCCATGGTGTTTTATTTATTTTTTATGTCATTGAGTATAGGAAGGGAAGGTACTCGTACCTTCCCCAATACATATACTTACGATGTGTAGCGTCCCCTGTCCACTTTCAATCTAAACTGAGCAGTTGGGGTTCACGTGAGCCTATGCAGATGCGCAGCCTCGCCTGAACCCCTTCTGCCCACATGCGAATACCGGGTAAGGAAAGACCTGGGCCTTGTCATGATGTCTCACGGTGTTGCTGCACGCGTATGGTTATGCCAGGTGCTGAACATCTAATAAGGTATATATTCCCAAAAGTGCTGATGACACCTTTTCCCACTTGTTTTGCTGCTTTTGCTTATATATATGGTGTGAATGTTGGTTTTCGTGTACTTGTTGTCATGTACCATGTCGATTGTACTTTATGTTTATACACCTCCATTGGTTGTTATATATTGCTGATATTGCCACTGTTATACTTCTGGGTCACTGTATCTGTACATTTAATATTTCTGCTCGGGTGTTAAGACTATTCCATGGAAAAGCTTTTGGGCTTGTTTTGGGCATAAAGCTAAATCACAATTACTTGTCCTGCCAGCAGGTAGTGACAGTGACTTCGTGCCTTGTTTACAAAGTTGTCAGAGACTTTTAATCGATATGTCGCTTGTGTATGGGGCCTGTCCTCAGGACTGATGCACAACCGATATATCGATATATTTCGATATATAGATTCGCGTTGGCTCAGGTGTGGTATACACGTTGGTGTTTTACTTAGCAAGTGTAAACAGGGTAGTACGTTGATGTCACTCTTGGTTGGCACGACAGTAATCAAAATTATTTATCCTCCTTCCGATCATTATTCCAAATATACTCTAAATCGAGTCCTAGACCTTTGTCCTTATACTAAAATGTATTTTATTATTAATTCAAAATAATGAAGATAACAAGCCCAAGCCGATTACATGTGAGTGTCACGAATGCTGAACGGTAATCATCCTATTGACTATACTTATAGTTTCGTTTCGATAAGAGTAGTCTTATGGATAATATTACCAAGAATGTATCTTTAGGCAAGAGTATTCGCTACAGCCAAAAATCTAAATTTTAGCCCTGCATATATTGTCACGGTGATGTTTTCCCACAAGTATGATCGATGGTTTTAAATCATCCAATCAGTAATTAATACCTGGCGGGTAGCGATCATCTCATGCACGCTCCTAGTACAAGTTAACCGTATTTGTCTATGCAAACAGGCAAATATTAATCATGACCTATGAATACCATATCTTGCTGTAACATAGTTTTGAAGGGGAAAAATAGTGCGTAAAATTGTAAATGCTTTTTTTTATCACCCATCAGTTTTAACATATGTTTGGGTGCTCAAAAGGGTCGTCTCATCGAGACGGTTCTTTTGAGTACCCACAACATATGTCTTGGTTGGTACGCACTCTTAACTAAAGTCCTGCTGAAATAGGTAAACTCAATTAGAAATTGATAGATTAGTCTAGATACTTTCCTGCGTAACCCTTGACGTGCTGAATATATTTTATATTTTTTTTGTACTGCACCCCTCCCCGGTCTTTTGTCATTCGAACACACAGGTTGCGTTTAACGTGTATGTCTCCGTGGCGAGGTTGAAAACGGTGTAGATCTTGATACGATGACCTCGTCAGAGGCCATCTTATCTGGATCTATAGTGTTTTGTTTTGAGTGTTTTTCTAAAGAAGGACAAAACTGGGTTCAGCATGACAGAAAGGGGGTTAACAGCAATCTGGTGTTTGTATATCCCACTGTATAATAGAGCTTCTGGATCGCAGTAGAGGCGGCAACCTCAATACTCATACCGGGCGATGATTGGGCTATCTCATCTGCCCAAAAGGGAACTCCGGTAAAGTGTCAATGAGCTGTCAAGTCTCGAAAACAAGTGCACATTTCAAAACAAAAGTCCTGACTAAGTAAACCCTTAAAGCGCATCTCACAATGAATGTGTATGCTTTGGCGTCTGTTGAAACATTTTGAAGTCTCTTTAACAAACAGCGTAGATCCAGATCAGACCGCCCCTGTAGGTTAGTCTGATCTGGGTCCACTTTGTTTGCCTATATACTTACGTAAAACGATAAACATACAGGTACGCTTTCGAATGTAATTAGTTTGCTGGTGTTTTGAAGGTCTCTATTGTTATCAGTGCAATATGATACAGAATAACGCCTCATTTTCAAGTTTTACCAACAGATGTCAAACGTAGCCCATTGCTAGTTACGCATTCTTGAGGTGCCGCCTTTGCAGTGGCCAGGAGTTTCTACAATACTGCAGGTACGTGGCTTGATCGACGCGCTAGGTGCAGGGCAGCCACCTTGCATCTCGCGCGATGACGAATCCGCACAGAATACCAACGATGTTATCCATGTCAAAGTATATAACTACCTAAGTTACTCCATAGTTCTTGTATTATATGTTATTCGTTATCCTTCTCTCATACTTCTGTGCTCTTCTTCTATTATTGACTGACTCCAAGACAGTAGATACCATGAAACACTTACTTGCTTCAGTTGAGAGTGTGTTAACCCGGGGTGGCCACCAGTTCGTCCGAAGAATGCTCGGTAATACTTGTTTGTGTAGATATGAATCATTTTAAATATAATACAGACGGACTTGGTGGCCATTATGGGTTGGCTTGCTCTCTAGAGCTGGGTGTAGCAAGAGGAGTAACCAAGCACAGGTTCCACCTACTGTTCCTTTCCATGATGGTTATGTGTATGGGTAGCCCGATGTCTCTCCAAATACCACTACATAGTCTAATTCTGAATATCCAAAGATCAAACGAGCTATACAAAAACATTAAATTTCCATATATCCGACGTCTTAAAATCCACCAAAACATTTTCTTCAGCAATTTACTAGTTCTAATTCTTCTTACATCAGACTTGATCTTATGGGGATCTATGTTGCTTCTTCTAAGCGGTGATGTTGAGGTTAATCCTGGGCCAGACTCTGCTGAAGACACCAGTTTTACTAGTGATGATCAATCACTTACCTCCTTTGAAACTTTATCTAATCACCTAAGTGTTTTCCACCTTAATATCCAAAGCTTAGTACCAAAAATTGACATAGTTAGAAGTGAAGCCGATGCCTACGACATCCTCGTCTTCTCTGAAAGTTGGCTAAATCCTAACATATCTAATGATACAATACATATTGAAAATTTTATGCCTCCCTTTAGGACAGATAGAGTCGATCGCATCGGCGGGGGTGTCGTCATATATGTACGAGACTGTATCACATGCAAGCGGCGTGCAGACTTGGAAATTCGCGGTGTAGAAGCAGTTTGGGTGGAGCTTTATGTAAAATGCAAAAAAATCTTAGTGGGTGGTTTTTATAAACCACCGAACTGCACAATAAATTACTTTGATCTTATGAAAGAAAGTATTGATCGAGCCTGCAATACGAATATATCAGACATAATCATAACTGGAGATTTTAATTTTAATATGGCCCAAAACGCTCTCAACAAAATGTCTGAACTCATTTTAGAGTATAATTTAACCCAACTGATTTCTGAACCCACGCATGTCACTGAACACTCTTCTTCCATTCTGGACCTAATACTGGTCCGCAACAAAAACAACGTCTTACTGAGTGGCGTAGCAGACCCGCTCATACCAAATCAGATAAGATACCACAGCCCAGTAATAGTTTTACTTAAATTTACACGTCCGATAACTAAATCTTTTAAGAGACGGGTCTGGTACTATAAACTAGCTGACTATGAAAAATACAGACTCGAACTTTCTGAACGCAACATCCACGAAAAAACACAATTAACTAGCAACATTGATCAAAATATCAAAGACATTACGGAAGCTATTATGCAGGCAGCAGACAAATCCATACCTAATAAAATAGTTACAATCAAACCTTCTGACCATCCTTGGATAACATGCCATATAAAAAACATGATCCGAAAACGTAAACGCATCTTTCGCCAGTTCAAGAAAACAAACATTAATCACTATTGGTTAAAATACAAAACCATCCGTAACAATGTTGTTAAGGAAATTAGACAGTCAAAACAACAATATTTTGACAAACTTGATCAGCTACTGTCTTCCGAAAATATTGATTCTAAATTATTTTGGAAAACATCTAAACAATTACTTAATCTAAATAAATCTTCTGGAAGTATTCCAACCCTTAAGCTGAATAGCAACATTGCTGAAAATGACAAACAAAAGGCAGAACTATTAAATCACTATTTTACCTCACAAACTATGGTCGATGACGCAAATAAAGAACTACCCCATATAGATCCATCAAACCATACCTTAGATTCCATAGTAATCTCATGTCAAGATGTTAAGGATGTCCTTCTTCACCTAAATGTGACTAAGGCAAGTGGACCTGACCTTATTAGTCCAAGACTTTTGAGAGAGGGGGCCGATATTCTTGCACTTCCTTATTCTGTTATCTTCAATCGCTCACTTGATCAAGGATACTTTCCCTCTTCCTGGAAAGAAGCTAATGTCACTCCTATTTACAAAAAGGATGATAAATCATTGCCAAGTAACTATAGACCGATATCTCTCCTGAGTCAATCTGCCAAAGTAATGGAGCGCTGTGTCCATAAATATCTTTATAACTATGTAATTAGTAATCATATTTTAACTCCGTTGCAATCAGGATTCGTACACGGAGACTCAACCACTTATCAACTGCTACACACATACCACCAATTTTGTGAAGCCGTTGACAATGGTAAAGAGGTGCGAGCTGTTTTCTGCGACATTAGTAAGGCCTTCGACAGAGTCTGGCACAAGGGTTTGCTTCACAAGCTTCGGGGTATAGGCTGTTCAGAAAAAATATTACTGTGGTTTAGCAGCTATCTTTCAGACCGGAGGCAAAGAGTAGTTTTAAATGGCATATTCTCTGATTGGATGGCAGTTTTTGCAGGTGTCCCTCAAGGCTCAATTCTTGGTCCTTTACTATTTCTTATATTTATTAATGATATCGTCAAATGTATAGGAGCATCCATCCGTCTATTTGCTGATGACACTAGCTTGTACATTATAGTCGATCTACCAGATCAAGCGGCTACTATTCTCAATACTGATCTAAAAACAATTTCTGATTGGGCAAATTCTTGGCTTGTGGCATTCAATGCAAGCAAAACACTTTCAGTAATCTTCTCACGTAAATCAAACCCAGTTGTTCACCCTTCCCTCTTCATGCACGATACAATGATAAATGAAACCACAAACCATAAACACTTGGGTCTTATTCTCTCCAATAACTGTTCTTGGACAGAACATATCAATAGCATTTCTGATAAAGCATGGGCAAGACTCAATCTTATGCGAACTCTTAAATTCAGGGTAAGCAGAAGTTCTTTGGAAAAAATGTATATTTCTTATGTTCGCCCTTTGATTGAATACAGCAACTCTGTGTGGGATAATTGTTCCACGGAATCTAAAAATCAACTAGAATCGATCCATATAGAAGCTGCTAGAGTAATAACTGGAGCCACTAAACTCTGCAGCATCGAAAAACTTTTTGCTGACCTTGGATGGGAGTCCCTCCAAAAACGTCGCAATAAGCACAAACTTGTTATCTTCTACAAAATTCTTCATGGCATTGCCCCAACCTATCTATCGGACATTGTACCGCCCTTAATACAAGACACAACTACATATAACCTTCGGAATGCTGGAAATATTCAGAATTACAGAGTGCACACCAACTTATTCTCCAATTCCTTCTTCCTCTCCACAGTACGCGCCTGGAACGACCTACCAAACGACATAAAGAATGCACCATCTGTAGGTTCGTTCAAATACAAAATCAATAAAAACCTGAGATCTCCTCCAAAATTCTATAATGCTGGAACACGCAAAGGTCAAATACTACAGGCAAGACTACGAATGGAGTGTAGTTCCCTAAACTCTGACTTGCACCGGAAAAACATTGTACCGAGCCCCTTCTGTCGGTGCGGTGTCTTTGAGAGTCGCAATCATTTCTTTTTTACTTGCCCGCTTTACTCGCTCGATAGACTCAGATATCTGCCAGACAATCTTGATGATTTTACTAGCAATGACCTTTTGTTTGGATGCGAAAATCAATCAGATGAATTTAACGAATCCCTTTTCCTAAAGGTACAGGAATTTTTGATAAGGTCTGGTAGGTTTGGTTGATCCCAGTCTCTAAAGTGTTAACATTTTGATATGTCTACGTCTGGAGCCAGTCATTCTATAGCACTATGCTATACACTAAACACTAAACAGGAGTCTTTCTTTCTCTCTCTCTCTCTCTCTCTCTCTCTCTCTCTCTCTCTCGTTATTATACTTGTGTGTTTAAACTTGTCCAAAACCATCATATAAAATGCAGATTTTATAACATGTCTAGGAGATGATCTAAATAAGCCACCGGCTTACTGTCAGATCCTACTATCTTAACATTGTATTTATGTATATCATGCACTTTATCTGAATAAATATTGTTTAAACCAAAACAATATAATCTTGCACACGTGTCTTTAGAACTTCGGCACGCGTGACTAGTCGCTTTCTTTGAAGTTGATAAGAAGCCCAGCTAGTCGTCCATTTATCACATATATGTAAAAGCCTCTAAAACGCCCACACAAACTTATTTAGCGGGGCTTGAGGCTGAGTCTTCATTGATAGTGTGTGTGTGTGGCAAGAAAGACCATGGCGTGTGCGAGGCTGCAAGTAGCGAAGACTCTCGCGTGTCTGTGCGCTCTCAAGAGTCTGCTTTAATCTGCGCCGATTTTTATAACAGTTCGAAATCAAAGTATATTTTACACTTATTACATGTATAGTAAAAAAAAAAAAAATACAGAATACTTATAAAATGTATAAGAAAATATAATTTTTTTCTTTTTTCGAGAATAAGAAAAGTAGCGATTCCGTTCTTAAGTTCTTAACAGCTAGACTACAGTGGATTTGAATTTCGGTGCGTACATTCAGTGGCCCCAAAATAGTAAATGAATACACATTGCTGTTTATTTGAAACATTTAGATGAAATTAGACATTTATAGAAATTCTACCCGAAAATTCTTCAAGTAACTTAATAATTAAGATCTGTAAATGTTCCCAAATGACATACAACGCGAAGCTCTGTAAACAGATACTGTAGAAAGCAATTTTTAAAAGTTTCTATTAACTTTCGGCGTTCATATGTTTACAAATGCAATAACAATTTAACCAAGGCGGGATATGAGCTACCCGACATTCAGTTTTGGGCGCATATGCGGTCCCAAATTTCAAAACCTATATGCCTTTACGTAACTGGTTACAAATAGGGACCTATTCACTCTTTCCAACTCGAAGTGCGCGCGTATTTCAGTCATTTCACAGCGAGCTTTCAGTAGTTTGAGCTAAAAGGAGTTTGGTTGCAAATAAAATTGAATCAAAAAGTTATTAGCCTCCTATAAATCTTACACTCGGTCCGAGTCTTACAAAAAATATGCGTTTGAATACACTAAAACAAGCGTTTCGTTGACACGGTTCTTTTGAGTACCCACGAAACATTGCATATTAAGAATTATACCCTATATTCGTAATCCAAAGTTTCATATATTCTATTCGACATATGCGGATGCTTCGATGTACCAGGGTTCGAGCTGTCGAGGTTTTACTCTATTGCTGCAACTTCTAAAAAGTAAGAACAGCGTATTTGCTTCTAGTGCGAACATGACCAAATTATTACTTTTACTCAGATGATTTTTTTGCTAAAATGAGACGTTTAAGAACCAGGCAGACAGTTCCCTTTTATTTCCGTTGCTGATGAAGGCCTTGGAGAGTTGTGTTTCCACGCGGGTCTACACTATTCTCCCTTTGGAAAAGTTCGCATATATGGCGATTTAAAGACATAATCCTTTCTCGGAAAAGTTCGCATAAAGACACGTCGATTTCTGTGATATTTTTGACATTCTTGTTGGGAAAGTTAATAAATAGTGTAGACCCGCAGGGAAACACATCATCTCATCAGGGCCTTCGTCAGCAGCAACGGAAATAATTGTGGAAATATATGCCGGTACCCGTACCACTTGAATAAAAGTCTGCTAGGCTTCGTTCGGTGTAAATTAGATAAATTTGAATTAAAATAAACTCTTTTTGTCATTATATGTAATTGTGGTACATATTATTGCCATTTTCCTTTTGTGTGGTGTTTTACCCGTTATGAATATTAGTGAAATGCATGCAAAATTAGTAGTAAGTTATTACAGCTTCATATACCGGAAGTAGTCCAATTGTTGGACTGGTCAGCCGATATCACGTGATACAGGTAAAATCCGCTAATGGGAAAGGGGTCTATTATTAGTTTCGAGAATACAGTAATAAAAGGGACAAAGATCAGGAGTCGATTTTGTTTGTTTGATTTGATTCTTTACGTCCACTCAACAATCTTTCAGTTATGCGGGACGGGTCTTCCTGGGTTGAACCAGTACTAAGCTAGGATAAATGTGTCTTGCTCAAGGAGCACAACGCAGTGACGCCGGTGAGGCTCGAACCCGCGGCCCTTCAGTCTCAAGTCAAGCACTCTACCACTGAGCCACTGCGCTCCCATCAGGAGTCGATACAATCAATTATCAGGAATACAGGTCTATTTTTTATCTGAGTCTTTATATACATCCATACTTTGTGTATACGAACAGCCGCTGAGATGAGTCAGGCTGCGCATTTGCACAGGCTCTTGTGAGCCTTCGTTGCTTGACAATGTGGTAAGTACCAACCTCTCGTGTGCTGGCTCACTTACTATAGATCTGAAAAGCTGGTACTTATCCACTGTGGTCATACTAGAACGGCAATTTGGGTTTCGTCACTTATTCCGGGACGGTGTTAAGGTTACTTTCTCATCATGTTCAAATTCTTTATTTAATGACAGATGATCGCCCGGAAATGATTGGGTTACGATTGATTTTGGTTTATCAAATTCACATTGTATCTTTAACTTTAAAATTATATAAAACTTTGACGTTTCATGTCTAGGCATGAAATGATCAATGACGGTTTTGTCATCGTGGATAATTTATCTATGACAAAACCGCACAATTAAGACCAAACCGTAATGGACAATTTCTTTAATATAAATGTAAAAAAAAACATTTAAAATCTGATTTTATTTCCGTTTTGGCAAAACAACACAGAGGTTGTTATCTTCAGGTTGCACCCTCGAAGCAAACGTACTGAAAAGTTCTCATTATTGTCAGCCTTTATTTTTTGGTAATTTTACTATAACACCGTAGGGAGTGATGAAACCCCAATTGCCGTTGTAGTATTATTCTAGTGTTATCGCATAAACGTAAAGTCACTACAGTAAACCTTTGAAAATTCGAACGTCGATCTTTCGAAATACTCGCTAATTCAATATAAATTCTGGACTAAGAGGATAGGGGTCTATTCATGATCTGTTTTAATCATGAACTTTCTATGATAACATATGTTTTGTGTGCGTAAAGAAACGTCTCATCGAGACGTTTCTTTTACGTGCTCAAAACATGTTTGCTAGAGAAAACAGTGATACTACTCATTTTAGTGGTTAAATAGTTTTATGTCCACTTCTAGTGACCATTTTCTTTAAACTATAACACTTTTATTGTTTTAATAAACCGATTTATAAAAAAATGTGAAAATCAACTAACTTTCAAGTTGGCTTCAACATGTTCAAAGTGGGCCAAAAAAGCCTTCTCGTGAATGCACGTGTTTTTGTTGTTGTTGTTGTTGTTGTTGTTGTTTTTGCGATAGTTGAAATGCTCATAACTAGAAGACTGCAAAATTATTGGTAAATGGGGGAGGACTGTTGTACATGTACGTAAAACCTTCTACACAGCACCACAAAATTGGTTTGAAAAGCTGCGTTATGCCACGTGGTTTTATCGAGTTAAATGGATTAGGCTGATTTTAATGAAATTAAGATTTAAAGTCCGAGAGCAAGACAGACTAACTGGGGAGTAAAAGTATCGTGAGAAAGTCAAGATATAATCTAAAAAAGTATGGACCTTCTTGTTTAAAAAGAGAGCTTACGATCTTCTCGTATTCAGTAAACCCAGCTTCGTGCACTATAGTTCTGTCTGATAAATAGCTGCATTTTGCGCTTATAAATATCCGGACTCGTTCCAAATTTACCAAACGAGCATGGTAATCTAGACAGTTTCTCCCAGCGTACTTTCACCTTGCACGATTCCTGTACAGCTAAATCGAGCCCTTCACGAAGGCACCGACTGTATTTAAATCTTGCCTATCCTTAATAAACAAAACTGATTTATGAAAAAAAGAATCGTTTTCGGCGACGGCTGGTCAACTTGACCAGGACTACATGTACACTCTTTTATTGCTGTCGGCGACTTTAATCGTCTGCTGATAACCTTTGTAAACAGTTTGGACCCAGATCAGGACCGACAGAACGTCGATCCTGATCTGGATCCAACCCGTTTGACAATTTGATAGTGTTTTGAAAAAAAGTCGGCAGACGACAACAAAACTATGAAACGTTGCTCCTCTCTCAGACACCAATATGGTTTGTCCACGTGGACGATTAATCACTGGATTGAGCATTGCCTTAGGGATTGAGCATTGCCTTTAGGATTGAGCATTGCCTTTGGTACTTACGTCTGATCATGCAGGAGAGCAGTGAAGGCTCAGACTCGCTAGAGCATTTGTTATGGAAGTAGATGAAGGTTCAGGGTTCAGATCATATAATAGACCTCAAGCCCCCCCCCCCGCCTCTGGATACTATGCGCATGCACGGTTTAAAGAGAGTGGGCATACCGTGATTTTGTTGAAGATACACGTAAATCCTGTCTTAAGCGGCCACTCGAAAATAGACGAAACAAAGATCTTAAGACAAATGGTAGCTTAATGCAGGTCGGAGGCATTGCAGAATGCTCCACTTGGAGCATTCTGCTATACTTATGACCTGCATTAAGCGATAATTGGTCTTTGGTCTTTTTGAGAGCAGCCGTTTTAGACAGGGTTACCTGAATCACGTTTAAGGGGCGCTTTACATTAATGGATTCAGCTTATAAAATCAGTGTTACTGTGTTTTGAGCAGTGCAGCTCAGCTAGACACATTTTTTAATATTCTAAACAATCTGATATAGACAGCAGACAGTCTGTACAGGATGCGCTGATGTGCAGGCCTTTAAATAAGGCTCAGCGTTTATCTTGATCGCACGAATTAAACCGACCGGCGTCCGAATACGAAGCGCCGGGAAAAGTAGAAATCCAATTTCACTAATCTCTGTATTATAAGGTAAAAGACCAGAGTATGGGCGACTGTCTTAGAGCTTTACCATATCAAGGCGTCTTGACCGTGTCTGAGAAACGGCCCTCAACGTGAGTCTAAAGAAAAAAGCCATCGCCTGTTTTATTAATTTGTTAACCGTTGCCCTTGCCTGTCAATGGTGACTTTTGTCATCTGCTGGTAACCTTAGTTTGTTAATAGGCTGCTTCCAGATCAGGCCCGACAAAACGTTGAGCCTGATCTGGAGCCAAACTGTTTGGCACCCTGATGTTATTCCCGAAAAAAAATGTTGCGAAAAAGATGATTTAAAGAAAATCATAAAAAATCAACTGTTGGCATTTTAACATTTATTAGCATGATAAATAAAACATCTGAGGGTTTGAAAACAAAAACAGTCTTTATTTTTCAGCATTTAAGTTTTTATGAACAGTTGAAATTTCGTGCTCAGTTGAGTTGAGCATGAAAAATGTTTTATGCCCTCAGGTCCAGGCAACGTTGCGTTATTGCCTAACTTAACTTGATTCGTTGTCCATGTTAACTCTGCATGATGGGTAATTTTTCATGCTTTTGTTGTCGTCTGCTGACTTTTTTCAAAATAAACTTTTTCAAAAAAAAAAAAAAAATTCAGGAACACTATCAGTTTCAAACTGTTAGGATCCAGATAAGGACCGACGTTCTGTCGGTCCTGATCTGGGTCCAAACTGTTTGCAAAGATTCTCAGCCACAGACGACAAAAGTCGCCGCAGTTAATGGTAGTTTCAGGATGTGTAGGCCAGTGATTCACGATTTGTTTTCTTTTATTTTCAGGGGCGAAGCACCACCAATGTGAAAGAGAGACGTTTTTACTTTGTTTCACTTCTATCACGCACATACGGACAAACATAGCACATAAAAGTGAATCTCACCACAGAGTCTTTCAAAAAAGAAGCAATGGTACAGCACTGTGATAAAAAAAGAAGTAGTGCGCCCTAGCGACAACACTGACTGGCAGAATGGGAAACGCTCAACAAAAAGTAAATGAGCGACGAAAGACAGAAACATGAACGGATCCAGATGGGGGGGGGGGGGGGGGGCAGGGGGTCCGGATCCTCCCTGAAAAATCACAAAATTATAGGGTTTCTCAGCAATACTGGCCCGGATCCCCTATAAATCACAAAGCTACCGAGCCAGCATTCAATGTTGGACCATCATCGGCACGCCAGCGAAACGCCATTTAAATGGCGTTTCGCTGGCGGGCCGATGATGGCCCGCTTATAGTGGTATTTGGGTCCTCCCTCCGCTCTTCAACTAAAAAAACATTGATAAAGTTGGAACCCCTCTGACAAAACTCTCTGGATCTGCGCATGAGAAATCTAGAAAACTTTGCGGCAATTTTTTTTCAAAATCTGTCAGGAAATAAAGGAGTTATATGCGTTTGAAGTTGCCAATATTTTCCATATTTGTCAGTTTTTGGCGTGTTAACCTCCTAATTTGATATGCAAAAATGAAATGAAGAAAATTTGAAAAAATAATTTCACTATGTTTTGATGTTTATGCCAAATATATCATTAAAGGATCATTTATACAAGAAAGTATGCAAGTTTATGCTCAAATCCTTTTTATGCAGATTATTAAGATTTCATGCATCTCATTTGTACACCATTATATATTCAAAATGGCAGCAATGGCATGCTATTATTTCAAATTTTCATAACTTGTTTTATTTCCTAATGGATTTTGATAAAGTTTCCTCTAAAATTAGATCATTTTACGTGACATTGTGTGAGTTTATGCTCAGTTTTTATGCAGCTTAATAATACCTCGTGCATTTTATTAGCATATCATTGTGTATTCAAAATGGCGAAAAATGGCAAACTGTTATGAGAACTTCATTTATTCTCAACGTTGTTATAACTCAATTGATTTTCATCAAATTTGCACTATATTTGCTTGTGTGAAAATGCCAGTCTTTTCAGAGCATTTACTTTTGATGCGCGTTTGCCTTAATTATCATTGGTTTTATCCATATTGCAGGGTGGTCTAAACTCTTTGTTATATGACTGCCAGCAAAGTCGTTCTCTCATTGGTTGAAACTGCCTGCAGTAGCTTTTTTTCAAAATCTCATGCTTGATCGCGCTTTCTAAATTTAGCATTATGGTATGTTTTAATTTGTGTGTTTGATTTGATTCTTTACGTCCCATCAACAATCTTTCAGTTAAACAGGGACGGGTCTTCCTGGGTTTGACCACTACTAACCTTTAAACCGCCAAGAAAAGTGCATCTGAAAATGTCGTCTGCTGAAGTCGTCTGCTGCAAAGAATTGCCTACCATTACTGACAAACTAAGTATAGAAGCAAACAGCGTGGAACCAGAACAGACTGCTCATTTAGGAGCAGTCTGATCTGGGTCCACACTGTTTGCCATAGAGGCTTCTTAAGCATTTCAGCAGACGAGAAAAGCGGACGACTTTTGTTGCGATTGGCGCTTTAAGAGCTAAGCTAGGATAAATTTGTCTTGCTCAAGGACCACAACGCAGTGACGCTGGTGAGGCTCGAACCCGCGGCCCCTTGGTCTCGAGTCAAGCATTCAACCACTGAGCCACTGCGCTCCCATCTCTCTCTGGTATGTGAAAAATCTGATTTCAGGATTCCAAAAACTAATTTAGATGTCAGGCAGCCTTGACGAAAGTCATGTCTACCTGTCTACAGCTAGTTTTAGTTCTAAAAATAGAGCATAAAAGTCATATAACAAAACAATTGATGCATTCTTTTGAGGTTAACATCAGGATTTGTCAACCCTGGAAAATGAACTCCATCGAGATGAAGCCGAGGTGGATATCATTTTCTCGGTTTGACAAATCCTGATGTTAACCTCAAAAGAATGTATCAATTGTATAATGAAGTTTGACCACTCTGAGTTCGATCAGCCTTAACCCTTTCCCTTTATGAATAATCATATAATAATATCATATAAATGAACTAAGTCTTTTATGTTGGTGCATAGAACAAAGAAATTACTTGTCAGGTCCACTAGTGTAGATCTTATATATCATATTTTCAAATAGAGTAGATCCATACTGATCTTGGTCTGCTCTTTTTTTTGCAAAAGTGTCAAATGGCGAAGGGTTAAACTATATTATTTATCACATGACTGTCTTTGCCCTGGCTTGAATTGTAAAGAAATATGCTCTATGACTAGGATGTATATGTTCCGAGTCATAGGCATTTTTGGGAGATACCATATACATGTGACATTGTTTTCATATTGTAAATTAGTCATATATGAATATATACACGGTTTAGTAAATGTTATTTACTGTTGTTATCAATAAAAGTTGTCAAACAAAATAATTATCTTTTTTATGTTTGCTCCACATCTAACAGATTAAACCTTTCCGTCATGAATATTCATGCTAGGCTCCACCCACTATCAATAACTACACAGAAAGAAATTACTTGACAAAATCACCAGTTTAGGATCAGATATATCATATTTCCATGAGCAAACAGAGTAGACCCTGATCAGGCTTCTCTTACAAGAGCTGCCTGCCCTGGGTCTGTTCTGTTTGCAGACGCATTAAAAGGCGTCCTATGTGGTAAAGGTTTAAGTCTTTGCATGCTGGGTAGTTTTTCATGTTTTTGTTGTTATTTACTTTGTTCAAAATTAACTTTTAAGGAACACTATCAGAGTTTCAAACGGTTTAAATCCAGATCAGGACTGGCGTTATGTCAGTCATGATCTGGGTCAGAACTGTTTGCAAAGGTTATTAGCAGACGACAAAAATCGCAGCTAGCAAGATCGGAATTAGACAATACTATTGACCCAGCCAAAGACAAGCATCATGCACCAAACCATTGAGACATGGCTCCCCACCTTAGAATTAAAGATGCAGCCATGATTGGGTTTCTAACATAGTAAGAAAGGGGGCGTATAAGGCATAAAGACTATCGAATATAATCCATGTTGCGTCCTCTTTAATAATGATTGATAAAATGATTACAATATGGTTTTCCATGCATCCACGTTCACCAGGTCCTGATGGAGATGTTAAACCATTTAACCCATATAAGCCGAATGGTCTTGCCTACCTGTATCAGTAGGACGAGCCCATTTCCAATTTTAGGTGTGTTAGTTGGTATTTTTCATTTTTTCTAAATTTTAATAGAGCATTCTGTAAGCAAACAGTGGAGACTCTGATCAAATGCCGCGTTCTGTGGCATCTGATCTGTGTCTGCACTGTTTGCCTATGTCCCACAAAAGGACACTAGGATAATATGGGTTACTGCGTTACAAAGACGTGTAATGTATCCTAATGCGTCTAAATGCAATGCCAAGAGGTGCGTCTGTTGCGCACATTTACACAATTTACTAAAATTACAATTACCTTATCTGTGAATCGTAGACAGTTCTCCATTATCAATAACAATGAACTGGACTGAACATCTTCTAAACAGGTTTATGTTATTACTTGAACTGATACTAATTGTGACAGTATATATTTGACAAGACTGGTCGATCCCTCAAGACTAGGTTTCTTGAGCATTTTCTTTCGTAAAATGAAAAAAGCCCAACAAATTTGACACTGTTTATTATGGTCATTTTAAAAATACAAAATACACATTATTCACCTTGTAAAGTTTTAATTCAATATGTTAAAAAAAATAGACGATCCAAATTCTTCACCTAAACTATAAAAAAATATCAAAAGACACGAAACTGAACCAAAATGGATAAAAATTTTGCAATTGCCTTTTCCTTTAGGTTTTAACAATAACATATGTCACGAAACTATCATTTCTAAAATGCCTGATTTCGACGTCTTTTTTCTCTTTTGGGATGTAAGAAACGTTTAGTCAGATCTCATGTTAAACGAAAAAGCGGCAACATTATGCTCAAAATGGCTGCAGAAATATGCATAATATTTCTCTAAAGGGGCTGTCAGTTGTTTTAAAGGTCTTGTGAACCTTCAAAAACATTTAAACTCTTCCGTATTTAAATGACATTAATGAGAGAAATAAAATGCTGAAAACCCCATCTAATAATTCTAACTTAGTTATGCATGTTTTAAAATTATGCAAATTAGAAAAATAAGCTCTGCCCACATTATCGTTCAGACGTGATTTTTCAAAATGTTCTTTTTAATGTTGTACTATTTCTAAGCAATAAAAACAATGCAGTTAAACTTTTATATACAAATGTATTTTATCATATCGAATCATTTTTGGCAAATAGAATATTAAATAATGTTAAAATAAATGTAAAACTATTAAATTTAATATTTCAAAAAAACTCAAATGACGTCATATGAGCATCTTGCATATTTACATCTAATTAGATATTGAAAACTGTATCACATGATAACTATTTGGATTTTTATTGGACTTTCGGTATTCTGTTTCTCTCATTACTGTCTTTTCGATAAGGAGGAGTTTAAAAAGGTTATTGAAGCTTCACATGGCCTGTAAATAATTACAGTCGCCATGGTTCACTTTGATTTTTAAGTTCTTTGTCTGTTTCGGTTACACGTAATTATTAGTCAGAGGCTAATACATTTTAGGAGAGAGCTAACAAATCATATAATGCAGCTCTTTTGACTAGGTGCTATGTTCAACATTTCCTTAGTCCTTATATCGATTCTGTGGTCAACTACAAACAGTATTTTATCAAAATTCCATACATTAACAAAGGTATGGAGTTTATCAACTCTTTATTTTGCCACAATGATACACTAGATTAAGTTAAGCTAGACTCCATTGTTCAATTCAAGTGATATCACACAAAACCCTATTTTGGGCAAAATATGACATTTCAAAGTGCTGGTGTGACCTTGAAAATAAGGTCTAGGTCACCAAAATCTAATCAACTCTTAACCCTATCCTAACAATATATATATATATGCAAGTTTGGTCAAAATTAAACCACCGGTTCAGAAGATAGTAGATGCATGGAAATGGCTGATTTATTCAGTCTTTATAGGATGATGACCTTGGAAATCATGCCAAGGTCATCGAAATCTAATCGACTATTCCCCTCCTCCCAGCGTTGTATCTATGCAAGTTTGGTTAAAGTTCATCTACTGGCTCAGAAGACAACACACGGAAACCCTATTTTGTACATTTCAAAGAGCCAGTGTGACCTTGAAAATTAGGTGAATGTCACCAAAATGAGATCTACTCTTCCCTGCCTCTCAACAATATATCTATGCAGCTTTGGTCAAAATACAGCCGGTCCCGATAGCATAGTGGATAAGGCATCCGCTTCAGGGGCGGGAGGTCGAAGGTTCGATTCCCAGTGTCAGCGACATCGGGGTTTGTTCTGATATGGCCGGTTGGTGAGCCGCCAGCTAGTTAAAATAAATGGTTACCAATTCGTAGCCTGCCTTGTGCCTGGCAAAAGGATGGGATTTGGGAAGTAAATGTGACAAGTTGATGTGTCTCACAAGTCAGAAATGGCTGGTCCTTTCAATAGGGGTGACACTATAATAAAAAAAAAACAAGCAAGCAAGTACAGCCACTAGTTCTGAAAACAACGCACGGAAACCCTATTTTTAACATTTCAAAGTGCAGATGTGACCTTGAAAATTAGGTCAAAGTCATCAAAATTTGATGAACTCTCCCCCTCTTCACATCAATGTATCTGTACAAGTTTGGTCAAAATCTATCCACTGATCCAGAAGATAACGTACGGAAACCATATGCAGGACAGTCAAAGTGCCGGTGTGACCTTGAAAATTAGGTCAGGGTCACCAAAATGTTATGTACTCTTCTCCTCCCCCTAACAATGCATCTAATGATTAATCATTTACGAAGTTGAAAAAAAACACATCTAGTAAACAATGACGCCTTTCAGCTTCAAAAGCATATAATTTGCAAAACTATTTATTGTATAAATCTCCAAATAATTACATCGAAAGTTGGTATGAGTACCAGAGCTGCTAAAAGTACACAATGAGTACATATTACAGTACAATACGTAAACTATAAATTACTCAACACCAACACGATTTTTTACTATTAGTAGTTATTATCATTATTAGTTTATTTATTATTTACTATTATTTCATTTATTAATTATTATTTGTACATATAATTTTCATTATTATTTATTATTTACGTTTTAACACTACATCCAGATTTTCATCTTCTTCCATGTTTTGTGTAGGCGGTAAGTGAAGGCTCTGGCGAGACTCCGCGTCTATTTACATTGATTGCTGATTCCCAGTCCACAACTGGTCAGTGATGTAAATACAGGTAATTTTCCTAATCGTTTCCACGTAATGAGGGGTCACTGATTACCTGTTTTTCCATTACTAACCACCTGTTAACCAGGAGCCAGCAACAAGTAGTTCACGAGGGACAGATTTTTGCCAGCAATAAATGAGAAGGTATGTCATAACACACTGGTCTAAAACAGTTTTTGAACATATGGTAAAGCTTTCTAAGCCTGTATAGGAGGACCCTGATTTCTTTTACTCCAGTATTCACTTGTATGTAACGTTGAGTCCTTATCTTTGTTTTTCTCCTTTTTGTATCTTTATTTTGTCTGTATAAGGAGCTGATACGTCAATAAGTCATGCTACCCAAACATAATCACCATGTGAGTCCGTCTGTCCATCCGTTAGAAGTTAGTGAAATGCTCATATCTCTTGAACCACGTGGTATATTTTGATCAGTTTGCATATGTGTGCGCATGTTTATAAACACACAGACACGTTTGGCATTAAAAGACCTCATGCATGTCCCAATCAATTTGAGGGCGTGTAGATCTGATCTACATTGTACATTTCTTATACGTGTCAGTGAAGAGCGGCTGAGGGTTTATCAGGTAGCGATTTTGGTCATATTTTATATTCATTTGCGAAATTTTTAGCATATTACAAAGAAAAGCGATAAAGCAATTTTCTTTTATTCTCATATTAACCGTGACACGTCCTTTAGATGTAGCTAAGTTAGCTTTATATTAGCCTTCGATCATTAAAATATCAATAAATGGTTAAAATTGTGACATTCTACATAAATACAATATAAAATTTGTCGGTGAACAGTGTCTTCATGTCGTCTTCAATAATGCATGTCGGAATCGGAACTACCTCAGCCAATTCCGCGAAATTCCGTGGAATCAGACCACGGATGTACATCGGAGATCTACTTTGATAACGAGGGTGATAACGTGAAGGTGACATTATATAACGTGACGCTGACGTCACAGAAACCATGATAACACAATAACAAGTGTGATTGCAGCAAAAAGGCTTAAATGAAGTTTATGTTTTTCACTAAATATCACTTATTCTGCTGATTAAGCTTTTCAGAAAATCAAAATAATCGATTTTAATAGAGCTGAACCCACATGCTACAGAACTCGTTTTCCATACGCCAGTTCCGGCTAACAAAATGGAGCTTTTTGGTACATAGTACTACGCGCAATGCTCCTTACATACATCCGAGCCATGTTCTAGTACTAGTTCTAGTTGAAAGGAAATTCCTCCACTTCCTGGAGCACCGCCGTATCGACAAGATACAAGATACAAGAAACTTTATTTTCCGTCGGTTATAGTACAATAAATAACATTAGCTACAAGAGCTATTTTCCGACATAACAGATGTAAAAATGAACATGTAAAAGCAGCTGTTAAAAGAGGGGCATTGGTTATCACATATATGAGTAGATTACATACATATTAAATTATTATAAAGCTATGGCAAGGATTTTGATTTTAAATTGCATGCATAAAACACATTAAAAGCTGTAAGCACATATTTACAGGTTAGGTTATAAATACATCATGCATTGTTTGAGTTAACCCACAACAAAAAAGTTGTCTGTTTCTCTCTTCTGCAGAGATATTTCGAAGCCTCATTGACAAACAGCGTAGACCCAGGTCAGACTGCTTCTTTTGGAGCAGCCCGATCTGGGTCTACGACGTTGTCCATCTGCACTCAAAATACGTCAACAACGTCAGGAAATCATATGCAGCAGACGACTTTAGCAGACGACACTTTCGGCTGCATTTCTGTCGGCGGTTTAAGGGTTTAGATTTGAATTTTTTGACGATGCACTGCTAAATAGAAATAAAGGTCTCCCTTTAATGTCAAAAGGTGAGACAAAAACACTGCACCAAAAGTGATAGTATATTTTTAAAGATCATGGTATCTTTAAGATGGAGGGCGCTATCATGCTAAAGGCCTTATTTGCGAAAAGCGAAAGGCACAGGAAGCACTGATCAGGTTCCCCGTTTCAAGCGAAAAAATAAGACACCTAGCATGCTGCAGACAAATTAAGCTATGAACTTAGGTAACTGATTAAGACATGCCTGTAGGCTATTATAGGTAAAATGCTGATACTGCAGCAAAGAAAAAATAAAGCAAATAAACTAAGAACTTTAAAATAACATGCGATCAACGTAGATTATTTCACTAAAAGGAATCTCTTGCAATCTCTCCCAGGATTTTCTTTTTTAAAATCAATGAAACTATAAAATGCTCGTAGACCTCTTGTGTGTGTATCACTCAAATCTCAAATAGTTTAAGAATGTTTATGTATATACTTTGTACAGTTCCAACACCGTTTAAAACTTATAAAAGCTCCAAGAATAAAAGTTCATGTACAATACTTAAAAGTTCATGTACACATTTTTATCAGCAGCTACACAGCATTCAACTAATCTCTGAAGGCTTTACCACAGCTTTACATATCGTAAAATGTCACTTTACAGCATATTAGGAATCAATTGTACATTACATTCTTTTCGAAGAATCCTGACCTTTCTATGGAAAAAGAAGAAGAAGAAGAAGAAGAAGAAGAAGAAGAAGAAGAAGAAGACGAAGAAGAAGAAGAAGAAGAAGAATCGCACTTCGTTTGGAATGCAATATATAGCATAGACCACGTGAGATATCCCAGATCTGCAACCTCGTCTGTTCGTTGATTTCTTTCAGTTTGGTATTATCAAGTAACAGCTTGACCATGCCCCTGTCGCCGAGTTGATTCCACCACACTCCTTGGACTGGAATCGAGACAGTTCACCGACAAGACAGTTCACCGACATGAATTTTGAAGACGGTTCACCGACAGAATTGAAGACAGTTCACCGACGGAATTGAAGACAGTTCACCGACAGATTTTATATTGTAATTATGTTTAATGTCCCAATTTCAACCATAAGTTGATGTTAAATAAACGAAGGCGCAATATAAAGCCAATATATTAAGATACATATTTGATATTGCACTTTGATTTGAATAGATACACCCATGGCTAATGCATACAGAGCGATCAATAAATAGTCTGTGAAAAAAATACGTTTTATTTCGTAAGCTTTAAACGTAAAACATTATCTGGTAAAAATTAAACGTAAAAAATATGTCAAAATAAAAAGGTAGGTCTACAACCAATCTGTTAAAATATTCAAACGGAATGATTTGCATTGTTGGCGAACTTCATCAAATATAGAGTACAATTAGCGATATGATCACTAGCTTCACGTAGCATTCAAATGTTTGCCTACAATACAATACAATACAAAATTTATTTATATAGTCGGAAATACAAACAGTATAACATTAGCTATGAATAGCTATTTACCGCCTATTATTCATTAAACAGCACCTTCTCAATAAATTATATCTGCTTATTGTATCAAATCATAACTAAACAATAATCCTTTATAATAATCAATTATATTTTCGAGTCATCTGTCAATAAGCGTAATACAAATGTGTCGATGAACTGTCTTAAAAAGTGTCGGTGAACTGTTTTCAATTCTGTCGGCGAACTGTCTTCAAAAACCGTGTCGGTGAATTGTCTTGTCGGTGAACTGTCTTGCTCCCCTTGGACTAGGGTAAATAAATAGATCAGATCTGATCATGTTTTCATAGCAGCCTTGTGGAGTTCTATAAATAGCACAGACCCTAGTCCTAGGAGTGACCAGTGACTTCCATGATGAGAAGACTAGTGATTAGTGTCTCTAGTTTTGAGATGGAAAGGCTGACGCATTCTCGAATTGTGGCGGACTTTCCCGAAAGTGCATGTCGGTGAACTGTCTTGTCGGGGTTCGGTGCACAATTAATCGGTCCCATTCAACTCCATGTAAAAAGGCAGAATTCGAGCATCTGCAAATTTTTCCAGGACATTGCTTGGACTTTTTTCTGTCTGTGAGTGGCAAGATCTGTCATTCACCTATCAAAAAAGTGAAAAGACAACCTACCTTGATAATCTCGTTTTCTCAGCATTCTCCGTTCTTTGGGGAACAGTCAAAAAATCCGGGCTGAAATCCGACCCGCATCAGACGTTACCTGGGGAGTGCGCCGGGGAGTCTGTGACAAAATAGTCCACACAAAGAAGCATTTTTCTGCATCAGCTTGACAAACATAGACCAATGTTGAATCACATGTACATTTAAAGTCGAATAAAGCACCCATTCACGCCATAAAGTGCCCAGAAACGGCAAGTGCTAAATTTCTAAAGGTACTATTTTCGTGGGCTACCAAACCGGAAGACTGTAATTGTGTACTAACACCTTCAAGAATCTGCAAATTTTCGAATTTTTAAATTTTGTCTCTGTGACATATCAAACTCATATAGGTAAGCAAATAATCGCCCAAAAAGACTAACTCAGTCACCAAAAAGCGATACAAATCTAGGATTTCATATGTGACCCCCCCTCACAAGCTGACACAAGCAAAAGTTCAATTATTCAAACTAGTCTGATGAAAAAGTTCATAGTTTCAATTATTTCAATGAATCTCAATAACCCAAAAGCAAAAAAGGAAGTTTAGGCATCTGTAAGTGTCATTAAAGGATAATCTCACATAAACTTTAGTTACAAAATTTAAAAACTGAAGCTAAAAAATCAAATTTTAAAGTGATTTTAAGCAAAATCGCGAACAGTTTTGAATCACATTCAAATTTGCCCCCAAAACAAAGCTACGTTGCACCCAAGCATGCTGAAAACAGCAATTTATACCACTTACTTTGTGTCTGAAGTAGAGCAGCTTCACTGATGAGTGCCTGATGCTGGACGAATCACATCATTTCATTCTAATCATGATCTACACTGCTAGTTCTGAATGTGAAATATTCCGTAATTTACATGCTACCAAAATGGCCAGAGTGGGAAAGATTTGAGACCTAGGTCTAGATTTAATGCCCATATCATAATGGAAATTGCTCATCCTCTTTTTTTGATAAAACTATATCCCAAATTTGAAATTTCTGAAAAGACTGTAAGTAAAGATTACTCATTAGAACGGCCTCGTCGAACGAGAAATATCACAACCCGCTTAAGCACATAATACGAGTATCTGTGTGAAAGTGTTTCATTGGGGGTTAGGTAACTAAATGAGCTTTAATAACTATGTCATATCATTATCTATGTGAGGCGGCTCTAATGAGTAGCTTCAAAAACATTTTTGAGTGTGAGGCGACTCTTATGAGTACCAAACAATACTACTGCTTGCGTGGTCGAAATAAGAACAAAATTTGATCTCGGGTGAAGCTGGGGGGAGGGGGCTGCAGTTGATTTGTTCAGCTGAAAAAGTTTTAAGTTTGTGTTCAAATTAGTACAGCCTCGACCGGGTGAGTTGAACAGCCAAATAAAATTGAACTTTATTGGTCTAAGCAATGAGGCCAGGGAACCTGCTTGGGGGAATGGTCCCAACCAGTCCCTGCGGATCCTCATCATTATGCCTTTAAGTGTCATCTCTATGACGCGGTTCTAATGAGTGTAAGTATCCTAAGAGTGTTTAAATAAATACCCATATGCTAAGTCACCATACTGGTACAGTTTAAGTGAGTAAGCACTCATAGCACATTTCAGTAGAAAAGGGAATACAATCACAGAAATCAACTTGCACAGCAGTGCTAGCCAGTCTGCAAAAACGGAGTATCACGGTCAGCCTGCACGGATTGATTAGTCAAATCCTGGTAAAAACTGTTTGTGTATGGCCATTTAATTGCATTTTCTGGTATATAATGCAATTTGAGTCTTTCCTCGAGAGAACCAGGCTTTAAAAATGATTTTAAGAAAAATTTAAAATTTAAACTAAAATTCAATAAAATTTTAAAATTTAAATTTAAATTTCTTCCAAAAATAATTTCAAATTATTTCAATTATGGTTCCCGATCTGTGTGCGAAATTTCATCTGAATTCATTGAAAAATGACTGTTTTACATAGATTTTCGTTTTTTTCACCTTCTCTCTTATAGGGTTCGGTGCACAATTAATCGGTCCCATTCAACTCCATGTAAAAAGGCAGAATTCGAGCATCTGCAAATTTTTCCAGGACATTGCTTGGACTTTTTTCTGTCTGTGAGTGGCAAGATCTGTCATTCACCTATCAAAAAAGTGAAAAGACAACCTACCTTGATAATCTCGTTTTCTCAGCATTCTCCGTTCTTTGGGGAACAGTCAAAAAATCCGGGCTGAAATCCGACCCGCATCAGACGTTACCTGGGGAGTGCGCCGGGGAGTCTGTGACAAAATAGTCCACACAAAGAAGCATTTTTCTGCATCAGCTTGACAAACATAGACCAATGTTGAATCACATGTACATTTAAAGTCGAATAAAGCACCCATTCACGCCATAAAGTGCCCAGAAACGGCAAGTGCTAAATTTCTAAAGGTACTATTTTCGTGGGCTACCAAACCGGAAGACTGTAATTGTGTACTAACACCTTCAAGAATCTGCAAATTTTCGAATTTTTAAATTTTGTCTCTGTGACATATCAAACTCATATAGGTAAGCAAATAATCGCCCAAAAAGACTAACTCAGTCACCAAAAAGCGATACAAATCTAGGATTTCATATGTGACCCCCCCTCACAAGCTGACACAAGCAAAAGTTCAATTATTCAAACTAGTCTGATGAAAAAGTTCATAGTTTCAATTATTTCAATGAATCTCAATAACCCAAAAGCAAAAAAGGAAGTTTAGGCATCTGTAAGTGTCATTAAAGGATAATCTCACATAAACTTTAGTTACAAAATTTAAAAACTGAAGCTAAAAAATCAAATTTTAAAGTGATTTTAAGCAAAATCGCGAACAGTTTTGAATCACATTCAAATTTGCCCCCAAAACAAAGCTACGTTGCACCCAAGCATGCTGAAAACAGCAATTTATACCACTTACTTTGTGTCTGAAGTAGAGCAGCTTCACTGATGAGTGCCTGATGCTGGACGAATCACATCATTTCATTCTAATCATGATCTACACTGCTAGTTCTGAATGTGAAATATTCCGTAATTTACATGCTACCAAAATGGCCAGAGTGGGAAAGATTTGAGACCTAGGTCTAGATTTAATGCCCATATCATAATGGAAATTGCTCATCCTCTTTTTTTGATAAAACTATATCCCAAATTTGAAATTTCTGAAAAGACTGTAAGTAAAGATTACTCATTAGAACGGCCTCGTCGAACGAGAAATATCACAACCCGCTTAAGCACATAATACGAGTATCTGTGTGAAAGTGTTTCATTGGGGGTTAGGTAACTAAATGAGCTTTAATAACTATGTCATATCATTATCTATGTGAGGCGGCTCTAATGAGTAGCTTCAAAAACATTTTTGAGTGTGAGGCGACTCTTATGAGTACCAAACAATACTACTGCTTGCGTGGTCGAAATAAGAACAAAATTTGATCTCGGGTGAAGCTGGGGGGAGGGGGCTGCAGTTGATTTGTTCAGCTGAAAAAGTTTTAAGTTTGTGTTCAAATTAGTACAGCCTCGACCGGGTGAGTTGAACAGCCAAATAAAATTGAACTTTATTGGTCTAAGCAATGAGGCCAGGGAACCTGCTTGGGGGAATGGTCCCAACCAGTCCCTGCGGATCCTCATCATTATGCCTTTAAGTGTCATCTCTATGACGCGGTTCTAATGAGTGTAAGTATCCTAAGAGTGTTTTAATAAATACCCATATGCTAAGTCACCATACTGGTACAGTTTAAGTGAGTAAGCACTCATAGCACATTTCAGTAGAAAAGGGAATACAATCACAGAAATCAACTTGCACAGCAGTGCTAGCCAGTCTGCAAAAACGGAGTATCACGGTCAGCCTGCACGGATTGATTAGTCAAATCCTGGTAAAAACTGTTTGTGTATGGCCATTTAATTGCATTTTCTGGTATATAATGCAATTTGAGTCTTTCCTCGAGAGAACCAGGCTTTAAAAATGATTTTAAGAAAAATTTAAAATTTAAACTAAAATTCAATAAAATTTTAAAATTTAAATTTAAATTTCTTCCAAAAATAATTTCAAATTATTTCAATTATGGTTCCCGATCTGTGTGCGAAATTTCATCTGAATTCATTGAAAAATGACTGTTTTACATAGATTTTCGTTTTTTTCACCTTCTCTCTTATAGGGTTCGGTGCACAATTAATCGGTCCCATTCAACTCCATGTAAAAAGGCAGAATTCGAGCATCTGCAAATTTTTCCAGGACATTGCTTGGACTTTTTTCTGTCTGTGAGTGGCAAGATCTGTCATTCACCTATCAAAAAAGTGAAAAGACAACCTACCTTGATAATCTCGTTTTCTCAGCATTCTCCGTTCTTTGGGGAACAGTCAAAAAATCCGGGCTGAAATCCGACCCGCATCAGACGTTACCTGGGGAGTGCGCCGGGGAGTCTGTGACAAAATAGTCCACACAAAGAAGCATTTTTCTGCATCAGCTTGACAAACATAGACCAATGTTGAATCACATGTACATTTAAAGTCGAATAAAGCACCCATTCACGCCATAAAGTGCCCAGAAACGGCAAGTGCTAAATTTCTAAAGGTACTATTTTCGTGGGCTACCAAACCGGAAGACTGTAATTGTGTACTAACACCTTCAAGAATCTGCAAATTTTCGAATTTTTAAATTTTGTCTCTGTGACATATCAAACTCATATAGGTAAGCAAATAATCGCCCAAAAAGACTAACTCAGTCACCAAAAAGCGATACAAATCTAGGATTTCATATGTGACCCCCCCTCACAAGCTGACACAAGCAAAAGTTCAATTATTCAAACTAGTCTGATGAAAAAGTTCATAGTTTCAATTATTTCAATGAATCTCAATAACCCAAAAGCAAAAAAGGAAGTTTAGGCATCTGTAAGTGTCATTAAAGGATAATCTCACATAAACTTTAGTTACAAAATTTAAAAACTGAAGCTAAAAAATCAAATTTTAAAGTGATTTTAAGCAAAATCGCGAACAGTTTTGAATCACATTCAAATTTGCCCCCAAAACAAAGCTACGTTGCACCCAAGCATGCTGAAAACAGCAATTTATACCACTTACTTTGTGTCTGAAGTAGAGCAGCTTCACTGATGAGTGCCTGATGCTGGACGAATCACATCATTTCATTCTAATCATGATCTACACTGCTAGTTCTGAATGTGAAATATTCCGTAATTTACATGCTACCAAAATGGCCAGAGTGGGAAAGATTTGAGACCTAGGTCTAGATTTAATGCCCATATCATAATGGAAATTGCTCATCCTCTTTTTTTGATAAAACTATATCCCAAATTTGAAATTTCTGAAAAGACTGTAAGTAAAGATTACTCATTAGAACGGCCTCGTCGAACGAGAAATATCACAACCCGCTTAAGCACATAATACGAGTATCTGTGTGAAAGTGTTTCATTGGGGGTTAGGTAACTAAATGAGCTTTAATAACTATGTCATATCATTATCTATGTGAGGCGGCTCTAATGAGTAGCTTCAAAAACATTTTTGAGTGTGAGGCGACTCTTATGAGTACCAAACAATACTACTGCTTGCGTGGTCGAAATAAGAACAAAATTTGATCTCGGGTGAAGCTGGGGGGAGGGGGCTGCAGTTGATTTGTTCAGCTGAAAAAGTTTTAAGTTTGTGTTCAAATTAGTACAGCCTCGACCGGGTGAGTTGAACAGCCAAATAAAATTGAACTTTATTGGTCTAAGCAATGAGGCCAGGGAACCTGCTTGGGGGAATGGTCCCAACCAGTCCCTGCGGATCCTCATCATTATGCCTTTAAGTGTCATCTCTATGACGCGGTTCTAATGAGTGTAAGTATCCTAAGAGTGTTTTAATAAATACCCATATGCTAAGTCACCATACTGGTACAGTTTAAGTGAGTAAGCACTCATAGCACATTTCAGTAGAAAAGGGAATACAATCACAGAAATCAACTTGCACAGCAGTGCTAGCCAGTCTGCAAAAACGGAGTATCACGGTCAGCCTGCACGGATTGATTAGTCAAATCCTGGTAAAAACTGTTTGTGTATGGCCATTTAATTGCATTTTCTGGTATATAATGCAATTTGAGTCTTTCCTCGAGAGAACCAGGCTTTAAAAATGATTTTAAGAAAAATTTAAAATTTAAACTAAAATTCAATAAAATTTTAAAATTTAAATTTAAATTTCTTCCAAAAATAATTTCAAATTATTTCAATTATGGTTCCCGATCTGTGTGCGAAATTTCATCTGAATTCATTGAAAAATGACTGTTTTACATAGATTTTCGTTTTTTTCACCTTCTCTCTTATAGGGTTCGGTGCACAATTAATCGGTCCCATTCAACTCCATGTAAAAAGGCAGAATTCGAGCATCTGCAAATTTTTCCAGGACATTGCTTGGACTTTTTTCTGTCTGTGAGTGGCAAGATCTGTCATTCACCTATCAAAAAAGTGAAAAGACAACCTACCTTGATAATCTCGTTTTCTCAGCATTCTCCGTTCTTTGGGGAACAGTCAAAAAATCCGGGCTGAAATCCGACCCGCATCAGACGTTACCTGGGGAGTGCGCCGGGGAGTCTGTGACAAAATAGTCCACACAAAGAAGCATTTTTCTGCATCAGCTTGACAAACATAGACCAATGTTGAATCACATGTACATTTAAAGTCGAATAAAGCACCCATTCACGCCATAAAGTGCCCAGAAACGGCAAGTGCTAAATTTCTAAAGGTACTATTTTCGTGGGCTACCAAACCGGAAGACTGTAATTGTGTACTAACACCTTCAAGAATCTGCAAATTTTCGAATTTTTAAATTTTGTCTCTGTGACATATCAAACTCATATAGGTAAGCAAATAATCGCCCAAAAAGACTAACTCAGTCACCAAAAAGCGATACAAATCTAGGATTTCATATGTGACCCCCCCTCACAAGCTGACACAAGCAAAAGTTCAATTATTCAAACTAGTCTGATGAAAAAGTTCATAGTTTCAATTATTTCAATGAATCTCAATAACCCAAAAGCAAAAAAGGAAGTTTAGGCATCTGTAAGTGTCATTAAAGGATAATCTCACATAAACTTTAGTTACAAAATTTAAAAACTGAAGCTAAAAAATCAAATTTTAAAGTGATTTTAAGCAAAATCGCGAACAGTTTTGAATCACATTCAAATTTGCCCCCAAAACAAAGCTACGTTGCACCCAAGCATGCTGAAAACAGCAATTTATACCACTTACTTTGTGTCTGAAGTAGAGCAGCTTCACTGATGAGTGCCTGATGCTGGACGAATCACATCATTTCATTCTAATCATGATCTACACTGCTAGTTCTGAATGTGAAATATTCCGTAATTTACATGCTACCAAAATGGCCAGAGTGGGAAAGATTTGAGACCTAGGTCTAGATTTAATGCCCATATCATAATGGAAATTGCTCATCCTCTTTTTTTGATAAAACTATATCCCAAATTTGAAATTTCTGAAAAGACTGTAAGTAAAGATTACTCATTAGAACGGCCTCGTCGAACGAGAAATATCACAACCCGCTTAAGCACATAATACGAGTATCTGTGTGAAAGTGTTTCATTGGGGGTTAGGTAACTAAATGAGCTTTAATAACTATGTCATATCATTATCTATGTGAGGCGGCTCTAATGAGTAGCTTCAAAAACATTTTTGAGTGTGAGGCGACTCTTATGAGTACCAAACAATACTACTGCTTGCGTGGTCGAAATAAGAACAAAATTTGATCTCGGGTGAAGCTGGGGGGAGGGGGCTGCAGTTGATTTGTTCAGCTGAAAAAGTTTTAAGTTTGTGTTCAAATTAGTACAGCCTCGACCGGGTGAGTTGAACAGCCAAATAAAATTGAACTTTATTGGTCTAAGCAATGAGGCCAGGGAACCTGCTTGGGGGAATGGTCCCAACCAGTCCCTGCGGATCCTCATCATTATGCCTTTAAGTGTCATCTCTATGACGCGGTTCTAATGAGTGTAAGTATCCTAAGAGTGTTTTAATAAATACCCATATGCTAAGTCACCATACTGGTACAGTTTAAGTGAGTAAGCACTCATAGCACATTTCAGTAGAAAAGGGAATACAATCACAGAAATCAACTTGCACAGCAGTGCTAGCCAGTCTGCAAAAACGGAGTATCACGGTCAGCCTGCACGGATTGATTAGTCAAATCCTGGTAAAAACTGTTTGTGTATGGCCATTTAATTGCATTTTCTGGTATATAATGCAATTTGAGTCTTTCCTCGAGAGAACCAGGCTTTAAAAATGATTTTAAGAAAAATTTAAAATTTAAACTAAAATTCAATAAAATTTTAAAATTTAAATTTAAATTTCTTCCAAAAATAATTTCAAATTATTTCAATTATGGTTCCCGATCTGTGTGCGAAATTTCATCTGAATTCATTGAAAAATGACTGTTTTACATAGATTTTCGTTTTTTTCACCTTCTCTCTTATAGGGTTCGGTGCACAATTAATCGGTCCCATTCAACTCCATGTAAAAAGGCAGAATTCGAGCATCTGCAAATTTTTCCAGGACATTGCTTGGACTTTTTTCTGTCTGTGAGTGGCAAGATCTGTCATTCACCTATCAAAAAAGTGAAAAGACAACCTACCTTGATAATCTCGTTTTCTCAGCATTCTCCGTTCTTTGGGGAACAGTCAAAAAATCCGGGCTGAAATCCGACCCGCATCAGACGTTACCTGGGGAGTGCGCCGGGGAGTCTGTGACAAAATAGTCCACACAAAGAAGCATTTTTCTGCATCAGCTTGACAAACATAGACCAATGTTGAATCACATGTACATTTAAAGTCGAATAAAGCACCCATTCACGCCATAAAGTGCCCAGAAACGGCAAGTGCTAAATTTCTAAAGGTACTATTTTCGTGGGCTACCAAACCGGAAGACTGTAATTGTGTACTAACACCTTCAAGAATCTGCAAATTTTCGAATTTTTAAATTTTGTCTCTGTGACATATCAAACTCATATAGGTAAGCAAATAATCGCCCAAAAAGACTAACTCAGTCACCAAAAAGCGATACAAATCTAGGATTTCATATGTGACCCCCCCTCACAAGCTGACACAAGCAAAAGTTCAATTATTCAAACTAGTCTGATGAAAAAGTTCATAGTTTCAATTATTTCAATGAATCTCAATAACCCAAAAGCAAAAAAGGAAGTTTAGGCATCTGTAAGTGTCATTAAAGGATAATCTCACATAAACTTTAGTTACAAAATTTAAAAACTGAAGCTAAAAAATCAAATTTTAAAGTGATTTTAAGCAAAATCGCGAACAGTTTTGAATCACATTCAAATTTGCCCCCAAAACAAAGCTACGTTGCACCCAAGCATGCTGAAAACAGCAATTTATACCACTTACTTTGTGTCTGAAGTAGAGCAGCTTCACTGATGAGTGCCTGATGCTGGACGAATCACATCATTTCATTCTAATCATGATCTACACTGCTAGTTCTGAATGTGAAATATTCCGTAATTTACATGCTACCAAAATGGCCAGAGTGGGAAAGATTTGAGACCTAGGTCTAGATTTAATGCCCATATCATAATGGAAATTGCTCATCCTCTTTTTTTGATAAAACTATATCCCAAATTTGAAATTTCTGAAAAGACTGTAAGTAAAGATTACTCATTAGAACGGCCTCGTCGAACGAGAAATATCACAACCCGCTTAAGCACATAATACGAGTATCTGTGTGAAAGTGTTTCATTGGGGGTTAGGTAACTAAATGAGCTTTAATAACTATGTCATATCATTATCTATGTGAGGCGGCTCTAATGAGTAGCTTCAAAAACATTTTTGAGTGTGAGGCGACTCTTATGAGTACCAAACAATACTACTGCTTGCGTGGTCGAAATAAGAACAAAATTTGATCTCGGGTGAAGCTGGGGGGAGGGGGCTGCAGTTGATTTGTTCAGCTGAAAAAGTTTTAAGTTTGTGTTCAAATTAGTACAGCCTCGACCGGGTGAGTTGAACAGCCAAATAAAATTGAACTTTATTGGTCTAAGCAATGAGGCCAGGGAACCTGCTTGGGGGAATGGTCCCAACCAGTCCCTGCGGATCCTCATCATTATGCCTTTAAGTGTCATCTCTATGACGCGGTTCTAATGAGTGTAAGTATCCTAAGAGTGTTTTAATAAATACCCATATGCTAAGTCACCATACTGGTACAGTTTAAGTGAGTAAGCACTCATAGCACATTTCAGTAGAAAAGGGAATACAATCACAGAAATCAACTTGCACAGCAGTGCTAGCCAGTCTGCAAAAACGGAGTATCACGGTCAGCCTGCACGGATTGATTAGTCAAATCCTGGTAAAAACTGTTTGTGTATGGCCATTTAATTGCATTTTCTGGTATATAATGCAATTTGAGTCTTTCCTCGAGAGAACCAGGCTTTAAAAATGATTTTAAGAAAAATTTAAAATTTAAACTAAAATTCAATAAAATTTTAAAATTTAAATTTAAATTTCTTCCAAAAATAATTTCAAATTATTTCAATTATGGTTCCCGATCTGTGTGCGAAATTTCATCTGAATTCATTGAAAAATGACTGTTTTACATAGATTTTCGTTTTTTTCACCTTCTCTCTTATAGGGTTCGGTGCACAATTAATCGGTCCCATTCAACTCCATGTAAAAAGGCAGAATTCGAGCATCTGCAAATTTTTCCAGGACATTGCTTGGACTTTTTTCTGTCTGTGAGTGGCAAGATCTGTCATTCACCTATCAAAA
This sequence comes from Loripinus fragilis, assembly GCA_964019695.1. Lineage (NCBI taxonomy): Eukaryota > Metazoa > Mollusca > Bivalvia > Lucinida > Lucinidae > Loripinus > Loripinus fragilis. Next base: position 56,786,670 of record OZ026528.1, on the reverse strand, counting down.
AAGTGAAAAGACAACCTACCTTGATAATCTCGTTTTCTCAGCATTCTCCGTTCTTTGGGGAACAGTCAAAAAATCCGGGCTGAAATCCGACCCGCATCAGACGTTACCTGGGGAGTGCGCCGGGGAGTCTGTGACAAAATAGTCCACACAAAGAAGCATTTTTCTGCATCAGCTTGACAAACATAGACCAATGTTGAATCACATGTACATTTAAAGTCGAATAAAGCACCCATTCACGCCATAAAGTGCCCAGAAACGGCAAGTGCTAAATTTCTAAAGGTACTATTTTCGTGGGCTACCAAACCGGAAGACTGTAATTGTGTACTAACACCTTCAAGAATCTGCAAATTTTCGAATTTTTAAATTTTGTCTCTGTGACATATCAAACTCATATAGGTAAGCAAATAATCGCCCAAAAAGACTAACTCAGTCACCAAAAAGCGATACAAATCTAGGATTTCATATGTGACCCCCCCTCACAAGCTGACACAAGCAAAAGTTCAATTATTCAAACTAGTCTGATGAAAAAGTTCATAGTTTCAATTATTTCAATGAATCTCAATAACCCAAAAGCAAAAAAGGAAGTTTAGGCATCTGTAAGTGTCATTAAAGGATAATCTCACATAAACTTTAGTTACAAAATTTAAAAACTGAAGCTAAAAAATCAAATTTTAAAGTGATTTTAAGCAAAATCGCGAACAGTTTTGAATCACATTCAAATTTGCCCCCAAAACAAAGCTACGTTGCACCCAAGCATGCTGAAAACAGCAATTTATACCACTTACTTTGTGTCTGAAGTAGAGCAGCTTCACTGATGAGTGCCTGATGCTGGACGAATCACATCATTTCATTCTAATCATGATCTACACTGCTAGTTCTGAATGTGAAATATTCCGTAATTTACATGCTACCAAAATGGCCAGAGTGGGAAAGATTTGAGACCTAGGTCTAGATTTAATGCCCATATCATAATGGAAATTGCTCATCCTCTTTTTTTGATAAAACTATATCCCAAATTTGAAATTTCTGAAAAGACTGTAAGTAAAGATTACTCATTAGAACGGCCTCGTCGAACGAGAAATATCACAACCCGCTTAAGCACATAATACGAGTATCTGTGTGAAAGTGTTTCATTGGGGGTTAGGTAACTAAATGAGCTTTAATAACTATGTCATATCATTATCTATGTGAGGCGGCTCTAATGAGTAGCTTCAAAAACATTTTTGAGTGTGAGGCGACTCTTATGAGTACCAAACAATACTACTGCTTGCGTGGTCGAAATAAGAACAAAATTTGATCTCGGGTGAAGCTGGGGGGAGGGGGCTGCAGTTGATTTGTTCAGCTGAAAAAGTTTTAAGTTTGTGTTCAAATTAGTACAGCCTCGACCGGGTGAGTTGAACAGCCAAATAAAATTGAACTTTATTGGTCTAAGCAATGAGGCCAGGGAACCTGCTTGGGGGAATGGTCCCAACCAGTCCCTGCGGATCCTCATCATTATGCCTTTAAGTGTCATCTCTATGACGCGGTTCTAATGAGTGTAAGTATCCTAAGAGTGTTTTAATAAATACCCATATGCTAAGTCACCATACTGGTACAGTTTAAGTGAGTAAGCACTCATAGCACATTTCAGTAGAAAAGGGAATACAATCACAGAAATCAACTTGCACAGCAGTGCTAGCCAGTCTGCAAAAACGGAGTATCACGGTCAGCCTGCACGGATTGATTAGTCAAATCCTGGTAAAAACTGTTTGTGTATGGCCATTTAATTGCATTTTCTGGTATATAATGCAATTTGAGTCTTTCCTCGAGAGAACCAGGCTTTAAAAATGATTTTAAGAAAAATTTAAAATTTAAACTAAAATTCAATAAAATTTTAAAATTTAAATTTAAATTTCTTCCAAAAATAATTTCAAATTATTTCAATTATGGTTCCCGATCTGTGTGCGAAATTTCATCTGAATTCATTGAAAAATGACTGTTTTACATAGATTTTCGTTTTTTTCACCTTCTCTCTTATAGGGTTCGGTGCACAATTAATCGGTCCCATTCAACTCCATGTAAAAAGGCAGAATTCGAGCATCTGCAAATTTTTCCAGGACATTGCTTGGACTTTTTTCTGTCTGTGAGTGGCAAGATCTGTCATTCACCTATCAAAAAAGTGAAAAGACAACCTACCTTGATAATCTCGTTTTCTCAGCATTCTCCGTTCTTTGGGGAACAGTCAAAAAATCCGGGCTGAAATCCGACCCGCATCAGACGTTACCTGGGGAGTGCGCCGGGGAGTCTGTGACAAAATAGTCCACACAAAGAAGCATTTTTCTGCATCAGCTTGACAAACATAGACCAATGTTGAATCACATGTACATTTAAAGTCGAATAAAGCACCCATTCACGCCATAAAGTGCCCAGAAACGGCAAGTGCTAAATTTCTAAAGGTACTATTTTCGTGGGCTACCAAACCGGAAGACTGTAATTGTGTACTAACACCTTCAAGAATCTGCAAATTTTCGAATTTTTAAATTTTGTCTCTGTGACATATCAAACTCATATAGGTAAGCAAATAATCGCCCAAAAAGACTAACTCAGTCACCAAAAAGCGATACAAATCTAGGATTTCATATGTGACCCCCCCTCACAAGCTGACACAAGCAAAAGTTCAATTATTCAAACTAGTCTGATGAAAAAGTTCATAGTTTCAATTATTTCAATGAATCTCAATAACCCAAAAGCAAAAAAGGAAGTTTAGGCATCTGTAAGTGTCATTAAAGGATAATCTCACATAAACTTTAGTTACAAAATTTAAAAACTGAAGCTAAAAAATCAAATTTTAAAGTGATTTTAAGCAAAATCGCGAACAGTTTTGAATCACATTCAAATTTGCCCCCAAAACAAAGCTACGTTGCACCCAAGCATGCTGAAAACAGCAATTTATACCACTTACTTTGTGTCTGAAGTAGAGCAGCTTCACTGATGAGTGCCTGATGCTGGACGAATCACATCATTTCATTCTAATCATGATCTACACTGCTAGTTCTGAATGTGAAATATTCCGTAATTTACATGCTACCAAAATGGCCAGAGTGGGAAAGATTTGAGACCTAGGTCTAGATTTAATGCCCATATCATAATGGAAATTGCTCATCCTCTTTTTTTGATAAAACTATATCCCAAATTTGAAATTTCTGAAAAGACTGTAAGTAAAGATTACTCATTAGAACGGCCTCGTCGAACGAGAAATATCACAACCCGCTTAAGCACATAATACGAGTATCTGTGTGAAAGTGTTTCATTGGGGGTTAGGTAACTAAATGAGCTTTAATAACTATGTCATATCATTATCTATGTGAGGCGGCTCTAATGAGTAGCTTCAAAAACATTTTTGAGTGTGAGGCGACTCTTATGAGTACCAAACAATACTACTGCTTGCGTGGTCGAAATAAGAACAAAATTTGATCTCGGGTGAAGCTGGGGGGAGGGGGCTGCAGTTGATTTGTTCAGCTGAAAAAGTTTTAAGTTTGTGTTCAAATTAGTACAGCCTCGACCGGGTGAGTTGAACAGCCAAATAAAATTGAACTTTATTGGTCTAAGCAATGAGGCCAGGGAACCTGCTTGGGGGAATGGTCCCAACCAGTCCCTGCGGATCCTCATCATTATGCCTTTAAGTGTCATCTCTATGACGCGGTTCTAATGAGTGTAAGTATCCTAAGAGTGTTTTAATAAATACCCATATGCTAAGTCACCATACTGGTACAGTTTAAGTGAGTAAGCACTCATAGCACATTTCAGTAGAAAAGGGAATACAATCACAGAAATCAACTTGCACAGCAGTGCTAGCCAGTCTGCAAAAACGGAGTATCACGGTCAGCCTGCACGGATTGATTAGTCAAATCCTGGTAAAAACTGTTTGTGTATGGCCATTTAATTGCATTTTCTGGTATATAATGCAATTTGAGTCTTTCCTCGAGAGAACCAGGCTTTAAAAATGATTTTAAGAAAAATTTAAAATTTAAACTAAAATTCAATAAAATTTTAAAATTTAAATTTAAATTTCTTCCAAAAATAATTTCAAATTATTTCAATTATGGTTCCCGATCTGTGTGCGAAATTTCATCTGAATTCATTGAAAAATGACTGTTTTACATAGATTTTCGTTTTTTTCACCTTCTCTCTTATAGGGTTCGGTGCACAATTAATCGGTCCCATTCAACTCCATGTAAAAAGGCAGAATTCGAGCATCTGCAAATTTTTCCAGGACATTGCTTGGACTTTTTTCTGTCTGTGAGTGGCAAGATCTGTCATTCACCTATCAAAAAAGTGAAAAGACAACCTACCTTGATAATCTCGTTTTCTCAGCATTCTCCGTTCTTTGGGGAACAGTCAAAAAATCCGGGCTGAAATCCGACCCGCATCAGACGTTACCTGGGGAGTGCGCCGGGGAGTCTGTGACAAAATAGTCCACACAAAGAAGCATTTTTCTGCATCAGCTTGACAAACATAGACCAATGTTGAATCACATGTACATTTAAAGTCGAATAAAGCACCCATTCACGCCATAAAGTGCCCAGAAACGGCAAGTGCTAAATTTCTAAAGGTACTATTTTCGTGGGCTACCAAACCGGAAGACTGTAATTGTGTACTAACACCTTCAAGAATCTGCAAATTTTCGAATTTTTAAATTTTGTCTCTGTGACATATCAAACTCATATAGGTAAGCAAATAATCGCCCAAAAAGACTAACTCAGTCACCAAAAAGCGATACAAATCTAGGATTTCATATGTGACCCCCCTCACAAGCTGACACAAGCAAAAGTTCAATTATTCAAACTAGTCTGATGAAAAAGTTCATAGTTTCAATTATTTCAATGAATCTCAATAACCCAAAAGCAAAAAAGGAAGTTTAGGCATCTGTAAGTGTCATTAAAGGATACTCTCACATAAACTTTAGTTACAAAATTTAAAAACTGAAGCTAAAAAATCAAATTTTAAAGTGATTTTAAGCAAAATCGCGAACAGTTTTGAATCACATTCAAATTTGCCCCCAAAACAAAGCTACGTTGCACCCAAGCATGCTGAAAACAGCAATTTATACCACTTACTTTGTGTCTGAAGTAGAGCAGCTTCACTGATGAGTGCCTGATGCTGGACGAATCACATCATTTCATTCTAATCATGATCTACACTGCTAGTTCTGAATGTGAAATATTCCGTAATTTACATGCTACCAAAATGGCCAGAGTGGGAAAGATTTGAGACCTAGGTCTAGATTTAATGCCCATATCATAATGGAAATTGCTCATCCTCTTTTTTTGATAAAACTATATCCCAAATTTGAAATTTCTGAAAAGACTGTAAGTAAAGATTACTCATTAGAACGGCCTCGTCGAACGAGAAATATCACAACCCGCTTAAGCACATAATACGAGTATCTGTGTGAAAGTGTTTCATTGGGGGTTAGGTAACTAAATGAGCTTTAATAACTATGTCATATCATTATCTATGTGAGGCGGCTCTAATGAGTAGCTTCAAAAACATTTTTGAGTGTGAGGCGACTCTTATGAGTACCAAACAATACTACTGCTTGCGTGGTCGAAATAAGAACAAAATTTGATCTCGGGTGAAGCTGGGGGGAGGGGGCTGCAGTTGATTTGTTCAGCTGAAAAAGTTTTAAGTTTGTGTTCAAATTAGTACAGCCTCGACCGGGTGAGTTGAACAGCCAAATAAAATTGAACTTTATTGGTCTAAGCAATGAGGCCAGGGAACCTGCTTGGGGGAATGGTCCCAACCAGTCCCTGCGGATCCTCATCATTATGCCTTTAAGTGTCATCTCTATGACGCGGTTCTAATGAGTGTAAGTATCCTAAGAGTGTTTTAATAAATACCCATATGCTAAGTCACCATACTGGTACAGTTTAAGTGAGTAAGCACTCATAGCACATTTCAGTAGAAAAGGGAATACAATCACAGAAATCAACTTGCACAGCAGTGCTAGCCAGTCTGCAAAAACGGAGTATCACGGTCAGCCTGCACGGATTGATTAGTCAAATCCTGGTAAAAACTGTTTGTGTATGGCCATTTAATTGCATTTTCTGGTATATAATGCAATTTGAGTCTTTCCTCGAGAGAACCAGGCTTTAAAAATGATTTTAAGAAAAATTTAAAATTTAAACTAAAATTCAATAAAATTTTAAAATTTAAATTTAAATTTCTTCCAAAAATAATTTCAAATTATTTCAATTATGGTTCCCGATCTGTGTGCGAAATTTCATCTGAATTCATTGAAAAATGACTGTTTTACATAGATTTTCGTTTTTTCACCTTCTCTCTTATAGGGTTCGGTGCACAATTAATCGGTCCCATTCAACTCCATGTAAAAAGGCAGAATTCGAGCATCTGCAAATTTTTCCAGGACATTGCTTGGACTTTTTTCTGTCTGTGAGTGGCAAGATCTGTCATTCACCTATCAAAAAAGTGAAAAGACAACCTACCTTGATAATCTCGTTTTCTCAGCATTCTCCGTTCTTTGGGGAACAGTCAAAAAATCCGGGCTGAAATCCGACCCGCATCAGACGTTACCTGGGGAGTGCGCCGGGGAGTCTGTGACAAAATAGTCCACACAAAGAAGCATTTTTCTGCATCAGCTTGACAAACATAGACCAATGTTGAATCACATGTACATTTAAAGTCGAATAAAGCACCCATTCACGCCATAAAGTGCCCAGAAACGGCAAGTGCTAAATTTCTAAAGGTACTATTTTCGTGGGCTACCAAACCGGAAGACTGTAATTGTGTACTAACACCTTCAAGAATCTGCAAATTTTCGAATTTTTAAATTTTGTCTCTGTGACATATCAAACTCATATAGGTAAGCAAATAATCGCCCAAAAAGACTAACTCAGTCACCAAAAAGCGATACAAATCTAGGATTTCATATGTGACCCCCCCTCACAAGCTGACACAAGCAAAAGTTCAATTATTCAAACTAGTCTGATGAAAAAGTTCATAGTTTCAATTATTTCAATGAATCTCAATAACCCAAAAGCAAAAAAGGAAGTTTAGGCATCTGTAAGTGTCATTAAAGGATAATCTCACATAAACTTTAGTTACAAAATTTAAAAACTGAAGCTAAAAAATCAAATTTTAAAGTGATTTTAAGCAAAATCGCGAACAGTTTTGAATCACATTCAAATTTGCCCCCAAAACAAAGCTACGTTGCACCCAAGCATGCTGAAAACAGCAATTTATACCACTTACTTTGTGTCTGAAGTAGAGCAGCTTCACTGATGAGTGCCTGATGCTGGACGAATCACATCATTTCATTCTAATCATGATCTACACTGCTAGTTCTGAATGTGAAATATTCCGTAATTTACATGCTACCAAAATGGCCAGAGTGGGAAAGATTTGAGACCTAGGTCTAGATTTAATGCCCATATCATAATGGAAATTGCTCATCCTCTTTTTTTGATAAAACTATATCCCAAATTTGAAATTTCTGAAAAGACTGTAAGTAAAGATTACTCATTAGAACGGCCTCGTCGAACGAGAAATATCACAACCCGCTTAAGCACATAATACGAGTATCTGTGTGAAAGTGTTTCATTGGGGGTTAGGTAACTAAATGAGCTTTAATAACTATGTCATATCATTATCTATGTGAGGCGGCTCTAATGAGTAGCTTCAAAAACATTTTTGAGTGTGAGGCGACTCTTATGAGTACCAAACAATACTACTGCTTGCGTGGTCGAAATAAGAACAAAATTTGATCTCGGGTGAAGCTGGGGGGAGGGGGCTGCAGTTGATTTGTTCAGCTGAAAAAGTTTTAAGTTTGTGTTCAAATTAGTACAGCCTCGACCGGGTGAGTTGAACAGCCAAATAAAATTGAACTTTATTGGTCTAAGCAATGAGGCCAGGGAACCTGCTTGGGGGAATGGTCCCAACCAGTCCCTGCGGATCCTCATCATTATGCCTTTAAGTGTCATCTCTATGACGCGGTTCTAATGAGTGTAAGTATCCTAAGAGTGTTTTAATAAATACCCATATGCTAAGTCACCATACTGGTACAGTTTAAGTGAGTAAGCACTCATAGCACATTTCAGTAGAAAAGGGAATACAATCACAGAAATCAACTTGCACAGCAGTGCTAGCCAGTCTGCAAAAACGGAGTATCACGGTCAGCCTGCACGGATTGATTAGTCAAATCCTGGTAAAAACTGTTTGTGTATGGCCATTTAATTGCATTTTCTGGTATATAATGCAATTTGAGTCTTTCCTCGAGAGAACCAGGCTTTAAAAATGATTTTAAGAAAAATTTAAAATTTAAACTAAAATTCAATAAAATTTTAAAATTTAAATTTAAATTTCTTCCAAAAATAATTTCAAATTATTTCAATTATGGTTCCCGATCTGTGTGCGAAATTTCATCTGAATTCATTGAAAAATGACTGTTTTACATAGATTTTCGTTTTTTTCACCTTCTCTCTTATAGGGTTCGGTGCACAATTAATCGGTCCCATTCAACTCCATGTAAAAAGGCAGAATTCGAGCATCTGCAAATTTTTCCAGGACATTGCTTGGACTTTTTTCTGTCTGTGAGTGGCAAGATCTGTCATTCACCTATCAAAAAAGTGAAAAGACAACCTACCTTGATAATCTCGTTTTCTCAGCATTCTCCGTTCTTTGGGGAACAGTCAAAAAATCCGGGCTGAAATCCGACCCGCATCAGACGTTACCTGGGGAGTGCGCCGGGGAGTCTGTGACAAAATAGTCCACACAAAGAAAGCATTTTTCTGCATCAGCTTGACAAACATAGACCAATGTTGAATCACATGTACATTTAAAGTCGAATAAAGCACCCATTCACGCCATAAAGTGCCCAGAAACGGCAAGTGCTAAATTTCTAAAGGTACTATTTTCGTGGGCTACCAAACCGGAAGACTGTAATTGTGTACTAACACCTTCAAGAATCTGCAAATTTTCGAATTTTTAAATTTTGTCTCTGTGACATATCAAACTCATATAGGTAAGCAAATAATCGCCCAAAAAGACTAACTCAGTCACCAAAAAGCGATACAAATCTAGGATTTCATATGTGACCCCCCCTCACAAGCTGACACAAGCAAAAGTTCAATTATTCAAACTAGTCTGATGAAAAAGTTCATAGTTTCAATTATTTCAATGAATCTCAATAACCCAAAAGCAAAAAAGGAAGTTTAGGCATCTGTAAGTGTCATTAAAGGATAATCTCACATAAACTTTAGTTACAAAATTTAAAAACTGAAGCTAAAAAATCAAATTTTAAAGTGATTTTAAGCAAAATCGCGAACAGTTTTGAATCACATTCAAATTTGCCCCCAAAACAAAGCTACGTTGCACCCAAGCATGCTGAAAACAGCAATTTATACCACTTACTTTGTGTCTGAAGTAGAGCAGCTTCACTGATGAGTGCCTGATGCTGGACGAATCACATCATTTCATTCTAATCATGATCTACACTGCTAGTTCTGAATGTGAAATATTCCGTAATTTACATGCTACCAAAATGGCCAGAGTGGGAAAGATTTGAGACCTAGGTCTAGATTTAATGCCCATATCATAATGGAAATTGCTCATCCTCTTTTTTTGATAAAACTATATCCCAAATTTGAAATTTCTGAAAAGACTGTAAGTAAAGATTACTCATTAGAACGGCCTCGTCGAACGAGAAATATCACAACCCGCTTAAGCACATAATACGAGTATCTGTGTGAAAGTGTTTCATTGGGGGTTAGGTAACTAAATGAGCTTTAATAACTATGTCATATCATTATCTATGTGAGGCGGCTCTAATGAGTAGCTTCAAAAACATTTTTGAGTGTGAGGCGACTCTTATGAGTACCAAACAATACTACTGCTTGCGTGGTCGAAATAAGAACAAAATTTGATCTCGGGTGAAGCTGGGGGGAGGGGGCTGCAGTTGATTTGTTCAGCTGAAAAAGTTTTAAGTTTGTGTTCAAATTAGTACAGCCTCGACCGGGTGAGTTGAACAGCCAAATAAAATTGAACTTTATTGGTCTAAGCAATGAGGCCAGGGAACCTGCTTGGGGGAATGGTCCCAACCAGTCCCTGCGGATCCTCATCATTATGCCTTTAAGTGTCATCTCTATGACGCGGTTCTAATGAGTGTAAGTATCCTAAGAGTGTTTTAATAAATACCCATATGCTAAGTCACCATACTGGTACAGTTTAAGTGAGTAAGCACTCATAGCACATTTCAGTAGAAAAGGGAATACAATCACAGAAATCAACTTGCACAGCAGTGCTAGCCAGTCTGCAAAAACGGAGTATCACGGTCAGCCTGCACGGATTGATTAGTCAAATCCTGGTAAAAACTGTTTGTGTATGGCCATTTAATTGCATTTTCTGGTATATAATGCAATTTGAGTCTTTCCTCGAGAGAACCAGGCTTTAAAAATGATTTTAAGAAAAATTTAAAATTTAAACTAAAATTCAATAAAATTTTAAAATTTAAATTTAAATTTCTTCCAAAAATAATTTCAAATTATTTCAATTATGGTTCCCGATCTGTGTGCGAAATTTCATCTGAATTCATTGAAAAATGACTGTTTTACATAGATTTTCGTTTTTTTCACCTTCTCTCTTATAGGGTTCGGTGCACAATTAATCGGTCCCATTCAACTCCATGTAAAAAGGCAGAATTCGAGCATCTGCAAATTTTTCCAGGACATTGCTTGGACTTTTTTCTGTCTGTGAGTGGCAAGATCTGTCATTCACCTATCAAAAAAGTGAAAAGACAACCTACCTTGATAATCTCGTTTTCTCAGCATTCTCCGTTCTTTGGGGAACAGTCAAAAAATCCGGGCTGAAATCCGACCCGCATCAGACGTTACCTGGGGAGTGCGCCGGGGAGTCTGTGACAAAATAGTCCACACAAAGAAGCATTTTTCTGCATCAGCTTGACAAACATAGACCAATGTTGAATCACATGTACATTTAAAGTCGAATAAAGCACCCATTCACGCCATAAAGTGCCCAGAAACGGCAAGTGCTAAATTTCTAAAGGTACTATTTTCGTGGGCTACCAAACCGGAAGACTGTAATTGTGTACTAACACCTTCAAGAATCTGCAAATTTTCGAATTTTTAAATTTTGTCTCTGTGACATATCAAACTCATATAGGTAAGCAAATAATCGCCCAAAAAGACTAACTCAGTCACCAAAAAGCGATACAAATCTAGGATTTCATATGTGACCCCCCCTCACAAGCTGACACAAGCAAAAGTTCAATTATTCAAACTAGTCTGATGAAAAAGTTCATAGTTTCAATTATTTCAATGAATCTCAATAACCCAAAAGCAAAAAAGGAAGTTTAGGCATCTGTAAGTGTCATTAAAGGATAATCTCACATAAACTTTAGTTACAAAATTTAAAAACTGAAGCTAAAAAATCAAATTTTAAAGTGATTTTAAGCAAAATCGCGAACAGTTTTGAATCACATTCAAATTTGCCCCCAAAACAAAGCTACGTTGCACCCAAGCATGCTGAAAACAGCAATTTATACCACTTACTTTGTGTCTGAAGTAGAGCAGCTTCACTGATGAGTGCCTGATGCTGGACGAATCACATCATTTCATTCTAATCATGATCTACACTGCTAGTTCTGAATGTGAAATATTCCGTAATTTACATGCTACCAAAATGGCCAGAGTGGGAAAGATTTGAGACCTAGGTCTAGATTTAATGCCCATATCATAATGGAAATTGCTCATCCTCTTTTTTTGATAAAACTATATCCCAAATTTGAAATTTCTGAAAAGACTGTAAGTAAAGATTACTCATTAGAACGGCCTCGTCGAACGAGAAATATCACAACCCGCTTAAGCACATAATACGAGTATCTGTGTGAAAGTGTTTCATTGGGGGTTAGGTAACTAAATGAGCTTTAATAACTATGTCATATCATTATCTATGTGAGGCGGCTCTAATGAGTAGCTTCAAAAACATTTTTGAGTGTGAGGCGACTCTTATGAGTACCAAACAATACTACTGCTTGCGTGGTCGAAATAAGAACAAAATTTGATCTCGGGTGAAGCTGGGGGGAGGGGGCTGCAGTTGATTTGTTCAGCTGAAAAAGTTTTAAGTTTGTGTTCAAATTAGTACAGCCTCGACCGGGTGAGTTGAACAGCCAAATAAAATTGAACTTTATTGGTCTAAGCAATGAGGCCAGGGAACCTGCTTGGGGGAATGGTCCCAACCAGTCCCTGCGGATCCTCATCATTATGCCTTTAAGTGTCATCTCTATGACGCGGTTCTAATGAGTGTAAGTATCCTAAGAGTGTTTTAATAAATACCCATATGCTAAGTCACCATACTGGTACAGTTTAAGTGAGTAAGCACTCATAGCACATTTCAGTAGAAAAGGGAATACAATCACAGAAATCAACTTGCACAGCAGTGCTAGCCAGTCTGCAAAAACGGAGTATCACGGTCAGCCTGCACGGATTGATTAGTCAAATCCTGGTAAAAACTGTTTGTGTATGGCCATTTAATTGCATTTTCTGGTATATAATGCAATTTGAGTCTTTCCTCGAGAGAACCAGGCTTTAAAAATGATTTTAAGAAAAATTTAAAATTTAAACTAAAATTCAATAAAATTTTAAAATTTAAATTTAAATTTCTTCCAAAAATAATTTCAAATTATTTCAATTATGGTTCCCGATCTGTGTGCGAAATTTCATCTGAATTCATTGAAAAATGACTGTTTTACATAGATTTTCGTTTTTTTCACCTTCTCTCTTATAGGGTTCGGTGCACAATTAATCGGTCCCATTCAACTCCATGTAAAAAGGCAGAATTCGAGCATCTGCAAATTTTTCCAGGACATTGCTTGGACTTTTTTCTGTCTGTGAGTGGCAAGATCTGTCATTCACCTATCAAAAAAGTGAAAAGACAACCTACCTTGATAATCTCGTTTTCTCAGCATTCTCCGTTCTTTGGGGAACAGTCAAAAAATCCGGGCTGAAATCCGACCCGCATCAGACGTTACCTGGGGAGTGCGCCGGGGAGTCTGTGACAAAATAGTCCACACAAAGAAGCATTTTTCTGCATCAGCTTGACAAACATAGACCAATGTTGAATCACATGTACATTTAAAGTCGAATAAAGCACCCATTCACGCCATAAAGTGCCCAGAAACGGCAAGTGCTAAATTTCTAAAGGTACTATTTTCGTGGGCTACCAAACCGGAAGACTGTAATTGTGTACTAACACCTTCAAGAATCTGCAAATTTTCGAATTTTTAAATTTTGTCTCTGTGACATATCAAACTCATATAGGTAAGCAAATAATCGCCCAAAAAGACTAACTCAGTCACCAAAAAGCGATACAAATCTAGGATTTCATATGTGACCCCCCCTCACAAGCTGACACAAGCAAAAGTTCAATTATTCAAACTAGTCTGATGAAAAAGTTCATAGTTTCAATTATTTCAATGAATCTCAATAACCCAAAAGCAAAAAAGGAAGTTTAGGCATCTGTAAGTGTCATTAAAGGATAATCTCACATAAACTTTAGTTACAAAATTTAAAAACTGAAGCTAAAAAATCAAATTTTAAAGTGATTTTAAGCAAAATCGCGAACAGTTTTGAATCACATTCAAATTTGCCCCCAAAACAAAGCTACGTTGCACCCAAGCATGCTGAAAACAGCAATTTATACCACTTACTTTGTGTCTGAAGTAGAGCAGCTTCACTGATGAGTGCCTGATGCTGGACGAATCACATCATTTCATTCTAATCATGATCTACACTGCTAGTTCTGAATGTGAAATATTCCGTAATTTACATGCTACCAAAATGGCCAGAGTGGGAAAGATTTGAGACCTAGGTCTAGATTTAATGCCCATATCATAATGGAAATTGCTCATCCTCTTTTTTTGATAAAACTATATCCCAAATTTGAAATTTCTGAAAAGACTGTAAGTAAAGATTACTCATTAGAACGGCCTCGTCGAACGAGAAATATCACAACCCGCTTAAGCACATAATACGAGTATCTGTGTGAAAGTGTTTCATTGGGGGTTAGGTAACTAAATGAGCTTTAATAACTATGTCATATCATTATCTATGTGAGGCGGCTCTAATGAGTAGCTTCAAAAACATTTTTGAGTGTGAGGCGACTCTTATGAGTACCAAACAATACTACTGCTTGCGTGGTCGAAATAAGAACAAAATTTGATCTCGGGTGAAGCTGGGGGGAGGGGGCTGCAGTTGATTTGTTCAGCTGAAAAAGTTTTAAGTTTGTGTTCAAATTAGTACAGCCTCGACCGGGTGAGTTGAACAGCCAAATAAAATTGAACTTTATTGGTCTAAGCAATGAGGCCAGGGAACCTGCTTGGGGGAATGGTCCCAACCAGTCCCTGCGGATCCTCATCATTATGCCTTTAAGTGTCATCTCTATGACGCGGTTCTAATGAGTGTAAGTATCCTAAGAGTGTTTTAATAAATACCCATATGCTAAGTCACCATACTGGTACAGTTTAAGTGAGTAAGCACTCATAGCACATTTCAGTAGAAAAGGGAATACAATCACAGAAATCAACTTGCACAGCAGTGCTAGCCAGTCTGCAAAAACGGAGTATCACGGTCAGCCTGCACGGATTGATTAGTCAAATCCTGGTAAAAACTGTTTGTGTATGGCCATTTAATTGCATTTTCTGGTATATAATGCAATTTGAGTCTTTCCTCGAGAGAACCAGGCTTTAAAAATGATTTTAAGAAAAATTTAAAATTTAAACTAAAATTCAATAAAATTTTAAAATTTAAATTTAAATTTCTTCCAAAAATAATTTCAAATTATTTCAATTATGGTTCCCGATCTGTGTGCGAAATTTCATCTGAATTCATTGAAAAATGACTGTTTTACATAGATTTTCGTTTTTTTCACCTTCTCTCTTATAGGGTTCGGTGCACAATTAATCGGTCCCATTCAACTCCATGTAAAAAGGCAGAATTCGAGCATCTGCAAATTTTTCCAGGACATTGCTTGGACTTTTTTCTGTCTGTGAGTGGCAAGATCTGTCATTCACCTATCAAAAAAGTGAAAAGACAACCTACCTTGATAATCTCGTTTTCTCAGCATTCTCCGTTCTTTGGGGAACAGTCAAAAAATCCGGGCTGAAATCCGACCCGCATCAGACGTTACCTGGGGAGTGCGCCGGGGAGTCTGTGACAAAATAGTCCACACAAAGAAGCATTTTTCTGCGTCAGCTTGACAAACATAGACCAATGTTGAATCACATGTACATTTAAAGTCGAATAAAGCACCCATTCACGCCATAAAGTGCCCAGAAACGGCAAGTGCTAAATTTCTAAAGGTACTATTTTCGTGGGCTACCAAACCGGAAGACTGTAATTGTGTACTAACACCTTCAAGAATCTGCAAATTTTCGAATTTTTAAATTTTGTCTCTGTGACATATCAAACTCATATAGGTAAGCAAATAATCGCCCAAAAAGACTAACTCAGTCACCAAAAAGCGATACAAATCTAGGATTTCATATGTGACCCCCCCTCACAAGCTGACACAAGCAAAAGTTCAATTATTCAAACTAGTCTGATGAAAAAGTTCATAGTTTCAATTATTTCAATGAATCTCAATAACCCAAAAGCAAAAAAGGAAGTTTAGGCATCTGTAAGTGTCATTAAAGGATAATCTCACATAAACTTTAGTTACAAAATTTAAAAACTGAAGCTAAAAAATCAAATTTTAAAGTGATTTTAAGCAAAATCGCGAACAGTTTTGAATCACATTCAAATTTGCCCCCAAAACAAAGCTACGTTGCACCCAAGCATGCTGAAAACAGCAATTTATACCACTTACTTTGTGTCTGAAGTAGAGCAGCTTCACTGATGAGTGCCTGATGCTGGACGAATCACATCATTTCATTCTAATCATGATCTACACTGCTAGTTCTGAATGTGAAATATTCCGTAATTTACATGCTACCAAAATGGCCAGAGTGGGAAAGATTTGAGACCTAGGTCTAGATTTAATGCCCATATCATAATGGAAATTGCTCATCCTCTTTTTTTGATAAAACTATATCCCAAATTTGAAATTTCTGAAAAGACTGTAAGTAAAGATTACTCATTAGAACGGCCTCGTCGAACGAGAAATATCACAACCCGCTTAAGCACATAATACGAGTATCTGTGTGAAAGTGTTTCATTGGGGGTTAGGTAACTAAATGAGCTTTAATAACTATGTCATATCATTATCTATGTGAGGCGGCTCTAATGAGTAGCTTCAAAAACATTTTTGAGTGTGAGGCGACTCTTATGAGTACCAAACAATACTACTGCTTGCGTGGTCGAAATAAGAACAAAATTTGATCTCGGGTGAAGCTGGGGGGAGGGGGCTGCAGTTGATTTGTTCAGCTGAAAAAGTTTTAAGTTTGTGTTCAAATTAGTACAGCCTCGACCGGGTGAGTTGAACAGCCAAATAAAATTGAACTTTATTGGTCTAAGCAATGAGGCCAGGGAACCTGCTTGGGGGAATGGTCCCAACCAGTCCCTGCGGATCCTCATCATTATGCCTTTAAGTGTCATCTCTATGACGCGGTTCTAATGAGTGTAAGTATCCTAAGAGTGTTTTAATAAATACCCATATGCTAAGTCACCATACTGGTACAGTTTAAGTGAGTAAGCACTCATAGCACATTTCAGTAGAAAAGGGAATACAATCACAGAAATCAACTTGCACAGCAGTGCTAGCCAGTCTGCAAAAACGGAGTATCACGGTCAGCCTGCACGGATTGATTAGTCAAATCCTGGTAAAAACTGTTTGTGTATGGCCATTTAATTGCATTTTCTGGTATATAATGCAATTTGAGTCTTTCCTCGAGAGAACCAGGCTTTAAAAATGATTTTAAGAAAAATTTAAAATTTAAACTAAAATTCAATAAAATTTTAAAATTTAAATTTAAATTTCTTCCAAAAATAATTTCAAATTATTTCAATTATGGTTCCCGATCTGTGTGCGAAATTTCATCTGAATTCATTGAAAAATGACTGTTTTACATAGATTTTCGTTTTTTTCACCTTCTCTCTTATAGGGTTCGGTGCACAATTAATCGGTCCCATTCAACTCCATGTAAAAAGGCAGAATTCGAGCATCTGCAAATTTTTCCAGGACATTGCTTGGACTTTTTTCTGTCTGTGAGTGGCAAGATCTGTCATTCACCTATCAAAAAAGTGAAAAGACAACCTACCTTGATAATCTCGTTTTCTCAGCATTCTCCGTTCTTTGGGGAACAGTCAAAAAATCCGGGCTGAAATCCGACCCGCATCAGACGTTACCTGGGGAGTGCGCCGGGGAGTCTGTGACAAAATAGTCCACACAAAGAAGCATTTTTCTGCATCAGCTTGACAAACATAGACCAATGTTGAATCACATGTACATTTAAAGTCGAATAAAGCACCCATTCACGCCATAAAGTGCCCAGAAACGGCAAGTGCTAAATTTCTAAAGGTACTATTTTCGTGGGCTACCAAACCGGAAGACTGTAATTGTGTACTAACACCTTCAAGAATCTGCAAATTTTCGAATTTTTAAATTTTGTCTCTGTGACATATCAAACTCATATAGGTAAGCAAATAATCGCCCAAAAAGACTAACTCAGTCACCAAAAAGCGATACAAATCTAGGATTTCATATGTGACCCCCCCTCACAAGCTGACACAAGCAAAAGTTCAATTATTCAAACTAGTCTGATGAAAAAGTTCATAGTTTCAATTATTTCAATGAATCTCAATAACCCAAAAGCAAAAAAGGAAGTTTAGGCATCTGTAAGTGTCATTAAAGGATAATCTCACATAAACTTTAGTTACAAAATTTAAAAACTGAAGCTAAAAAATCAAATTTTAAAGTGATTTTAAGCAAAATCGCGAACAGTTTTGAATCACATTCAAATTTGCCCCCAAAACAAAGCTACGTTGCACCCAAGCATGCTGAAAACAGCAATTTATACCACTTACTTTGTGTCTGAAGTAGAGCAGCTTCACTGATGAGTGCCTGATGCTGGACGAATCACATCATTTCATTCTAATCATGATCTACACTGCTAGTTCTGAATGTGAAATATTCCGTAATTTACATGCTACCAAAATGGCCAGAGTGGGAAAGATTTGAGACCTAGGTCTAGATTTAATGCCCATATCATAATGGAAATTGCTCATCCTCTTTTTTTGATAAAACTATATCCCAAATTTGAAATTTCTGAAAAGACTGTAAGTAAAGATTACTCATTAGAACGGCCTCGTCGAACGAGAAATATCACAACCCGCTTAAGCACATAATACGAGTATCTGTGTGAAAGTGTTTCATTGGGGGTTAGGTAACTAAATGAGCTTTAATAACTATGTCATATCATTATCTATGTGAGGCGGCTCTAATGAGTAGCTTCAAAAACATTTTTGAGTGTGAGGCGACTCTTATGAGTACCAAACAATACTACTGCTTGCGTGGTCGAAATAAGAACAAAATTTGATCTCGGGTGAAGCTGGGGGGAGGGGGCTGCAGTTGATTTGTTCAGCTGAAAAAGTTTTAAGTTTGTGTTCAAATTAGTACAGCCTCGACCGGGTGAGTTGAACAGCCAAATAAAATTGAACTTTATTGGTCTAAGCAATGAGGCCAGGGAACCTGCTTGGGGGAATGGTCCCAACCAGTCCCTGCGGATCCTCATCATTATGCCTTTAAGTGTCATCTCTATGACGCGGTTCTAATGAGTGTAAGTATCCTAAGAGTGTTTTAATAAATACCCATATGCTAAGTCACCATACTGGTACAGTTTAAGTGAGTAAGCACTCATAGCACATTTCAGTAGAAAAGGGAATACAATCACAGAAATCAACTTGCACAGCAGTGCTAGCCAGTCTGCAAAAACGGAGTATCACGGTCAGCCTGCACGGATTGATTAGTCAAATCCTGGTAAAAACTGTTTGTGTATGGCCATTTAATTGCATTTTCTGGTATATAATGCAATTTGAGTCTTTCCTCGAGAGAACCAGGCTTTAAAAATGATTTTAAGAAAAATTTAAAATTTAAACTAAAATTCAATAAAATTTTAAAATTTAAATTTAAATTTCTTCCAAAAATAATTTCAAATTATTTCAATTATGGTTCCCGATCTGTGTGCGAAATTTCATCTGAATTCATTGAAAAATGACTGTTTTACATAGATTTTCGTTTTTTTCACCTTCTCTCTTATATTCAAGAATCTGCAAATTTTCGAATTTTTAAATTTTGTCTCTGTGACATATCAAACTCATATAGGTAAGCAAATAATCGCCCAAAAAGACTAACTCAGTCACCAAAAAGCGATACAAATCTAGGATTTCATATGTGACCCCCCCTCACAAGCTGACACAAGCAAAAGTTCAATTATTCAAACTAGTCTGATGAAAAAGTTCATAGTTTCAATTATTTCAATGAATCTCAATAACCCAAAAGCAAAAAAGGAAGTTTAGGCATCTGTAAGTGTCATTAAAGGATAATCTCACATAAACTTTAGTTACAAAATTTAAAAACTGAAGCTAAAAAATCAAATTTTAAAGTGATTTTAAGCAAAATCGCGAACAGTTTTGAATCACATTCAAATTTGCCCCCAAAACAAAGCTACGTTGCACCCAAGCATGCTGAAAACAGCAATTTATACCACTTACTTTGTGTCTGAAGTAGAGCAGCTTCACTGATGAGTGCCTGATGCTGGACGAATCACATCATTTCATTCTAATCATGATCTACACTGCTAGTTCTGAATGTGAAATATTCCGTAATTTACATGCTACCAAAATGGCCAGAGTGGGAAAGATTTGAGACCTAGGTCTAGATTTAATGCCCATATCATAATGGAAATTGCTCATCCTCTTTTTTTGATAAAACTATATCCCAAATTTGAAATTTCTGAAAAGACTGTAAGTAAAGATTACTCATTAGAACGGCCTCGTCGAACGAGAAATATCACAACCCGCTTAAGCACATAATACGAGTATCTGTGTGAAAGTGTTTCATTGGGGGTTAGGTAACTAAATGAGCTTTAATAACTATGTCATATCATTATCTATGTGAGGCGGCTCTAATGAGTAGCTTCAAAAACATTTTTGAGTGTGAGGCGACTCTTATGAGTACCAAACAATACTACTGCTTGCGTGGTCGAAATAAGAACAAAATTTGATCTCGGGTGAAGCTGGGGGGAGGGGGCTGCAGTTGATTTGTTCAGCTGAAAAAGTTTTAAGTTTGTGTTCAAATTAGTACAGCCTCGACCGGGTGAGTTGAACAGCCAAATAAAATTGAACTTTATTGGTCTAAGCAATGAGGCCAGGGAACCTGCTTGGGGGAATGGTCCCAACCAGTCCCTGCGGATCCTCATCATTATGCCTTTAAGTGTCATCTCTATGACGCGGTTCTAATGAGTGTAAGTATCCTAAGAGTGTTTTAATAAATACCCATATGCTAAGTCACCATACTGGTACAGTTTAAGTGAGTAAGCACTCATAGCACATTTCAGTAGAAAAGGGAATACAATCACAGAAATCAACTTGCACAGCAGTGCTAGCCAGTCTGCAAAAACGGAGTATCACGGTCAGCCTGCACGGATTGATTAGTCAAATCCTGGTAAAAACTGTTTGTGTATGGCCATTTAATTGCATTTTCTGGTATATAATGCAATTTGAGTCTTTCCTCGAGAGAACCAGGCTTTAAAAATGATTTTAAGAAAAATTTAAAATTTAAACTAAAATTCAATAAAATTTTAAAATTTAAATTTAAATTTCTTCCAAAAATAATTTCAAATTATTTCAATTATGGTTCCCGATCTGTGTGCGAAATTTCATCTGAATTCATTGAAAAATGACTGTTTTACATAGATTTTCGTTTTTTTCACCTTCTCTCTTATAGGGTTCGGTGCACAATTAATCGGTCCCATTCAACTCCATGTAAAAAGGCAGAATTCGAGCATCTGCAAATTTTTCCAGGACATTGCTTGGACTTTTTTCTGTCTGTGAGTGGCAAGATCTGTCATTCACCTATCAAAAAAGTGAAAAGACAACCTACCTTGATAATCTCGTTTTCTCAGCATTCTCCGTTCTTTGGGGAACAGTCAAAAAATCCGGGCTGAAATCCGACCCGCATCAGACGTTACCTGGGGAGTGCGCCGGGGAGTCTGTGACAAAATAGTCCACACAAAGAAGCATTTTTCTGCATCAGCTTGACAAACATAGACCAATGTTGAATCACATGTACATTTAAAGTCGAATAAAGCACCCATTCACGCCATAAAGTGCCCAGAAACGGCAAGTGCTAAATTTCTAAAGGTACTATTTTCGTGGGCTACCAAACCGGAAGACTGTAATTGTGTACTAACACCTTCAAGAATCTGCAAATTTTCGAATTTTTAAATTTTGTCTCTGTGACATATCAAACTCATATAGGTAAGCAAATAATCGCCCAAAAAGACTAACTCAGTCACCAAAAAGCGATACAAATCTAGGATTTCATATGTGACCCCCCCTCACAAGCTGACACAAGCAAAAGTTCAATTATTCAAACTAGTCTGATGAAAAAGTTCATAGTTTCAATTATTTCAATGAATCTCAATAACCCAAAAGCAAAAAAGGAAGTTTAGGCATCTGTAAGTGTCATTAAAGGATAATCTCACATAAACTTTAGTTACAAAATTTAAAAACTGAAGCTAAAAAATCAAATTTTAAAGTGATTTTAAGCAAAATCGCGAACAGTTTTGAATCACATTCAAATTTGCCCCCAAAACAAAGCTACGTTGCACCCAAGCATGCTGAAAACAGCAATTTATACCACTTACTTTGTGTCTGAAGTAGAGCAGCTTCACTGATGAGTGCCTGATGCTGGACGAATCACATCATTTCATTCTAATCATGATCTACACTGCTAGTTCTGAATGTGAAATATTCCGTAATTTACATGCTACCAAAATGGCCAGAGTGGGAAAGATTTGAGACCTAGGTCTAGATTTAATGCCCATATCATAATGGAAATTGCTCATCCTCTTTTTATGATAAAACTATATCCCAAATTTGAAATTTCTGAAAAGACTGTAAGTAAAGATTACTCATTAGAACGGCCTCGTCGAACGAGAAATATCACAACCCGCTTAAGCACATAATACGAGTATCTGTGTGAAAGTGTTTCATTGGGGGTTAGGTAACTAAATGAGCTTTAATAACTATGTCATATCATTATCTATGTGAGGCGGCTCTAATGAGTAGCTTCAAAAACATTTTTGAGTGTGAGGCGACTCTTATGAGTACCAAACAATACTACTGCTTGCGTGGTCGAAATAAGAACAAAATTTGATCTCGGGTGAAGCTGGGGGGAGGGGGCTGCAGTTGATTTGTTCAGCTGAAAAAGTTTTAAGTTTGTGTTCAAATTAGTACAGCCTCGACCGGGTGAGTTGAACAGCCAAATAAAATTGAACTTTATTGGTCTAAGCAATGAGGCCAGGGAACCTGCTTGGGGGAATGGTCCCAACCAGTCCCTGCGGATCCTCATCATTATGCCTTTAAGTGTCATCTCTATGACGCGGTTCTAATGAGTGTAAGTATCCTAAGAGTGTTTTAATAAATACCCATATGCTAAGTCACCATACTGGTACAGTTTAAGTGAGTAAGCACTCATAGCACATTTCAGTAGAAAAGGGAATACAATCACAGAAATCAACTTGCACAGCAGTGCTAGCCAGTCTGCAAAAACGGAGTATCACGGTCAGCCTGCACGGATTGATTAGTCAAATCCTGGTAAAAACTGTTTGTGTATGGCCATTTAATTGCATTTTCTGGTATATAATGCAATTTGAGTCTTTCCTCGAGAGAACCAGGCTTTAAAAATGATTTTAAGAAAAATTTAAAATTTAAACTAAAATTCAATAAAATTTTAAAATTTAAATTTAAATTTCTTCCAAAAATAATTTCAAATTATTTCAATTATGGTTCCCGATCTGTGTGCGAAATTTCATCTGAATTCATTGAAAAATGACTGTTTTACATAGATTTTCGTTTTTTTCACCTTCTCTCTTATAGGGTTCGGTGCACAATTAATCGGTCCCATTCAACTCCATGTAAAAAGGCAGAATTCGAGCATCTGCAAATTTTTCCAGGACATTGCTTGGACTTTTTTCTGTCTGTGAGTGGCAAGATCTGTCATTCACCTATCAAAAAAGTGAAAAGACAACCTACCTTGATAATCTCGTTTTCTCAGCATTCTCCGTTCTTTGGGGAACAGTCAAAAAATCCGGGCTGAAATCCGACCCGCATCAGACGTTACCTGGGGAGTGCGCCGGGGAGTCTGTGACAAAATAGTCCACACAAAGAAGCATTTTTCTGCATCAGCTTGACAAACATAGACCAATGTTGAATCACATGTACATTTAAAGTCGAATAAAGCACCCATTCACGCCATAAAGTGCCCAGAAACGGCAAGTGCTAAATTTCTAAAGGTACTATTTTCGTGGGCTACCAAACCGGAAGACTGTAATTGTGTACTAACACCTTCAAGAATCTGCAAATTTTCGAATTTTTAAATTTTGTCTCTGTGACATATCAAACTCATATAGGTAAGCAAATAATCGCCCAAAAAGACTAACTCAGTCACCAAAAAGCGATACAAATCTAGGATTTCATATGTGACCCCCCCTCACAAGCTGACACAAGCAAAAGTTCAATTATTCAAACTAGTCTGATGAAAAAGTTCATAGTTTCAATTATTTCAATGAATCTCAATAACCCAAAAGCAAAAAAGGAAGTTTAGGCATCTGTAAGTGTCATTAAAGGATAATCTCACATAAACTTTAGTTACAAAATTTAAAAACTGAAGCTAAAAAATCAAATTTTAAAGTGATTTTAAGCAAAATCGCGAACAGTTTTGAATCACATTCAAATTTGCCCCCAAAACAAAGCTACGTTGCACCCAAGCATGCTGAAAACAGCAATTTATACCACTTACTTTGTGTCTGAAGTAGAGCAGCTTCACTGATGAGTGCCTGATGCTGGACGAATCACATCATTTCATTCTAATCATGATCTACACTGCTAGTTCTGAATGTGAAATATTCCGTAATTTACATGCTACCAAAATGGCCAGAGTGGGAAAGATTTGAGACCTAGGTCTAGATTTAATGCCCATATCATAATGGAAATTGCTCATCCTCTTTTTTTGATAAAACTATATCCCAAATTTGAAATTTCTGAAAAGACTGTAAGTAAAGATTACTCATTAGAACGGCCTCGTCGAACGAGAAATATCACAACCCGCTTAAGCACATAATACGAGTATCTGTGTGAAAGTGTTTCATTGGGGGTTAGGTAACTAAATGAGCTTTAATAACTATGTCATATCATTATCTATGTGAGGCGGCTCTAATGAGTAGCTTCAAAAACATTTTTGAGTGTGAGGCGACTCTTATGAGTACCAAACAATACTACTGCTTGCGTGGTCGAAATAAGAACAAAATTTGATCTCGGGTGAAGCTGGGGGGAGGGGGCTGCAGTTGATTTGTTCAGCTGAAAAAGTTTTAAGTTTGTGTTCAAATTAGTACAGCCTCGACCGGGTGAGTTGAACAGCCAAATAAAATTGAACTTTATTGGTCTAAGCAATGAGGCCAGGGAACCTGCTTGGGGGAATGGTCCCAACCAGTCCCTGCGGATCCTCATCATTATGCCTTTAAGTGTCATCTCTATGACGCGGTTCTAATGAGTGTAAGTATCCTAAGAGTGTTTTAATAAATACCCATATGCTAAGTCACCATACTGGTACAGTTTAAGTGAGTAAGCACTCATAGCACATTTCAGTAGAAAAGGGAATACAATCACAGAAATCAACTTGCACAGCAGTGCTAGCCAGTCTGCAAAAACGGAGTATCACGGTCAGCCTGCACGGATTGATTAGTCAAATCCTGGTAAAAACTGTTTGTGTATGGCCATTTAATTGCATTTTCTGGTATATAATGCAATTTGAGTCTTTCCTCGAGAGAACCAGGCTTTAAAAATGATTTTAAGAAAAATTTAAAATTTAAACTAAAATTCAATAAAATTTTAAAATTTAAATTTAAATTTCTTCCAAAAATAATTTCAAATTATTTCAATTATGGTTCCCGATCTGTGTGCGAAATTTCATCTGAATTCATTGAAAAATGACTGTTTTACATAGATTTTCGTTTTTTTCACCTTCTCTCTTATAGGGTTCGGTGCACAATTAATCGGTCCCATTCAACTCCATGTAAAAAGGCAGAATTCGAGCATCTGCAAATTTTTCCAGGACATTGCTTGGACTTTTTTCTGTCTGTGAGTGGCAAGATCTGTCATTCACCTATCAAAAAAGTGAAAAGACAACCTACCTTGATAATCTCGTTTTCTCAGCATTCTCCGTTCTTTGGGGAACAGTCAAAAAATCCGGGCTGAAATCCGACCCGCATCAGACGTTACCTGGGGAGTGCGCCGGGGAGTCTGTGACAAAATAGTCCACACAAAGAAGCATTTTTCTGCATCAGCTTGACAAACATAGACCAATGTTGAATCACATGTACATTTAAAGTCGAATAAAGCACCCATTCACGCCATAAAGTGCCCAGAAACGGCAAGTGCTAAATTTCTAAAGGTACTATTTTCGTGGGCTACCAAACCGGAAGACTGTAATTGTGTACTAACACCTTCAAGAATCTGCAAATTTTCGAATTTTTAAATTTTGTCTCTGTGACATATCAAACTCATATAGGTAAGCAAATAATCGCCCAAAAAGACTAACTCAGTCACCAAAAAGCGATACAAATCTAGGATTTCATATGTGACCCCCCCTCACAAGCTGACACAAGCAAAAGTTCAATTATTCAAACTAGTCTGATGAAAAAGTTCATAGTTTCAATTATTTCAATGAATCTCAATAACCCAAAAGCAAAAAAGGAAGTTTAGGCATCTGTAAGTGTCATTAAAGGATAATCTCACATAAACTTTAGTTACAAAATTTAAAAACTGAAGCTAAAAAATCAAATTTTAAAGTGATTTTAAGCAAAATCGCGAACAGTTTTGAATCACATTCAAATTTGCCCCCAAAACAAAGCTACGTTGCACCCAAGCATGCTGAAAACAGCAATTTATACCACTTACTTTGTGTCTGAAGTAGAGCAGCTTCACTGATGAGTGCCTGATGCTGGACGAATCACATCATTTCATTCTAATCATGATCTACACTGCTAGTTCTGAATGTGAAATATTCCGTAATTTACATGCTACCAAAATGGCCAGAGTGGGAAAGATTTGAGACCTAGGTCTAGATTTAATGCCCATATCATAATGGAAATTGCTCATCCTCTTTTTTTGATAAAACTATATCCCAAATTTGAAATTTCTGAAAAGACTGTAAGTAAAGATTACTCATTAGAACGGCCTCGTCGAACGAGAAATATCACAACCCGCTTAAGCACATAATACGAGTATCTGTGTGAAAGTGTTTCATTGGGGGTTAGGTAACTAAATGAGCTTTAATAACTATGTCATATCATTATCTATGTGAGGCGGCTCTAATGAGTAGCTTCAAAAACATTTTTGAGTGTGAGGCGACTCTTATGAGTACCAAACAATACTACTGCTTGCGTGGTCGAAATAAGAACAAAATTTGATCTCGGGTGAAGCTGGGGGGAGGGGGCTGCAGTTGATTTGTTCAGCTGAAAAAGTTTTAAGTTTGTGTTCAAATTAGTACAGCCTCGACCGGGTGAGTTGAACAGCCAAATAAAATTGAACTTTATTGGTCTAAGCAATGAGGCCAGGGAACCTGCTTGGGGGAATGGTCCCAACCAGTCCCTGCGGATCCTCATCATTATGCCTTTAAGTGTCATCTCTATGACGCGGTTCTAATGAGTGTAAGTATCCTAAGAGTGTTTTAATAAATACCCATATGCTAAGTCACCATACTGGTACAGTTTAAGTGAGTAAGCACTCATAGCACATTTCAGTAGAAAAGGGAATACAATCACAGAAATCAACTTGCACAGCAGTGCTAGCCAGTCTGCAAAAACGGAGTATCACGGTCAGCCTGCACGGATTGATTAGTCAAATCCTGGTAAAAACTGTTTGTGTATGGCCATTTAATTGCATTTTCTGGTATATAATGCAATTTGAGTCTTTCCTCGAGAGAACCAGGCTTTAAAAATGATTTTAAGAAAAATTTAAAATTTAAACTAAAATTCAATAAAATTTTAAAATTTAAATTTAAATTTCTTCCAAAAATAATTTCAAATTATTTCAATTATGGTTCCCGATCTGTGTGCGAAATTTCATCTGAATTCATTGAAAAATGACTGTTTTACATAGATTTTCGTTTTTTTCACCTTCTCTCTTATAGGGTTCGGTGCACAATTAATCGGTCCCATTCAACTCCATGTAAAAAGGCAGAATTCGAGCATCTGCAAATTTTTCCAGGACATTGCTTGGACTTTTTTCTGTCTGTGAGTGGCAAGATCTGTCATTCACCTATCAAAAAAGTGAAAAGACAACCTACCTTGATAATCTCGTTTTCTCAGCATTCTCCGTTCTTTGGGGAACAGTCAAAAAATCCGGGCTGAAATCCGACCCGCATCAGACGTTACCTGGGGAGTGCGCCGGGGAGTCTGTGACAAAATAGTCCACACAAAGAAGCATTTTTCTGCATCAGCTTGACAAACATAGACCAATGTTGAATCACATGTACATTTAAAGTCGAATAAAGCACCCATTCACGCCATAAAGTGCCCAGAAACGGCAAGTGCTAAATTTCTAAAGGTACTATTTTCGTGGGCTACCAAACCGGAAGACTGTAATTGTGTACTAACACCTTCAAGAATCTGCAAATTTTCGAATTTTTAAATTTTGTCTCTGTGACATATCAAACTCATATAGGTAAGCAAATAATCGCCCAAAAAGACTAACTCAGTCACCAAAAAGCGATACAAATCTAGGATTTCATATGTGACCCCCCCTCACAAGCTGACACAAGCAAAAGTTCAATTATTCAAACTAGTCTGATGAAAAAGTTCATAGTTTCAATTATTTCAATGAATCTCAATAACCCAAAAGCAAAAAAGGAAGTTTAGGCATCTGTAAGTGTCATTAAAGGATAATCTCACATAAACTTTAGTTACAAAATTTAAAAACTGAAGCTAAAAAATCAAATTTTAAAGTGATTTTAAGCAAAATCGCGAACAGTTTTGAATCACATTCAAATTTGCCCCCAAAACAAAGCTACGTTGCACCCAAGCATGCTGAAAACAGCAATTTATACCACTTACTTTGTGTCTGAAGTAGAGCAGCTTCACTGATGAGTGCCTGATGCTGGACGAATCACATCATTTCATTCTAATCATGATCTACACTGCTAGTTCTGAATGTGAAATATTCCGTAATTTACATGCTACCAAAATGGCCAGAGTGGGAAAGATTTGAGACCTAGGTCTAGATTTAATGCCCATATCATAATGGAAATTGCTCATCCTCTTTTTTTGATAAAACTATATCCCAAATTTGAAATTTCTGAAAAGACTGTAAGTAAAGATTACTCATTAGAACGGCCTCGTCGAACGAGAAATATCACAACCCGCTTAAGCACATAATACGAGTATCTGTGTGAAAGTGTTTCATTGGGGGTTAGGTAACTAAATGAGCTTTAATAACTATGTCATATCATTATCTATGTGAGGCGGCTCTAATGAGTAGCTTCAAAAACATTTTTGAGTGTGAGGCGACTCTTATGAGTACCAAACAATACTACTGCTTGCGTGGTCGAAATAAGAACAAAATTTGATCTCGGGTGAAGCTGGGGGGAGGGGGCTGCAGTTGATTTGTTCAGCTGAAAAAGTTTTAAGTTTGTGTTCAAATTAGTACAGCCTCGACCGGGTGAGTTGAACAGCCAAATAAAATTGAACTTTATTGGTCTAAGCAATGAGGCCAGGGAACCTGCTTGGGGGAATGGTCCCAACCAGTCCCTGCGGATCCTCATCATTATGCCTTTAAGTGTCATCTCTATGACGCGGTTCTAATGAGTGTAAGTATCCTAAGAGTGTTTTAATAAATACCCATATGCTAAGTCACCATACTGGTACAGTTTAAGTGAGTAAGCACTCATAGCACATTTCAGTAGAAAAGGGAATACAATCACAGAAATCAACTTGCACAGCAGTGCTAGCCAGTCTGCAAAAACGGAGTATCACGGTCAGCCTGCACGGATTGATTAGTCAAATCCTGGTAAAAACTGTTTGTGTATGGCCATTTAATTGCATTTTCTGGTATATAATGCAATTTGAGTCTTTCCTCGAGAGAACCAGGCTTTAAAAATGATTTTAAGAAAAATTTAAAATTTAAACTAAAATTCAATAAAATTTTAAAATTTAAATTTAAATTTCTTCCAAAAATAATTTCAAATTATTTCAATTATGGTTCCCGATCTGTGTGCGAAATTTCATCTGAATTCATTGAAAAATGACTGTTTTACATAGATTTTCGTTTTTTTCACCTTCTCTCTTATAGGGTTCGGTGCACAATTAATCGGTCCCATTCAACTCCATGTAAAAAGGCAGAATTCGAGCATCTGCAAATTTTTCCAGGACATTGCTTGGACTTTTTTCTGTCTGTGAGTGGCAAGATCTGTCATTCACCTATCAAAAAAGTGAAAAGACAACCTACCTTGATAATCTCGTTTTCTCAGCATTCTCCGTTCTTTGGGGAACAGTCAAAAAATCCGGGCTGAAATCCGACCCGCATCAGACGTTACCTGGGGAGTGCGCCGGGGAGTCTGTGACAAAATAGTCCACACAAAGAAGCATTTTTCTGCATCAGCTTGACAAACATAGACCAATGTTGAATCACATGTACATTTAAAGTCGAATAAAGCACCCATTCACGCCATAAAGTGCCCAGAAACGGCAAGTGCTAAATTTCTAAAGGTACTATTTTCGTGGGCTACCAAACCGGAAGACTGTAATTGTGTACTAACACCTTCAAGAATCTGCAAATTTTCGAATTTTTAAATTTTGTCTCTGTGACATATCAAACTCATATAGGTAAGCAAATAATCGCCCAAAAAGACTAACTCAGTCACCAAAAAGCGATACAAATCTAGGATTTCATATGTGACCCCCCCTCACAAGCTGACACAAGCAAAAGTTCAATTATTCAAACTAGTCTGATGAAAAAGTTCATAGTTTCAATTATTTCAATGAATCTCAATAACCCAAAAGCAAAAAAGGAAGTTTAGGCATCTGTAAGTGTCATTAAAGGATAATCTCACATAAACTTTAGTTACAAAATTTAAAAACTGAAGCTAAAAAATCAAATTTTAAAGTGATTTTAAGCAAAATCGCGAACAGTTTTGAATCACATTCAAATTTGCCCCCAAAACAAAGCTACGTTGCACCCAAGCATGCTGAAAACAGCAATTTATACCACTTACTTTGTGTCTGAAGTAGAGCAGCTTCACTGATGAGTGCCTGATGCTGGACGAATCACATCATTTCATTCTAATCATGATCTACACTGCTAGTTCTGAATGTGAAATATTCCGTAATTTACATGCTACCAAAATGGCCAGAGTGGGAAAGATTTGAGACCTAGGTCTAGATTTAATGCCCATATCATAATGGAAATTGCTCATCCTCTTTTTTTGATAAAACTATATCCCAAATTTGAAATTTCTGAAAAGACTGTAAGTAAAGATTACTCATTAGAACGGCCTCGTCGAACGAGAAATATCACAACCCGCTTAAGCACATAATACGAGTATCTGTGTGAAAGTGTTTCATTGGGGGTTAGGTAACTAAATGAGCTTTAATAACTATGTCATATCATTATCTATGTGAGGCGGCTCTAATGAGTAGCTTCAAAAACATTTTTGAGTGTGAGGCGACTCTTATGAGTACCAAACAATACTACTGCTTGCGTGGTCGAAATAAGAACAAAATTTGATCTCGGGTGAAGCTGGGGGGAGGGGGCTGCAGTTGATTTGTTCAGCTGAAAAAGTTTTAAGTTTGTGTTCAAATTAGTACAGCCTCGACCGGGTGAGTTGAACAGCCAAATAAAATTGAACTTTATTGGTCTAAGCAATGAGGCCAGGGAACCTGCTTGGGGGAATGGTCCCAACCAGTCCCTGCGGATCCTCATCATTATGCCTTTAAGTGTCATCTCTATGACGCGGTTCTAATGAGTGTAAGTATCCTAAGAGTGTTTTAATAAATACCCATATGCTAAGTCACCATACTGGTACAGTTTAAGTGAGTAAGCACTCATAGCACATTTCAGTAGAAAAGGGAATACAATCACAGAAATCAACTTGCACAGCAGTGCTAGCCAGTCTGCAAAAACGGAGTATCACGGTCAGCCTGCACGGATTGATTAGTCAAATCCTGGTAAAAACTGTTTGTGTATGGCCATTTAATTGCATTTTCTGGTATATAATGCAATTTGAGTCTTTCCTCGAGAGAACCAGGCTTTAAAAATGATTTTAAGAAAAATTTAAAATTTAAACTAAAATTCAATAAAATTTTAAAATTTAAATTTAAATTTCTTCCAAAAATAATTTCAAATTATTTCAATTATGGTTCCCGATCTGTGTGCGAAATTTCATCTGAATTCATTGAAAAATGACTGTTTTACATAGATTTTCGTTTTTTTCACCTTCTCTCTTATAGGGTTCGGTGCACAATTAATCGGTCCCATTCAACTCCATGTAAAAAGGCAGAATTCGAGCATCTGCAAATTTTTCCAGGACATTGCTTGGACTTTTTTCTGTCTGTGAGTGGCAAGATCTGTCATTCACCTATCAAAAAAGTGAAAAGACAACCTACCTTGATAATCTCGTTTTCTCAGCATTCTCCGTTCTTTGGGGAACAGTCAAAAAATCCGGGCTGAAATCCGACCCGCATCAGACGTTACCTGGGGAGTGCGCCGGGGAGTCTGTGACAAAATAGTCCACACAAAGAAGCATTTTTCTGCATCAGCTTGACAAACATAGACCAATGTTGAATCACATGTACATTTAAAGTCGAATAAAGCACCCATTCACGCCATAAAGTGCCCAGAAACGGCAAGTGCTAAATTTCTAAAGGTACTATTTTCGTGGGCTACCAAACCGGAAGACTGTAATTGTGTACTAACACCTTCAAGAATCTGCAAATTTTCGAATTTTTAAATTTTGTCTCTGTGACATATCAAACTCATATAGGTAAGCAAATAATCGCCCAAAAAGACTAACTCAGTCACCAAAAAGCGATACAAATCTAGGATTTCATATGTGACCCCCCCTCACAAGCTGACACAAGCAAAAGTTCAATTATTCAAACTAGTCTGATGAAAAAGTTCATAGTTTCAATTATTTCAATGAATCTCAATAACCCAAAAGCAAAAAAGGAAGTTTAGGCATCTGTAAGTGTCATTAAAGGATAATCTCACATAAACTTTAGTTACAAAATTTAAAAACTGAAGCTAAAAAATCAAATTTTAAAGTGATTTTAAGCAAAATCGCGAACAGTTTTGAATCACATTCAAATTTGCCCCCAAAACAAAGCTACGTTGCACCCAAGCATGCTGAAAACAGCAATTTATACCACTTACTTTGTGTCTGAAGTAGAGCAGCTTCACTGATGAGTGCCTGATGCTGGACGAATCACATCATTTCATTCTAATCATGATCTACACTGCTAGTTCTGAATGTGAAATATTCCGTAATTTACATGCTACCAAAATGGCCAGAGTGGGAAAGATTTGAGACCTAGGTCTAGATTTAATGCCCATATCATAATGGAAATTGCTCATCCTCTTTTTTTGATAAAACTATATCCCAAATTTGAAATTTCTGAAAAGACTGTAAGTAAAGATTACTCATTAGAACGGCCTCGTCGAACGAGAAATATCACAACCCGCTTAAGCACATAATACGAGTATCTGTGTGAAAGTGTTTCATTGGGGGTTAGGTAACTAAATGAGCTTTAATAACTATGTCATATCATTATCTATGTGAGGCGGCTCTAATGAGTAGCTTCAAAAACATTTTTGAGTGTGAGGCGACTCTTATGAGTACCAAACAATACTACTGCTTGCGTGGTCGAAATAAGAACAAAATTTGATCTCGGGTGAAGCTGGGGGGAGGGGGCTGCAGTTGATTTGTTCAGCTGAAAAAGTTTTAAGTTTGTGTTCAAATTAGTACAGCCTCGACCGGGTGAGTTGAACAGCCAAATAAAATTGAACTTTATTGGTCTAAGCAATGAGGCCAGGGAACCTGCTTGGGGGAATGGTCCCAACCAGTCCCTGCGGATCCTCATCATTATGCCTTTAAGTGTCATCTCTATGACGCGGTTCTAATGAGTGTAAGTATCCTAAGAGTGTTTTAATAAATACCCATATGCTAAGTCACCATACTGGTACAGTTTAAGTGAGTAAGCACTCATAGCACATTTCAGTAGAAAAGGGAATACAATCACAGAAATCAACTTGCACAGCAGTGCTAGCCAGTCTGCAAAAACGGAGTATCACGGTCAGCCTGCACGGATTGATTAGTCAAATCCTGGTAAAAACTGTTTGTGTATGGCCATTTAATTGCATTTTCTGGTATATAATGCAATTTGAGTCTTTCCTCGAGAGAACCAGGCTTTAAAAATGATTTTAAGAAAAATTTAAAATTTAAACTAAAATTCAATAAAATTTTAAAATTTAAATTTAAATTTCTTCCAAAAATAATTTCAAATTATTTCAATTATGGTTCCCGATCTGTGTGCGAAATTTCATCTGAATTCATTGAAAAATGACTGTTTTACATAGATTTTCGTTTTTTTCACCTTCTCTCTTATAGGGTTCGGTGCACAATTAATCGGTCCCATTCAACTCCATGTAAAAAGGCAGAATTCGAGCATCTGCAAATTTTTCCAGGACATTGCTTGGACTTTTTTCTGTCTGTGAGTGGCAAGATCTGTCATTCACCTATCAAAAAAGTGAAAAGACAACCTACCTTGATAATCTCGTTTTCTCAGCATTCTCCGTTCTTTGGGGAACAGTCAAAAAATCCGGGCTGAAATCCGACCCGCATCAGACGTTACCTGGGGAGTGCGCCGGGGAGTCTGTGACAAAATAGTCCACACAAAGAAGCATTTTTCTGCATCAGCTTGACAAACATAGACCAATGTTGAATCACATGTACATTTAAAGTCGAATAAAGCACCCATTCACGCCATAAAGTGCCCAGAAACGGCAAGTGCTAAATTTCTAAAGGTACTATTTTCGTGGGCTACCAAACCGGAAGACTGTAATTGTGTACTAACACCTTCAAGAATCTGCAAATTTTCGAATTTTTAAATTTTGTCTCTGTGACATATCAAACTCATATAGGTAAGCAAATAATCGCCCAAAAAGACTAACTCAGTCACCAAAAAGCGATACAAATCTAGGATTTCATATGTGACCCCCCCTCACAAGCTGACACAAGCAAAAGTTCAATTATTCAAACTAGTCTGATGAAAAAGTTCATAGTTTCAATTATTTCAATGAATCTCAATAACCCAAAAGCAAAAAAGGAAGTTTAGGCATCTGTAAGTGTCATTAAAGGATAATCTCACATAAACTTTAGTTACAAAATTTAAAAACTGAAGCTAAAAAATCAAATTTTAAAGTGATTTTAAGCAAAATCGCGAACAGTTTTGAATCACATTCAAATTTGCCCCCAAAACAAAGCTACGTTGCACCCAAGCATGCTGAAAACAGCAATTTATACCACTTACTTTGTGTCTGAAGTAGAGCAGCTTCACTGATGAGTGCCTGATGCTGGACGAATCACATCATTTCATTCTAATCATGATCTACACTGCTAGTTCTGAATGTGAAATATTCCGTAATTTACATGCTACCAAAATGGCCAGAGTGGGAAAGATTTGAGACCTAGGTCTAGATTTAATGCCCATATCATAATGGAAATTGCTCATCCTCTTTTTTTGATAAAACTATATCCCAAATTTGAAATTTCTGAAAAGACTGTAAGTAAAGATTACTCATTAGAACGGCCTCGTCGAACGAGAAATATCACAACCCGCTTAAGCACATAATACGAGTATCTGTGTGAAAGTGTTTCATTGGGGGTTAGGTAACTAAATGAGCTTTAATAACTATGTCATATCATTATCTATGTGAGGCGGCTCTAATGAGTAGCTTCAAAAACATTTTTGAGTGTGAGGCGACTCTTATGAGTACCAAACAATACTACTGCTTGCGTGGTCGAAATAAGAACAAAATTTGATCTCGGGTGAAGCTGGGGGGAGGGGGCTGCAGTTGATTTGTTCAGCTGAAAAAGTTTTAAGTTTGTGTTCAAATTAGTACAGCCTCGACCGGGTGAGTTGAACAGCCAAATAAAATTGAACTTTATTGGTCTAAGCAATGAGGCCAGGGAACCTGCTTGGGGGAATGGTCCCAACCAGTCCCTGCGGATCCTCATCATTATGCCTTTAAGTGTCATCTCTATGACGCGGTTCTAATGAGTGTAAGTATCCTAAGAGTGTTTTAATAAATACCCATATGCTAAGTCACCATACTGGTACAGTTTAAGTGAGTAAGCACTCATAGCACATTTCAGTAGAAAAGGGAATACAATCACAGAAATCAACTTGCACAGCAGTGCTAGCCAGTCTGCAAAAACGGAGTATCACGGTCAGCCTGCACGGATTGATTAGTCAAATCCTGGTAAAAACTGTTTGTGTATGGCCATTTAATTGCATTTTCTGGTATATAATGCAATTTGAGTCTTTCCTCGAGAGAACCAGGCTTTAAAAATGATTTTAAGAAAAATTTAAAATTTAAACTAAAATTCAATAAAATTTTAAAATTTAAATTTAAATTTCTTCCAAAAATAATTTCAAATTATTTCAATTATGGTTCCCGATCTGTGTGCGAAATTTCATCTGAATTCATTGAAAAATGACTGTTTTACATAGATTTTCGTTTTTTTCACCTTCTCTCTTATAGGGTTCGGTGCACAATTAATCGGTCCCATTCAACTCCATGTAAAAAGGCAGAATTCGAGCATCTGCAAATTTTTCCAGGACATTGCTTGGACTTTTTTCTGTCTGTGAGTGGCAAGATCTGTCATTCACCTATCAAAAAAGTGAAAAGACAACCTACCTTGATAATCTCGTTTTCTCAGCATTCTCCGTTCTTTGGGGAACAGTCAAAAAATCCGGGCTGAAATCCGACCCGCATCAGACGTTACCTGGGGAGTGCGCCGGGGAGTCTGTGACAAAATAGTCCACACAAAGAAGCATTTTTCTGCATCAGCTTGACAAACATAGACCAATGTTGAATCACATGTACATTTAAAGTCGAATAAAGCACCCATTCACGCCATAAAGTGCCCAGAAACGGCAAGTGCTAAATTTCTAAAGGTACTATTTTCGTGGGCTACCAAACCGGAAGACTGTAATTGTGTACTAACACCTTCAAGAATCTGCAAATTTTCGAATTTTTAAATTTTGTCTCTGTGACATATCAAACTCATATAGGTAAGCAAATAATCGCCCAAAAAGACTAACTCAGTCACCAAAAAGCGATACAAATCTAGGATTTCATATGTGACCCCCCCTCACAAGCTGACACAAGCAAAAGTTCAATTATTCAAACTAGTCTGATGAAAAAGTTCATAGTTTCAATTATTTCAATGAATCTCAATAACCCAAAAGCAAAAAAGGAAGTTTAGGCATCTGTAAGTGTCATTAAAGGATAATCTCACATAAACTTTAGTTACAAAATTTAAAAACTGAAGCTAAAAAATCAAATTTTAAAGTGATTTTAAGCAAAATCGCGAACAGTTTTGAATCACATTCAAATTTGCCCCCAAAACAAAGCTACGTTGCACCCAAGCATGCTGAAAACAGCAATTTATACCACTTACTTTGTGTCTGAAGTAGAGCAGCTTCACTGATGAGTGCCTGATGCTGGACGAATCACATCATTTCATTCTAATCATGATCTACACTGCTAGTTCTGAATGTGAAATATTCCGTAATTTACATGCTACCAAAATGGCCAGAGTGGGAAAGATTTGAGACCTAGGTCTAGATTTAATGCCCATATCATAATGGAAATTGCTCATCCTCTTTTTTTGATAAAACTATATCCCAAATTTGAAATTTCTGAAAAGACTGTAAGTAAAGATTACTCATTAGAACGGCCTCGTCGAACGAGAAATATCACAACCCGCTTAAGCACATAATACGAGTATCTGTGTGAAAGTGTTTCATTGGGGGTTAGGTAACTAAATGAGCTTTAATAACTATGTCATATCATTATCTATGTGAGGCGGCTCTAATGAGTAGCTTCAAAAACATTTTTGAGTGTGAGGCGACTCTTATGAGTACCAAACAATACTACTGCTTGCGTGGTCGAAATAAGAACAAAATTTGATCTCGGGTGAAGCTGGGGGGAGGGGGCTGCAGTTGATTTGTTCAGCTGAAAAAGTTTTAAGTTTGTGTTCAAATTAGTACAGCCTCGACCGGGTGAGTTGAACAGCCAAATAAAATTGAACTTTATTGGTCTAAGCAATGAGGCCAGGGAACCTGCTTGGGGGAATGGTCCCAACCAGTCCCTGCGGATCCTCATCATTATGCCTTTAAGTGTCATCTCTATGACGCGGTTCTAATGAGTGTAAGTATCCTAAGAGTGTTTTAATAAATACCCATATGCTAAGTCACCATACTGGTACAGTTTAAGTGAGTAAGCACTCATAGCACATTTCAGTAGAAAAGGGAATACAATCACAGAAATCAACTTGCACAGCAGTGCTAGCCAGTCTGCAAAAACGGAGTATCACGGTCAGCCTGCACGGATTGATTAGTCAAATCCTGGTAAAAACTGTTTGTGTATGGCCATTTAATTGCATTTTCTGGTATATAATGCAATTTGAGTCTTTCCTCGAGAGAACCAGGCTTTAAAAATGATTTTAAGAAAAATTTAAAATTTAAACTAAAATTCAATAAAATTTTAAAATTTAAATTTAAATTTCTTCCAAAAATAATTTCAAATTATTTCAATTATGGTTCCCGATCTGTGTGCGAAATTTCATCTGAATTCATTGAAAAATGACTGTTTTACATAGATTTTCGTTTTTTTCACCTTCTCTCTTATAGGGTTCGGTGCACAATTAATCGGTCCCATTCAACTCCATGTAAAAAGGCAGAATTCGAGCATCTGCAAATTTTTCCAGGACATTGCTTGGACTTTTTTCTGTCTGTGAGTGGCAAGATCTGTCATTCACCTATCAAAAAAGTGAAAAGACAACCTACCTTGATAATCTCGTTTTCTCAGCATTCTCCGTTCTTTGGGGAACAGTCAAAAAATCCGGGCTGAAATCCGACCCGCATCAGACGTTACCTGGGGAGTGCGCCGGGGAGTCTGTGACAAAATAGTCCACACAAAGAAGCATTTTTCTGCATCAGCTTGACAAACATAGACCAATGTTGAATCACATGTACATTTAAAGTCGAATAAAGCACCCATTCACGCCATAAAGTGCCCAGAAACGGCAAGTGCTAAATTTCTAAAGGTACTATTTTCGTGGGCTACCAAACCGGAAGACTGTAATTGTGTACTAACACCTTCAAGAATCTGCAAATTTTCGAATTTTTAAATTTTGTCTCTGTGACATATCAAACTCATATAGGTAAGCAAATAATCGCCCAAAAAGACTAACTCAGTCACCAAAAAGCGATACAAATCTAGGATTTCATATGTGACCCCCCCTCACAAGCTGACACAAGCAAAAGTTCAATTATTCAAACTAGTCTGATGAAAAAGTTCATAGTTTCAATTATTTCAATGAATCTCAATAACCCAAAAGCAAAAAAGGAAGTTTAGGCATCTGTAAGTGTCATTAAAGGATAATCTCACATAAACTTTAGTTACAAAATTTAAAAACTGAAGCTAAAAAATCAAATTTTAAAGTGATTTTAAGCAAAATCGCGAACAGTTTTGAATCACATTCAAATTTGCCCCCAAAACAAAGCTACGTTGCACCCAAGCATGCTGAAAACAGCAATTTATACCACTTACTTTGTGTCTGAAGTAGAGCAGCTTCACTGATGAGTGCCTGATGCTGGACGAATCACATCATTTCATTCTAATCATGATCTACACTGCTAGTTCTGAATGTGAAATATTCCGTAATTTACATGCTACCAAAATGGCCAGAGTGGGAAAGATTTGAGACCTAGGTCTAGATTTAATGCCCATATCATAATGGAAATTGCTCATCCTCTTTTTTTGATAAAACTATATCCCAAATTTGAAATTTCTGAAAAGACTGTAAGTAAAGATTACTCATTAGAACGGCCTCGTCGAACGAGAAATATCACAACCCGCTTAAGCACATAATACGAGTATCTGTGTGAAAGTGTTTCA
The DNA here is from genome assembly GCA_964019695.1 of Loripinus fragilis. NCBI lineage: Eukaryota > Metazoa > Mollusca > Bivalvia > Lucinida > Lucinidae > Loripinus > Loripinus fragilis. The sequence continues at coordinate 56,747,200 of OZ026528.1, read as the reverse complement.
TTGGGGGTTAGGTAACTAAATGAGCTTTAATAACTATGTCATATCATTATCTATGTGAGGCGGCTCTAATGAGTAGCTTCAAAAACATTTTTGAGTGTGAGGCGACTCTTATGAGTACCAAACAATACTACTGCTTGCGTGGTCGAAATAAGAACAAAATTTGATCTCGGGTGAAGCTGGGGGGAGGGGGCTGCAGTTGATTTGTTCAGCTGAAAAAGTTTTAAGTTTGTGTTCAAATTAGTACAGCCTCGACCGGGTGAGTTGAACAGCCAAATAAAATTGAACTTTATTGGTCTAAGCAATGAGGCCAGGGAACCTGCTTGGGGGAATGGTCCCAACCAGTCCCTGCGGATCCTCATCATTATGCCTTTAAGTGTCATCTCTATGACGCGGTTCTAATGAGTGTAAGTATCCTAAGAGTGTTTTAATAAATACCCATATGCTAAGTCACCATACTGGTACAGTTTAAGTGAGTAAGCACTCATAGCACATTTCAGTAGAAAAGGGAATACAATCACAGAAATCAACTTGCACAGCAGTGCTAGCCAGTCTGCAAAAACGGAGTATCACGGTCAGCCTGCACGGATTGATTAGTCAAATCCTGGTAAAAACTGTTTGTGTATGGCCATTTAATTGCATTTTCTGGTATATAATGCAATTTGAGTCTTTCCTCGAGAGAACCAGGCTTTAAAAATGATTTTAAGAAAAATTTAAAATTTAAACTAAAATTCAATAAAATTTTAAAATTTAAATTTAAATTTCTTCCAAAAATAATTTCAAATTATTTCAATTATGGTTCCCGATCTGTGTGCGAAATTTCATCTGAATTCATTGAAAAATGACTGTTTTACATAGATTTTCGTTTTTTTCACCTTCTCTCTTATAGGGTTCGGTGCACAATTAATCGGTCCCATTCAACTCCATGTAAAAAGGCAGAATTCGAGCATCTGCAAATTTTTCCAGGACATTGCTTGGACTTTTTTCTGTCTGTGAGTGGCAAGATCTGTCATTCACCTATCAAAAAAGTGAAAAGACAACCTACCTTGATAATCTCGTTTTCTCAGCATTCTCCGTTCTTTGGGGAACAGTCAAAAAATCCGGGCTGAAATCCGACCCGCATCAGACGTTACCTGGGGAGTGCGCCGGGGAGTCTGTGACAAAATAGTCCACACAAAGAAGCATTTTTCTGCATCAGCTTGACAAACATAGACCAATGTTGAATCACATGTACATTTAAAGTCGAATAAAGCACCCATTCACGCCATAAAGTGCCCAGAAACGGCAAGTGCTAAATTTCTAAAGGTACTATTTTCGTGGGCTACCAAACCGGAAGACTGTAATTGTGTACTAACACCTTCAAGAATCTGCAAATTTTCGAATTTTTAAATTTTGTCTCTGTGACATATCAAACTCATATAGGTAAGCAAATAATCGCCCAAAAAGACTAACTCAGTCACCAAAAAGCGATACAAATCTAGGATTTCATATGTGACCCCCCCTCACAAGCTGACACAAGCAAAAGTTCAATTATTCAAACTAGTCTGATGAAAAAGTTCATAGTTTCAATTATTTCAATGAATCTCAATAACCCAAAAGCAAAAAAGGAAGTTTAGGCATCTGTAAGTGTCATTAAAGGATAATCTCACATAAACTTTAGTTACAAAATTTAAAAACTGAAGCTAAAAAATCAAATTTTAAAGTGATTTTAAGCAAAATCGCGAACAGTTTTGAATCACATTCAAATTTGCCCCCAAAACAAAGCTACGTTGCACCCAAGCATGCTGAAAACAGCAATTTATACCACTTACTTTGTGTCTGAAGTAGAGCAGCTTCACTGATGAGTGCCTGATGCTGGACGAATCACATCATTTCATTCTAATCATGATCTACACTGCTAGTTCTGAATGTGAAATATTCCGTAATTTACATGCTACCAAAATGGCCAGAGTGGGAAAGATTTGAGACCTAGGTCTAGATTTAATGCCCATATCATAATGGAAATTGCTCATCCTCTTTTTTTGATAAAACTATATCCCAAATTTGAAATTTCTGAAAAGACTGTAAGTAAAGATTACTCATTAGAACGGCCTCGTCGAACGAGAAATATCACAACCCGCTTAAGCACATAATACGAGTATCTGTGTGAAAGTGTTTCATTGGGGGTTAGGTAACTAAATGAGCTTTAATAACTATGTCATATCATTATCTATGTGAGGCGGCTCTAATGAGTAGCTTCAAAAACATTTTTGAGTGTGAGGCGACTCTTATGAGTACCAAACAATACTACTGCTTGCGTGGTCGAAATAAGAACAAAATTTGATCTCGGGTGAAGCTGGGGGGAGGGGGCTGCAGTTGATTTGTTCAGCTGAAAAAGTTTTAAGTTTGTGTTCAAATTAGTACAGCCTCGACCGGGTGAGTTGAACAGCCAAATAAAATTGAACTTTATTGGTCTAAGCAATGAGGCCAGGGAACCTGCTTGGGGGAATGGTCCCAACCAGTCCCTGCGGATCCTCATCATTATGCCTTTAAGTGTCATCTCTATGACGCGGTTCTAATGAGTGTAAGTATCCTAAGAGTGTTTTAATAAATACCCATATGCTAAGTCACCATACTGGTACAGTTTAAGTGAGTAAGCACTCATAGCACATTTCAGTAGAAAAGGGAATACAATCACAGAAATCAACTTGCACAGCAGTGCTAGCCAGTCTGCAAAAACGGAGTATCACGGTCAGCCTGCACGGATTGATTAGTCAAATCCTGGTAAAAACTGTTTGTGTATGGCCATTTAATTGCATTTTCTGGTATATAATGCAATTTGAGTCTTTCCTCGAGAGAACCAGGCTTTAAAAATGATTTTAAGAAAAATTTAAAATTTAAACTAAAATTCAATAAAATTTTAAAATTTAAATTTAAATTTCTTCCAAAAATAATTTCAAATTATTTCAATTATGGTTCCCGATCTGTGTGCGAAATTTCATCTGAATTCATTGAAAAATGACTGTTTTACATAGATTTTCGTTTTTTTCACCTTCTCTCTTATAGGGTTCGGTGCACAATTAATCGGTCCCATTCAACTCCATGTAAAAAGGCAGAATTCGAGCATCTGCAAATTTTTCCAGGACATTGCTTGGACTTTTTTCTGTCTGTGAGTGGCAAGATCTGTCATTCACCTATCAAAAAAGTGAAAAGACAACCTACCTTGATAATCTCGTTTTCTCAGCATTCTCCGTTCTTTGGGGAACAGTCAAAAAATCCGGGCTGAAATCCGACCCGCATCAGACGTTACCTGGGGAGTGCGCCGGGGAGTCTGTGACAAAATAGTCCACACAAAGAAGCATTTTTCTGCATCAGCTTGACAAACATAGACCAATGTTGAATCACATGTACATTTAAAGTCGAATAAAGCACCCATTCACGCCATAAAGTGCCCAGAAACGGCAAGTGCTAAATTTCTAAAGGTACTATTTTCGTGGGCTACCAAACCGGAAGACTGTAATTGTGTACTAACACCTTCAAGAATCTGCAAATTTTCGAATTTTTAAATTTTGTCTCTGTGACATATCAAACTCATATAGGTAAGCAAATAATCGCCCAAAAAGACTAACTCAGTCACCAAAAAGCGATACAAATCTAGGATTTCATATGTGACCCCCCCTCACAAGCTGACACAAGCAAAAGTTCAATTATTCAAACTAGTCTGATGAAAAAGTTCATAGTTTCAATTATTTCAATGAATCTCAATAACCCAAAAGCAAAAAAGGAAGTTTAGGCATCTGTAAGTGTCATTAAAGGATAATCTCACATAAACTTTAGTTACAAAATTTAAAAACTGAAGCTAAAAAATCAAATTTTAAAGTGATTTTAAGCAAAATCGCGAACAGTTTTGAATCACATTCAAATTTGCCCCCAAAACAAAGCTACGTTGCACCCAAGCATGCTGAAAACAGCAATTTATACCACTTACTTTGTGTCTGAAGTAGAGCAGCTTCACTGATGAGTGCCTGATGCTGGACGAATCACATCATTTCATTCTAATCATGATCTACACTGCTAGTTCTGAATGTGAAATATTCCGTAATTTACATGCTACCAAAATGGCCAGAGTGGGAAAGATTTGAGACCTAGGTCTAGATTTAATGCCCATATCATAATGGAAATTGCTCATCCTCTTTTTTTGATAAAACTATATCCCAAATTTGAAATTTCTGAAAAGACTGTAAGTAAAGATTACTCATTAGAACGGCCTCGTCGAACGAGAAATATCACAACCCGCTTAAGCACATAATACGAGTATCTGTGTGAAAGTGTTTCATTGGGGGTTAGGTAACTAAATGAGCTTTAATAACTATGTCATATCATTATCTATGTGAGGCGGCTCTAATGAGTAGCTTCAAAAACATTTTTGAGTGTGAGGCGACTCTTATGAGTACCAAACAATACTACTGCTTGCGTGGTCGAAATAAGAACAAAATTTGATCTCGGGTGAAGCTGGGGGGAGGGGGCTGCAGTTGATTTGTTCAGCTGAAAAAGTTTTAAGTTTGTGTTCAAATTAGTACAGCCTCGACCGGGTGAGTTGAACAGCCAAATAAAATTGAACTTTATTGGTCTAAGCAATGAGGCCAGGGAACCTGCTTGGGGGAATGGTCCCAACCAGTCCCTGCGGATCCTCATCATTATGCCTTTAAGTGTCATCTCTATGACGCGGTTCTAATGAGTGTAAGTATCCTAAGAGTGTTTTAATAAATACCCATATGCTAAGTCACCATACTGGTACAGTTTAAGTGAGTAAGCACTCATAGCACATTTCAGTAGAAAAGGGAATACAATCACAGAAATCAACTTGCACAGCAGTGCTAGCCAGTCTGCAAAAACGGAGTATCACGGTCAGCCTGCACGGATTGATTAGTCAAATCCTGGTAAAAACTGTTTGTGTATGGCCATTTAATTGCATTTTCTGGTATATAATGCAATTTGAGTCTTTCCTCGAGAGAACCAGGCTTTAAAAATGATTTTAAGAAAAATTTAAAATTTAAACTAAAATTCAATAAAATTTTAAAATTTAAATTTAAATTTCTTCCAAAAATAATTTCAAATTATTTCAATTATGGTTCCCGATCTGTGTGCGAAATTTCATCTGAATTCATTGAAAAATGACTGTTTTACATAGATTTTCGTTTTTTTCACCTTCTCTCTTATAGGGTTCGGTGCACAATTAATCGGTCCCATTCAACTCCATGTAAAAAGGCAGAATTCGAGCATCTGCAAATTTTTCCAGGACATTGCTTGGACTTTTTTCTGTCTGTGAGTGGCAAGATCTGTCATTCACCTATCAAAAAAGTGAAAAGACAACCTACCTTGATAATCTCGTTTTCTCAGCATTCTCCGTTCTTTGGGGAACAGTCAAAAAATCCGGGCTGAAATCCGACCCGCATCAGACGTTACCTGGGGAGTGCGCCGGGGAGTCTGTGACAAAATAGTCCACACAAAGAAGCATTTTTCTGCATCAGCTTGACAAACATAGACCAATGTTGAATCACATGTACATTTAAAGTCGAATAAAGCACCCATTCACGCCATAAAGTGCCCAGAAACGGCAAGTGCTAAATTTCTAAAGGTACTATTTTCGTGGGCTACCAAACCGGAAGACTGTAATTGTGTACTAACACCTTCAAGAATCTGCAAATTTTCGAATTTTTAAATTTTGTCTCTGTGACATATCAAACTCATATAGGTAAGCAAATAATCGCCCAAAAAGACTAACTCAGTCACCAAAAAGCGATACAAATCTAGGATTTCATATGTGACCCCCCCTCACAAGCTGACACAAGCAAAAGTTCAATTATTCAAACTAGTCTGATGAAAAAGTTCATAGTTTCAATTATTTCAATGAATCTCAATAACCCAAAAGCAAAAAAGGAAGTTTAGGCATCTGTAAGTGTCATTAAAGGATAATCTCACATAAACTTTAGTTACAAAATTTAAAAACTGAAGCTAAAAAATCAAATTTTAAAGTGATTTTAAGCAAAATCGCGAACAGTTTTGAATCACATTCAAATTTGCCCCCAAAACAAAGCTACGTTGCACCCAAGCATGCTGAAAACAGCAATTTATACCACTTACTTTGTGTCTGAAGTAGAGCAGCTTCACTGATGAGTGCCTGATGCTGGACGAATCACATCATTTCATTCTAATCATGATCTACACTGCTAGTTCTGAATGTGAAATATTCCGTAATTTACATGCTACCAAAATGGCCAGAGTGGGAAAGATTTGAGACCTAGGTCTAGATTTAATGCCCATATCATAATGGAAATTGCTCATCCTCTTTTTTTGATAAAACTATATCCCAAATTTGAAATTTCTGAAAAGACTGTAAGTAAAGATTACTCATTAGAACGGCCTCGTCGAACGAGAAATATCACAACCCGCTTAAGCACATAATACGAGTATCTGTGTGAAAGTGTTTCATTGGGGGTTAGGTAACTAAATGAGCTTTAATAACTATGTCATATCATTATCTATGTGAGGCGGCTCTAATGAGTAGCTTCAAAAACATTTTTGAGTGTGAGGCGACTCTTATGAGTACCAAACAATACTACTGCTTGCGTGGTCGAAATAAGAACAAAATTTGATCTCGGGTGAAGCTGGGGGGAGGGGGCTGCAGTTGATTTGTTCAGCTGAAAAAGTTTTAAGTTTGTGTTCAAATTAGTACAGCCTCGACCGGGTGAGTTGAACAGCCAAATAAAATTGAACTTTATTGGTCTAAGCAATGAGGCCAGGGAACCTGCTTGGGGGAATGGTCCCAACCAGTCCCTGCGGATCCTCATCATTATGCCTTTAAGTGTCATCTCTATGACGCGGTTCTAATGAGTGTAAGTATCCTAAGAGTGTTTTAATAAATACCCATATGCTAAGTCACCATACTGGTACAGTTTAAGTGAGTAAGCACTCATAGCACATTTCAGTAGAAAAGGGAATACAATCACAGAAATCAACTTGCACAGCAGTGCTAGCCAGTCTGCAAAAACGGAGTATCACGGTCAGCCTGCACGGATTGATTAGTCAAATCCTGGTAAAAACTGTTTGTGTATGGCCATTTAATTGCATTTTCTGGTATATAATGCAATTTGAGTCTTTCCTCGAGAGAACCAGGCTTTAAAAATGATTTTAAGAAAAATTTAAAATTTAAACTAAAATTCAATAAAATTTTAAAATTTAAATTTAAATTTCTTCCAAAAATAATTTCAAATTATTTCAATTATGGTTCCCGATCTGTGTGCGAAATTTCATCTGAATTCATTGAAAAATGACTGTTTTACATAGATTTTCGTTTTTTTCACCTTCTCTCTTATAGGGTTCGGTGCACAATTAATCGGTCCCATTCAACTCCATGTAAAAAGGCAGAATTCGAGCATCTGCAAATTTTTCCAGGACATTGCTTGGACTTTTTTCTGTCTGTGAGTGGCAAGATCTGTCATTCACCTATCAAAAAAGTGAAAAGACAACCTACCTTGATAATCTCGTTTTCTCAGCATTCTCCGTTCTTTGGGGAACAGTCAAAAAATCCGGGCTGAAATCCGACCCGCATCAGACGTTACCTGGGGAGTGCGCCGGGGAGTCTGTGACAAAATAGTCCACACAAAGAAGCATTTTTCTGCGTCAGCTTGACAAACATAGACCAATGTTGAATCACATGTACATTTAAAGTCGAATAAAGCACCCATTCACGCCATAAAGTGCCCAGAAACGGCAAGTGCTAAATTTCTAAAGGTACTATTTTCGTGGGCTACCAAACCGGAAGACTGTAATTGTGTACTAACACCGTCGGATGACAACCAAAGGATTCCGAAAACGCCTCCATTTCCGGTTATTTTGCAAAGTCACACACAGTGCTTGTTTTTCTTGTTTCTCAGGTATATTTAAGCCTATTTTAGCCCTTTATATGTGAAACCCTATTGTTTTTCTGTAATCAAAGTGTTTATCTCGGTTTAGAAAAATAAGACTTCTAGAGATTTGAAAACCAGTGTTTTTCTTTTGTATTTTTTGCTGGATGTCACAAAATTCGTCAGGGTTGTAAATCCGGCATGATCAGTAGCTGCACTGATTTTTTTGGTCACATTATGGTTTGCTTCAAACTTATTAAAGCTCCAAGAATAAAAGTAAATGGCGACATTTAGGGTTGGCATCTCTGCTCATTTTTTGCTAATGACGCTTCATAGGTATCCTACAGGTATTCATTCGGAACTTTTGCCTCATTGGGAACTTTTGCCTCATTGGACGTTATCATATTCGGTTTACCGATGCAACGAATCACTTTTGATTTTGTTCTGTGGAAGCCATTTCATGCGTTCAAAAGTGGAAGAAACCTTTCAAGATTTGATTAAGACAGACAGTTACGAATTCGCGACTTCGATTTGTGTATACACGCACTCAGAAAGAAGAATTTAAATCTAGTGTTAATCGACCACATGCTTCTTAAATTTATCTATTGTCCGGTCTACATCTACATCTGTACGTTGAACCATCAAATTTGACTATTACTCAACTGTTATTAAAGATGTGGTCGCTGTGCGACATTCTGATTGGCCTAGAGCAAATGCAATCACACCAAACATTACATAGAGAACAAGATGAGGATATTAGAGAAAAGTTGAAGTCAAAACTGTTCTTTACCAAATGATGGAAGTGAGTTTTCTTGAACAAGATGTTTCTTAGGGTTAAAGTAGATGACTTTCAAGAATGCAAAAAATGCATGAATATTGCCCCTTGATCGAGCACAGTGAGATAAAATTTTTGACATTTTTATGGGCAACGAGACATTGGTCACTGTGTCCGCTTAGCATATCTGCCGTTATTCTAATTGCAATAATTAATTTTTGTTTCAAACTTTGTCAAATTAATTTGAATCTAGAAAAAATCCTTCTATTTTTATTAGAATATGTTATTAACATGATTATTAATAAACCATGAAGCTACTAACTTGCTATAGTCGTTTATAAAAAATGGTAGGCCATTTTTGTAAACGTTTATTGCATGAAGGCTAAACTTTGCAGTTCACATGTGTAAGCTTGAAAGCCCTACATAAAAGAGAATGCCCTTATGATCATGTTGTGGTAGTTGTTACATGGTTACCTGGCAGTGAGTACACACATAAATTACGGAGAAAATTTGTGCCAAACTTGAAAGTTGACTAATCTTCAGGCTACATTATGACAATGGGGTTAGCTGAAAATGTCCGATTTTTAATTATACCCCAGCACCCTAGATAAGCAGCGTATTTGCGTAAATACTCAATTAAAATCCTCAAAAAAGCAATTAAAATGAAATGTGTGCGTACCGAAAAGCAATTCTAACGATTGGTATGCAATTACATGCGATGTCATTGCGTACCATTTGGTCCTTTTCGTTTCCATTTGGGTAATAAACAAATGCCAGTCGGATATTGATCTTTTTTTTTTACTAGCGAGCGCGCAATTTAGTTCTTTTTTGTGAATAAAATATCAGTGCCCAGTCCAGTATTTGGCAGAAAAACACTATGACAAAAGTGAAACTTTGTAAAGTCTACACGCTCAAATGTCAACAAGGGGATGAGATTTGCTTCAGTTACAATAAAACCTGCTGGTTTGATATTTAGAAAGGCAGGCGATGGGAGTGAATAAATATGCAAGCACATTCCCGATGGCTCCATGCAATATGAAAACGTGTAATCACAGGAAAAAAAACATGGCGTAAAAACAATATGAAAATACGCAACTGTTTTTGCAAGTACGCAATTGAGGATAACCAGGTTTTTCATTTTGTCCGTCAGTGCGTCCGTCCGTAATTTTTGTTTCCTTAATATCTCGAAGAGTCATTGCTGGATTTTCATCAAACCTTGCTGACATGTTCATATATGCAAGACAAATACTTTAGACAAAAAAGTAAGGGCTGGGGACCAATTCTATTAGAGTTATTTCCCTTTGTAGTTCTAAATGGCTTTTAATATAGGGTTTTATGCTTATGCTATTATAGGCCATACACGGGCCGATCAACTCCTACCACAACTTTTGATGGAACAATTTGATACTTTTCTTATACAATGTAGACACATTGAACATATGCATGAAGGAGTTTGGTTCAGAAAATTTTTTTTGCCAAATGACAGCAGTGAGAACTTAGACAATTTTTCCCTAATAAGGGTTTTGTATATGCATAGATGGTGCCTTCATGGGCCAATCAACTCCTACCACAGCTTTTGATGGAGCAATTTGATACTTTGCCTATACAATGTAGACACATTAAACCTATGCATGAAGGAGTTTGGTTCAGAAAAAAATAATTTTTGACAAAATGACAGCAGTGAGAACTTAGACAATTTTTCCCTAATATAAAGGGTTTTGTATATGCATAGATGGTGCCTTCATGGGCCGATCAACTCCTACTACAGCTTTTGATGGAACAATTTGATACTTTGCCGATACAATGTAGACACATTGAACATATGCATGAAGGAGTTTGGTTCAGAAAAAAAAATTGACAAAATGACAGCAGTGAGAACTTAGACAATTTTTCCCTAATAAGGTGTTTGTATATGCAACGATGGTGCCTTTATGAGCCGATCAACTCCTACCACAGCTTTTGATGGAGAAATTTGATACTTTGCCTATACAATGTAGACACATTGAACTTATGCATGAAGGAGTTTGATTCAGAAAAATAATTTTTGACAAAATGACAGCTTTGAGAACTTAGACAATTATTCCCTTATATGGCTTTTGTATATTCATGGATAGTGCCTTTATGGGCCGATCAACTCTTACCACAGGTTTTGATTGAGCAATTTGATACTTTGCCGATACAATGTTGACACATTGAACATTTGCATGAAGGAGTTTATAATTTTTGTTTGTTTGCACAGATTCTACTGAAATCTTCTTTTCAAAACTAAGCTCTGCTGGTTTGAACTATAACTTGCCAAGTTTTTTCACTGACTCTTACTGTGCGGGGGGTATCTAATAAGCATTGCTTATTGACTTTTTTAATTTATATCATTTCTAAATATATAATCTCTATTTTGCATAAAACATAAACAATTTATTTCATTGGGTTATATTTTTATTCATGTTCTTAGTGTTTCCCCTAGCCAGTTTTAGCATGGTGCTGCACCATGCCCCTTTTCTCAAGCGCCATGCCCTTTTTCCCAGCACCATGCCCCTTTTTTAAAACTACATTAAATGGCCCACATTTTGGTAAAAAAATCATGAGAATCTGACAAAAACTAAGGAAGTTACAGATTTTTCAGTTTGAAGCCTGAAGTAGCAAGGAAGTCACCTGCTGGCTGCTGTTACAATATTTTTGTTAGTGAATCCTTTTACAATGGTCACTAATTACCTGAGGCAATTTTGACACATCACTTTGATGACAATACCCCAATAAGCAATTATTAAAAATTTGAGTGTGAACTTGAACCACTGAACAATTTTAAGGTACAAGTAAAATTGTCAAAACAAATACTATTAAAGAAAAAAAAATGATTTCCATAATAATGTGATTCTGATAAAATTTAAGAATAAAAAAAGATGCTCATAGTGCTCATGAATAGGTGTCCAGAAACTGCCATTCAACAGCCAGTTTGAAAATTCTAGAATTAGTCTAAATGATAAGAAGTGTAGTTTGCATTTAAAAAGAACAGATAACAACTGCATTATGCTAAGGGACATACTGTTTTTTTTTCGGCAATATCATATTCAATTTTCCAACTTTGGCTTAAAAGTGCCCTCTTAGCCTGTCACCGCGGTTAAAAATGCCCCCTTAGCATGTCGCCGCACATTAAAAGTGCCCTCGTATCCTGTTGTCACACGCTTAAAGTGCCCTTTTCCTGGAAACTTTTCCATGCCCTTTTTGGGGGCTGGGGGAAACACTAGTTCTAAATATGGTACTAAATATGAAATCCACATCAAATACAATGGAGGCACACACTACTGAAATCCAAATTAAGGTCAATTCTAATTGAATTTTTTGTGCTTTGGCTGAATAAAAAAATACCTGTGCTTAGGGTAACTCAGCCCTACCTTAATTTACTGGTGAAACCTAGATTTTTTTCTGGTTTTCTGGAAAAAAAATATGATTCTATGCATTTTGAAAAGTAAATGCCTTTCAAAATGCATAAAATTATTTTTTTCCCCAAAAAAAATAATTAAAAAATATGTGTGCCTGAAATTTTCAGACCCATTCCAGAAACATATTTATTTTTTTCATTTGGCCTTATATGGTGGAAATAAATGGTAAATCAAATAACCCAGCCAAAATCCCACAGCCACATTTATTTGCCCAAAAAATACCTGAGTAACTCCCGTATTTTTGAGGAAAATGTGGCATTTTTCCTGAGAAGCACTTATAATTTTCATGTCAATTTAGTGAGTTTACATCTTTTTACAGGTGTTAGTGGTTACAGAGGATGGACAGACTTCTTAGGCTTGGAGGAGGCATGCATGGATTGGGACAGGTACATTTTATAATGCATTACAAAGTAAATTAAGTAATGAATTTGTATGAGCCAGTGCAATGCAAAATACCAATATATAGCTAGTGCACCCAGCTAAGACATAGACCAGCCTGGGAATCAGCCTTTTCAGATTAGAGTAAAGAAGGCCACTAGATAAGAATGCCTAACTAAAATATTAATTTTCTTGTTTCTCATCTAAAAAATTTATGTTGTGGGTACTGAAAAGAACCATCTCAACAGGGCTTCTTTTGAGCACTCAAAACTCATGTTTGGAGGCCCATGGAGGGTAGAGTGCTTGACTCGAGACAGAGGGGTTGCAGGTTCGAGCCTCATTGGCATCACTGTTATGTCCTTGAGCAAGACACATTAAACCATGCTTAGTACTACTACTGGTTTAACCCAGGAAGGCCCGTCCCGACATAACTGAAAAATTGTTGACTGATACGTAAAGAATCAAACAAACAAAAACACATGTTAAAGTTAGTTTTTAAGAAAATATTCACAGTTTAACGCTTTTTGTGTATCTCGACCTATGAGAGTTCTTGCAGATGTACATGTACAGTGCTAAGGACTCATGGTTTTTTTTTCATGCAGACAGCAAAGACTGATAAGATTTGTCCACACGTTCAGATAAACAAAATTTTTCAGCGTAAAATTATGAATATGTTCTTACCCATCATTTATAACATATGTAATGGGTGCTCAAAAGAACCGTCTCATTGAGAAGGTTCTTTTGAGTACCCACAACATATGTTTTGGTTGAGAGATTAGAAAATTATTTTTTGTTATACACTCTTAACTAAAGGCCTGCTTGTCAGATGCCTTGGCTAATGTGAGCCTTTGCTGGACATACTGGTCATTCAGTTGGTTTGACATGTATTGGTTCATATTTTTCAGTTGTAGGCCCATTGACATTTAAAACCTTTCATTTATTTAAAAAAAATCTGCAAAAAGGCTTTATTTTGTAAATATACATCCACATTGCTGCTTGCAAATATATTTTCTCAATGATTTAAGATACATGCAAGAAAAATCGAAAACCAAGAACTACTCAATTTGAAGATTTGAATTCTTATAGCGTAGACAATTAATATTTTCTCCTATTTGAAAGCTTCTACATGCTCTTACAGTTCCAGCTTTAGAAAAGGATTTTTCTGTATGATAATTAAATCACTAACATTTATATATACATGAAACAAATTTAGAAAATCAGAAGCTCAAATTGGAGAAAAAATGTCCAAATTACAATTGATTTGTTTGAATTTGATAAGAGAGAACAATTTTGCACAATGTAAATTGTATCATTGATAATTATAAAAAAGAGAAGGTAATTATAACTTATAGTATAGTAGCATATATATAATGAGCAGAATTTTGGGTGTTTAACATAAGTGGGGCCTTCCAAGCTCACTCACTACACTTCACTAAGCACCAATGTGACCATAAAATCTCTCTATTTCAGGGAGCCCCTCCATCAGATGCACCAGCTGTGGACACTCAAGAACAAGTTTATATCTCTTCTCTTGCTTTGTTGAAGGTAATATAAGAATCCATCTTGAGGGTGAGATAGAAAAATCCGTCCCAAGGATCACCATTTGGCATCACTGGGCTTGCCGAGTGATGACAAACTGTGATCCCGAGGGACGAATTTTTCAGTGATCCAAGGGACTGATTTTTTTACACCAATCTCACACAAATAATGGATTCTTTTTCTTGCTCACCATTGATGGTTTGTTTTAAATAAGCTTCCTGAAGTCCTTGAATAGTGAATATGCTGAGATGCAAAATCACATGATGACGTCACTTTGACTAAACATTGCCGTCACTTGACGACCATGTGTGTGAGTTCCAATACAACCAATGAACAGTCCTCTCATGACAGCCTGGGTGAGATAACATGGGTAAGATAAGATTTTCTATCACAGGGTAAAATCTCAGATAATCTTGTGTGCAAGAAATATCCTTTCTTGGCAAGCACAATTTCCACTATCTCAATACTACAGTCTACATTGTATATTGTTTGGATCATTTTCCATTATAGACTTGCCGCTTCATGAATAAATTTTGGGACAAAATTAGCCCGATTCTTTTGCAAAGTATCACTGAAATAATGCCAATGGGAGAAAGTGTGCCATAAGATAAAGTACCTTTCAGTACATTTATACTTTAACCCTTTCCTTCATGAATATTCATGCTAGGCTCCACCCACTATGAATAATTATAAAAATAAACTTTCATGTTGGTACATAGAACAAAGAAATTATTTGTCAGGTCCACTTGTTTCGGATCAGATGTATCATATTCAACAGCAAACAGAGTAGACCCTGATTAGGCAGCCTATAGGGGGCAAATTATTTCCTTTAAGAGCAGTCCCTAATCCCCATGGTATGGGAAAAATGCTATTTTCACATTAGATGATAACACTGAATGTGTAAAATTATCATATGCACATTCATAAGGCTGAAATGAAATCTATATGTGGTTTCTGTTTCATACCAACAAAATTTAGGGTAGGTAGGCAAGGAAATTATTTAATTTTGTTATAAAGTTTAACACAAAAACAGTGACAAAAACTGAAAAAAAATGCCCATTTCAGGTCCTTTTTCTTCAAAGACCAATTTAATGTTTAGGGTTGGGTTAAAAGAAATAGAGAAACCGGAAACACTTATATGTGTCATTTAAACCTAATAGGAGCTACGCTTATGGTAGATATAATTTGGAAGCATGTATGTTTTTTAGATGTTGAAACATGGCAGAGCTGGTGTACCAATGGAAGTTATGGGTCTGATGTTAGGAGAATTCGTAGATGATTATACTGTCAGAGTTATTGATGTATTCGCTATGCCACAGTCGGGAACTGTAAGTACATGAGCTCTTTGTATGCATGGTAAATTTACATGCTTTTTGTTGTCTCATGATGCGTCTGGTTGGTTATGTCTCAGGGCTTTAGATAAGCATGCGTACCGCGTAAATTACGAAAATATTTGACAGGATACGTATTTATTTAAATCCTAACGCATATCATGTATGAAAAACAAAAAAAGCATTACGCATTTAATGTTTTTCCAGAGTGTAACACGGTAGGAAAAAGTTAGAGGAATCCGAATTTGTTTCTCTTCGGGCATATTCGTTTTATTACGGAAGCATCTCAAATCTTCGTAAACGCATTCGCTATCAAATGAAAACACATCTAAGTCTCCGTCTGATCAATAGTGCAGCTTGCAGAAACCATCAAGAACCACGAGGTTGCTGTGTAAACACACAGTTTTACTTTCAGTTTCACAACACGCTGTCTGCAAAATGCTACGGAAGAAAGTTATAGAAATAAAGTCATCCAAGCGTGTTTGCTTTCTTGCAATAGTGTACAGTATTTTCTGCAAATATCTCTGAAATTTAGCCGCTTTTTCTTTTTAGAAAAGTATCAGGAGACCTGTGTTTGCGAGAATCGAATACACAAAATCCAAACAAGTACTGGCTTATACAAAAGTATTTTGGTCTGTATAATGACTAAAAAAATCTTTCAGATCATTCATTTTAAGTAGTGTCATGTGTTCTGATCCAATATTTTGATTTCCACAAAATCCCTCACCCACCTACCCCTCCAAAAGCAGACAATAGCAACTAAAAGGGCACTCATAACACAGGAGCCTGGCTGGCTGTGTTTGATAAACACAGCCAACTAGACTCCTGTGACTCAATGCTCCTATTTGCACTATTTTTACAAAAAATATTCTCCTCCCGTACCCCCTTGTCCCCTCTGCGGCTTTCTCATGCTAAACTCAACACCTATTATGCCAAATAAAAATTGTTATCTTACCTTTTGCTCTCTTGTTAGTAGACTAGGAAAACAAGCAGTTAGCTCAGGCGCAATTAAACGGCCTGTTGAAATAGCTTTATTGTTCCTTGGTGTATGTTTTTTTAAGACAAAAAGTCAGTACTCCAAAAAATTTCTCGTTACTCCTTTTTTAAAAAAATGGACGAGTACTGTACTCTTTTAATAACAAAGCTTATCTAAAGCCCTGTGTCTGTTGATGTTGGACCCTGTGGCACAGTCAGATGGCAGGTAGCTGGGGAGTTTTCAAACATATGAGTTGACCAGCTACCATCATATCCGACTGCACCACTGGTTCCGGTGTCAAAAGATGTAACCAACCGCAGGAGTAAAATATGGACGAGTGCACTAATTCCTTGTCAAATGCACCATCTCCCTGTTGAGTGTACTAGCACAGACACTCTGTTTGTCAATATTCTCCAGGTAAGTTTTCTCCACCGTCATATTTGGATAATTGGTACCATACATTGCTGGCTTCCACTCGACAGCTTCAGCTGCATGGTTATATGCTAGAGCTCAAAAATGGCATCTTTAGATTTTTGGGGTGCAGGGGGATTTGGGGTGGGACAGTAAGAGCATCGGCTGAGGGTACATTGTAAATGTGCCTCTCAGGGCACTTTACTAGTTAAGGAATAAAAATTGATAATAAAATTCATCGAGACCTACCATTTTTTTTACGGTTTATCTGCGGACATTGCTTGCTCACCAGTTCCCAGATGTGTCGAGTTAACAAAATATTGTTGACTCTTTGGATTTTGGAGCTAGTGCCTCTGACTACCACCCGTGATTGATTAAGCATAAACTGATTGCTTTCTATTGATATTTTGTTCTTTTAAGTGTTTAGTTGGTGCTTAACAGAACTTTGTAAACTCAGTTCAGGATTCAGTTGACAGATCTTCCTGATATGAGTATTGCATTCTGTTATCACGGCACGACTGTAATGATCAGAGCTTTTGATATTTGCTCTCCAGATAACATGTACTATTAAATAGTACATGTTATCTGTAACCATAATAAATAATTTTGCTCCTTGTGATTTCAATATTCCATAGGCGTAGCACCCATTACGCAGGTTACGCACATGCGTAATAAAAATAGTAACATTCAAGGGAGGTCACTTAATGTAATAAAAGTGATTTTCCATACTATAAGGAACTGCTCATAACGGAAAGAATTCGCTCCCTCTGGGAGTAAATTCTTTCCTTTAAGAGAAGTTCCCATTTGAAAAGGGACAAAATGGAAGAGAATTCTTGCTTGATCCACAAGTCTCCCTTTGATGTGTGTAACTTTTTGAGCGTTCTGGCTACGCCATTGTATTCTCTCCCGCTGTCATAGCTTACCTGGTCCCTCATCTGGGACTTCACTGTTTACCACAGGTTGTTTATACTTTAACCCTTGTCATGCTGAATATTTTAATGCCCTAACAGGCCTTCACATATATGGTGGGCCAGGTTAATTGTCCCATGATTTCAAAATAAGGCCCATCACTTTCCAAGGCAGTGGGCCCAGTGGACCCATCCTTTTTAGTTGTGAAAAAATATCACTTTAATAAAGATATTCATCTTATAGCGAGTCTACGAACTCTACAAAATAGAAAGAACATCTTGGTTGTCAATACAGTAAAACAAACCTTAAGCAGCCACTCAAAAAAAGACAATACAAAGACCTTAACAACAAATTGTAGCTTAATGAAGGTTGAAAGGATTGCAGAATGCTCTCCATTTGACCTGCATTATGTGATAATTGGTCAATTTTTTGAGTGGCCACTTAAGACAGGTTTTACTGTATTATCAGCAGTCAATATACATACATGTTTATGCATACACGTGTCTGTGTCAGTGTGTACTGTGTAGGTAAAGTAAACTACCCAAATGTCAACTGTGGTTAGTTTGATATGCTTGAGCCCATCATTTCCGATAGTGACCCACCATTTTTTGCTCCATGGGTCACTTCGGCCCACCAATCCTAAAAACAAACTAAAGCCCTGAATATACTCCTCCCCAACTTTTATCCTGTTAACCTGCAGCATTCCAGTTGTAAGCATGTCTTCAATCGTGTGGATTCTGATCAGATGGCTTCTGACAAAACAGTCTGATCAGATGGCTTCGTCAGAAGCCAGCTGATCTGGATCTACACTGTTTTCAAGAAAGATAAACCCGGGTTCAGCAGGACAAGAGTTAAAAAAAAGGGTTTAGTTTGAAAACTCTCTGTTTATTCTCTTTCCAGCAGGACTTTAGTTAAGAGTGCGTAACGAAAAACTAATTTTCTTATTTCTAAACCAAAACATATGTTGTGGGTACTCAAAAGAACCGTCTCAATGAGACAGTTCTTTTGAGCACCCAAAACATATATTAAAATTGATGGGTAAGAAAAAATTTACAATTTTACGCTCAAAAATTTTGTTTATCTAAACCTGTGTTCCAGGGTGTGAGTGTTGAAGCAGTAGACCCAGTGTTTCAAGCAAAGATGTTAGATATGCTTAAACAGACAGGAAGGTAATACTTGGAGTAGTTTATGCATACCATACACAATGAAAGTTGGAGAACTGAGAAAAATGTGCTTGTGTTTTACCAATTTATTACATTCCCTTTTGATGGTGGATGGGGTATTTACATTCCCTCTTGGTGGTGGGTGGGGTATTTTTACCCCTGGCTTTTAGGAAAATGCTGCACTAAGATTTGAGAAAAGAGCAATTTTTCAGGGTTGTATCTACACAATATCAGTTAGTCAAAACAAGTGCATTTCTTTTAAATAGGTCTCTTCTTCACATGTTGATATCCTACCAAAGTTCATATAGATCCAGGGCTTTTTCCAGTAATTTTGGGAAAAGGCTCCTGACCAAAATTGGGAAAAATTGATCGACTTAGCAGCAGATTGGGAGAAAGTAACGGCATTGAACATAACAAAGGTAGCAAAATATATCGTCAAAATCAAGTTATTTTAGATTGTATAATGCCAACCATACCACTTAACCACAAGTGTTTAAGTATCATTCTGATATGGGCCATTGTTTCTCATAAGTAGTAGTGGTTTCTAAAAAAAAGTAAATATTTTTTTTTTTTTTTTTTTTTTTTTTTCTTTTTACTTTTCTCAATTGGGAAAAACAGACATAGGCGTCACTGCGTTGTGTCCTTGAGCAGGAACATTAATCCTAGCTTAGTACTGGTTCAACCCAGGAAGACCCGTCCCTTTATAACTGAAAGATTGTTGATGGGACGTAAAGAATCAAATCAAGCAAACAGACATGGTATTGGGGAAAAAAGTGGCTATTTTCGATTGGGAATGGGGCGATTGGGAATGGGGCCAAAATTCGGCCCCTAGAGAAGGGCAGAAAATGCACATAGATCTATTCTTTGATGGTATCTAAAGCATTTGTGCATTGATGTTTGATAATTTGTGACACTTTTCAAGGTAATTTGTTTTACTTCCAACCATTAATTGTACATAAAATAGAAGTGATCCATATTTCCTTGAAAACTTATAAAGTATAAATATATTTCCAGGGGACAAAAATTCCACTTGTCTGCTTTTAATTACGAGTGAAATCTAGAAAGGACGAGTAATTCTTCCCAAAGCACTCATCCTGTAGGACGAGTTCTTTGGGAAGAATTACTCGAGGAAGTCATATTGCATATTACTCCCTTATGTTCTTTATTGCATTACGCTTTTAAAGGACAAGTGCATGTGTTTGCAGAATGAGTGAAAATTGTAAGTCACTCGTCCTGCAGGACAAGTGAAATATTTTTGTCTCCTGATTTCAAACTTCCCAAAAACATTTCATAAATAACAACAAAGGCTGATTGTCGCAATGTAACATGTCAGGGAAATTTGAATTTTCTCAGGGAATTGTCAGGGAATTGTGTTTCCTTTGGTTTGTGGCAACCCTGTCAGATTGAATCCCTGTTGGCTGAAATGCAGTCCACAGTTTGAATCTTTTCCAAATATTTTTAGCTCACCTGAGCCGAAGGCTCATGGGTGAGCTAATAGTATACCAGTCACTCCGGCGTCCATCCGTCCACAATTTCAAACATCTTCTCCTCTGAAACCACTGGGCCAATTTAATTCAAATTTCATATGGAGACTCCTTAGGATGCGCGAACGAAAGTTTGTTCAAATGGTCCTGGTCACATGACCAAGATGGTCGCCATGTCCATATATGGCAAAAACCCTTTAAAAATCTTCTTCTCCAGAACCAGAAAGCCGGTGACCTTGGGACTTAGTATGTAGCATTGGGGATGTGGGGCCTACCAAGTTTGTTCAAATGATGATCCTAGGTTGACCTTGACCTACTTAACGTCAAGGTCAAATTTGCTTTCTAATGCATTTAAATGGGAAATTTTTTGAAAAGTTGATTTTTTTGAAAACTGTAGAAGCCTTAGTCATTATTCTCACTTGATATGTTTAACCTAATGAGAGAATGGCTATAGATAAGTTCCAAGGTCAAGGTTGACCTTTGACCTTTCAGCTTAGGTCGCTCATATCGAAGTCCCGTCAATATATTAAAACATAGTTTTCTCACAAATCATTGGCCCAATTGAACTCAAATTTCATGTGAAGACTCCTTATGATAAGTTAGTCAAAATGTATGCAAAATATTTTGGTCACATGACCAAGATGGCTGCCACGCCCATATATGGTAAAAACCCTTTAAAAATCTTCTTCTATGGAACCAGAAGGCCGATGACCTCGGGACTTGGTATGTAGCATTGGGGATGTGGGGCCTACTAAGTTTGTTCAAATGATGATCCTAGGTTGACCCTGACCTACTTAACGTCAAGGTCAAATTTGCTTCCTAATGCATTTAAATGAGAAAATTTTTGAAAAGTTGATTTTTTGAATACTGTTGAAGCCAAAGTCATTATTCTTACTTGACATGTTAAACCTAATGAGAGAATGGCTATAAATAAGTTTCAAAGGTCAAGGCCACCACACCCATATATGGTAAAAACCCTTTGAATATCTTATTCTCTGGAACAAAAGGCCAATGGCCTCGGGACTTGGTATGTTGCATTGGGGATGTGGTCTCTGCCAGGTTTGCACAAATGATGAATCTAGCTTGACCTACTTTATGGCAAGGTCAAATTGTAACTGTTTAAGCCAAATGGTTAACCTTATGAGACAATGTCTTTATATAAGTACCAAATGTCAAGCTGACCTGTGACCTTTTATCCAATGCCACTCATTTGGACTGCCACATACATATATAAACATTGGTTTCTCAGAATACACTGGGCTGTTTGATGGAGTATTCATTAGATTGTTTTAAGTCACTTGACCAAAATGGCTGCAACCCCCATATATGGTAAAACAAAATATGTTTTATTATAACCTGTAGTTGACCTTGACCTATTTTAACATAATTAAAGAGGTCAGGTGAGCGCCTCAGGACCTTCAGGTCCTCTAGTTAGGTTTACCGAGACAAACAAATCTCCATTCTTGAATGTTAATTTGTTTTCCCTCTTCTTAGGAACAAAAATATATTTTTCCCCACGCTTTTTTAAAAAAGCGTCGGGGATATTGCAATCGCCTCCGTCCGTCCGTCTGTCTGTCCGTCACGCTATCTCCTCCTAAACCACTGGACGAAATCCAACCAAATTTGGTGTGTGAGTTGCTCACATGAATGGGGTGTGCAACGGCATATTTTTTTTGCCCCGCCCCCTGGGGCCCTGGGGAGGGGCCAAAAGGTCAAATATCATTAAATATCATTAAATTTTAATTACAAAGTCAATTTCAAAGATTTTTTAACCAAACTTTGTGTGTCTTCTCACACATGAAAGATATAAAACATATCAGACGGGATTTTTATTTGGTCCCCTGGGTCATGCCCCAGGGGTCGGACTAAGGGGTACCGTGGCTGTTTGGTCTGTTTGATGGAGTATTCATTAGATTGTTTTAGGTCACTTGACCAAAATGGCTGCAACCCCCATATATGGTAAAACAAAATATGTTTTATTATAACCTGTAGTTGACCTTGACCTATTTTAACATAATTAAAGAGGTCAGGTGAGCGCCTCAGGACCTTCAGGTCCTCTAGTTAGGTTTACCGAGACAAACAAATCTCCATTCTTGAATGTTAATTTGTTTTCCCTCTTCTTAGGAACAAAAATATATTTATCCCCACGCTTTTTTAAAAAAGCGTCGGGGATATTGCAATCGCCTCCGTCCGTCTGTCTGTCCGTCCGTCTGTCTGTCCGTCACGCTATCAACCCCCCTAAACCACTGGACGAAATCCAACCAAATTTGGTGTGTGAGTTGCTCACATGAATGGGGTGTGCAACGGCACATTTTTTTTGCCCCGCCCCCTGGGGCCCTGGGGAGGGGCCAAAAGGTCAAATATCATTAAATATCATTAAATTTTAATTACAAAGTCAATTTCAAAGATTTTTTAACCAAACTTTGTGTGTCTTCTCACACATGAAAGATATAAAACATATCAGACGGGATTTTTATTTGGTCCCCTGGGTCATGCCCCAGGGGTCGGACTAAGGGGTACCGTGGGGGGTTTGGGGGTCAAAAAAATTTTTTTTTCGAAATTCAACCAAATTTGGTGTGTGAGTTACTTATATGGATGGCACATGCACCGGCACCATTTTTTAGGTCCCCACCCCCTGGGGCCTTGGGGAGGGGCCAAAAGGTCAAATATCATTAAATCTGAATTACAAAGTCAATTTCAAAGGTTTTTAAACCAAACTTTGTGTATCTTCTCACTAATGAAAGATATATAACATATCAGACGGGATTTTCATTCGGCCGCGTGAGTCATGCCCAGGGGTGGGACTTGGGGGTACCGTGGGGGGTTGGGGGTAAAATTTTTTTTTACCGAAATTCAACCAGATTTCGTGTGTGAGTTACTCACACAAATGGCACATGTACTGGCACAATTTTTGGGGTTCCCGACCCCTGGGGTCTTGGGGAGGGGTCAAAAATTTAATTTTCTGAACATGGTCATTTTGGCATATCAATTTAAAGGGGATGTGCAGTAGACCATGATACACTAAACAATTTTAACCTACAGTAAAACTGGTGACCTTGGGATGGGGTCAAAGGGTCAATTACCATTAGATTTCTTTGAGAGCGTGGGGATTTGCGATGGCGCGCCATCGAATGTGTTCTAGTTTATGTTACATTCATTTTGTATATCTTTAATTTCTGTTTTGTTCTCTGTAGGCCAGAGATGGTTGTTGGATGGTACCACTCCCATCCTGGATTCGGTTGCTGGTTATCAGGAGTAGATATCAACACCCAACAGTCTTTTGAAGCTTTATCTGAGAGAGCTGTCGCTGTAGTGGTAGATCCCATACAGAGTGTTAAAGGAAAGGTATGATATAAGTCAAACATGCCTCCATATTAACAAAGATTGGGGGTATAAAATTGTAAATATTTTCTTATCCATGAGTTTAAATATTTGTTTTGGGTGCTCAAAAGAACCGTCTCAATGAGACGGTTCTTTTGAGTACCCACAACATATGATTTGGTTGAGAAATAATAAACTTAATTTTTGGTTGCACAATTTTATCTGAAAGCCTGGTAGCTAGAAAAAATGAGAAAACTGACATGTGTGTGCAGCAATGGCCCATTTCAGCTTGCACATCAAACCAAGGAGTAACAGTAATTCATTTACAATTTTGGGCTTAAGGGTCCTGGGACTCGCTGTTTCCCATATCAATGAGTCCAACTGCAAACATATAAGTCCAGAGCACTACTCTAAATGACAAGTCTGCAATACTATTGCATCCTGGGACTCGCTGAAATAAAAACTTTGCATCCCAGAGACAAAATTATGTGCAAAAGATGCAGGATGCGCAGGTAACAAAATCACTGGTGAGTATCAGAGTTGACTGTGAACTGGATCAGTAAATTAGAACTCAAGGTTTCTTCATGAGTCGTGGATGGCACATTTATATGATTTAACTTTTTGGATCAGAATCCCAGTGCCCTCATTTGGTAACTAAGAATACCTGGTTTCTTCTTGTGAATGGTGAAGGCTATCTGTGTCTTCTCATGAGTCACATGCGATTGTCATTTGTGGCTCATATCTAACTTACACTCAGGCCTCCAGATAAGAGTGGATAATGGAAAATTAATTTTCTCATCTATCAACCAAAACATATGTTGTGTGTAATCAAAAGAAACGTCAAATGTTTAAATTGATGGGTAAGAAAATATTTACAATTTTAGGCTAAAAAATTTCCTTTTCTGGACCTTTGACACTGCTTTTGAGATAAGCACTTGTCACATTGGTGTAATGTCTAGGATTTTGAATGTACATTCACCTTTATCCAACAGTGCTTCTACATTCTTACTTTGTGTTAATTGAATATTTAACAGTTAAGAGTTGACAAACTGCACAAATATACAGGCTAACTTGAGTAATCTCTGTTTGTCTTTGTGTCACAGATATTTTTTTTTGAGCTTGTGTCTTTAAAGATATATAATTGAATATATCACTTCACAGGGAATAACAAATACATTTTCACATATGAAGGAGGTAAACTCATTATCAGCTGGTTTCAATCTGGAAACCTGGCCTTCTCAGTAAATTTGGGAAATAAAGATGAAAATATTCAAACTGGAGGTTGTGATCCCTGCCAAATTGGAATTTGTTACATTAAGAAAAAATGTTCAAAGTAACATTTTCACTAGAGTATATATCTGTTAAATGGAAAGATTCATATACACTTCTATGTGAATTGCGCAGCAGAATTCCAGATGCACTTTACCTATAGTTGCAGGAATGAGGATACAGCTTGTTTGATAATAATCTGCTTAAAGTCCATGAGATATTTATACATATTTATTTGGAAATGTGCAATTTCATATTTTGTAATTTTTTTTTGTTTATTTCACATTGTAGTACACCTTTAAGAATTAATCCGAAATTATTTTGTTTTACATTATAGGTAGTGATAGATGCATTCCGTCTCATCAACCCCAACATGATGGTCCTGGGACAGGAACCAAGACAAACCACATCAAACTTAGGACATCTCAATAAACCATCTATTCAGGTAATATTATTTTAATTTACCTTTAAATTAGTCAGGTATATGGGACAGGAAGCAGAACAAAGCTCCCTTCCACTGATTCAAGAAGGGTTGTTGTCAGTTACAAATGAAAGTATGTGCTCAAAGCACTAGTTCACTGCTTAGTCAATTTGTCAAGAAAAAAAGCTCGGTTAGGTTAACTGACCGTCCTGACATGACCATAGCTGTTGACTGGGATGTAAAAAATCAAATCAAAACTGTTCGACAAAAAAACAGGCCCCTTAACGCAGTTGGTAACAAATCCAACTGCAGATCCAGAGGTTGCGAGTTTGATCCCTGCTGGATCCCATATTTTCATTGAGATTGATCATGAAATAGTTTCTACAGTCATTCTCCTCCTTCCACTGATTCAAGATGGGTTGTTGTCAGTTACAAGCAAAGGTATGTGCACGAAGTACTGGTTAACTGCTTTTTAAGCTTGCTCAGGAAAAAGTGTGGTAATGTGAACTGACCTTCTCATCATGACCATAGCTGTTGACTGGGTCGTAAAATCTCAAAACAAACAAACAAAGAACAAAACTATTCGCCAAAATGCCCGTTCAGGGGCTTCCAGTATACATCAGGTATAATAGCCAACCTGGGTTTTCTGTTTACTGATGTCAGACCAAAAAATTCATGCTACTATAACTTTAGAGGGTTTTTTTCTCTCGACTGATGTTCCTGTTACTGCTTCATGATGGCTATATACACTGCTCAAAATATTTAAAGGAATACTGCATATTTTGCCATCGATCACAATACAAAGTCACTCATAGTCTGACTCATAACGAGAGTTGAATTAATAAGGCAGAAACATGTTTCTCCTGTGATTAGTTTGGTTACCCATCAAGGATGATCACACTGGTAAATGCTAATGTTTTTCATCATCCAGTGAAAGCTTAAAATATGAATTTCAATCCTTGAACAATGAGATTTTCTTTTAGGCATTGATCCATGGTCTGAACAGACATTACTCTATAGCTATCAACTACAGAAAGAATGAGTTAGAACAAAAGATTTTTTTCCGTAGCATGAAATTTTTAATATTTTCTTAACCATTGATTTTAACATAAGTTTTGGGTGCTCAAAAGAACCGTCTCATTGAGACGGTTCTTTTGACTACCCACAACATATGTTTTGGTTGAGAAATATAAGAAAATAATTTTTTGTTACACACTCTTAACTAAAGTCCTGAATCCTGATTCATAGATCCAAATTAGGAAATTTTATTAATGTAAAATTGTAAGTATTTTCTTAGCCATAAGTTTTGTGTGACTAAAGGAACCGTCTCATTGTTACTGTTCTTTTGACTACCCACAACATATGTTTTGATTGAGAAATAAGAAAATTATTTTTTCATTACACACTCTTAACTAAAGTCCTGAATTATCCTGATTTTCTTTTAGGCTTTGATCCATGGTCTCAATAGACACTATTACTCCATAGCTATCAACTACAGAAAGAATGAGTTAGAACAAAAGATGTTATTGAATCTCCATAAGAAAAGCTGGGTGGATGGACTGACCCTAGAAGACTACAACAAACATTGTACAACAAATGAAGACACAGTTAAAGAGATGTTAGACTTAGCAAAGAATTATCATAAGGTATGAACACAGGTTCAGATAAGCAAAAATTTAAGTGTAAAATTGTAAATATTTTTTACCTATAATAGTTAGCAAATGTTTTGGGTGCTCAAAAGAACCGTCTCATTGAGACTGTTCTTTTGAGTACCCACAACATATGTTTTGGATGAGAAATAAGAAAATTATTTTTTCGTTACGTACTCTTAACTAAAGTCGTGTATGAATAATTAACCCTTAAAGCCACACCAATCACAGCAAATGCGGTCTGTTTTGTTATCTGCTGAAATGTTTTAGAAATTTCTTGACAGTGTGGCAATCTGATCTGGGTCCACACTGTTTGCCTCTTTACTTAAACAAACATTGTACAACAAATGAAGACACAGTTAAAGAGATGTTAGAATTAGCAAAGAATTATCATAAGGTATGAACTCAGGTTTAGATGAACGAAAAATTTCAGCGTAAAATTGTAAATATTTTCTTACCTATAATAGTAAGCAAATGTTTTGGGTGCTCAAAAGAACCGTCTCATTGAGAAGGTTCTTTTGAGTACCCACAACATATGTTTTGGATGAGAAATAAGAAAATTATTTTCTGTTACGCAGTCTTAACTAAAGTCCTGTATGAATAATTAACCCTTAAAGCGCCAATAACAGCAAGTGTGGTCTGTTTTGTTATCTGCTGAAATGTTTTAGAAGTTTCTTGACAAACAGTGTTCCTGTAGCAATCTGATCTGGGTCCACACTGTTTGCCACTTTACTTAAACAAACATTGTATATGTACAACAAATGAAGACACAGTTAAAGAGATATTAGAATTAGCAAAGAATTATCATAAGGTATGAATAATTAAAAGGCATCAGTACAGGCAGTTTCATTAAAACTGATACAGTGCTGTCCATTTACACATACAGTCCTTGGGTGACCCTCTACCAAGATTGTTCAAATTATATTGATCCTTCGAAAAGCATGGCCACCAGGGAGTGGGCCAAGTTTTTCCTACATGTATATATCGAGAAAAAAATTTTTGTCAAAAACTAATCCGCCGATTTAAAAGTAATTTAGCAAAAATGGTCCTTGGTGACCCTCTACCAAGATTGTTCAAATTATATTGATCCATCGAAAAACATGGCCACCAGGGGGCGTGGCCAGTTTTTCCTATGTATATGAAGGGAAGTCTTAAAAAAATCTTCTTGACAAAAACTATTGGGCAGATATGAAGTTAATTTGGCACAAATGGTCCTTTGGTATCCCTCAACTGAGATTGTTCATATATTCTATTGATCTGTTGAAATTCATGGCTGCCAAGGATCTGTAAACATTAGCCATTGATCAGATTTAATTGACTCTTGTTTTAAATTATCATTTCAGTTTAGGTTTTACATCCTTTTTATCCTCAACTTTACTTAAATGTTATCATGTTAGTCTTTTGAGAAGCGCAGCACTTGGCTCAGTAGTAGAGTGCTTGACTCGAGATTCAGGGGTTGCGGGTTTGAGACTCATCAGAGGTACTGCTGTGTCCTTCAGCAAGAGACTTTATCCTCCGCTTAGTACTGGTTCAACCCAGGAAGACCCGTCCTGGCATGACTGAAAAATGTTGACTGGGACTTAAAGAATCAAATCAAACAAATGTAAAGTCTCATTGAAAGTGCTGATCAATCATCATAGCTGGGTGGTGGGCTTTCCCCGTACCTTATAAACAGTCATTCTCAGATGAGCGACCCAGGGCTCTTGTTTTTATCTTTGCAAACTCAGAGTGTTAGATCCAAGGGTTGCTGGTTCAAGACTCACTGGATGCTCTGCATTGTGACCTTGAGCCTCTGCTTAGTACTGCTTTAACCCAGGAAATCATCACGGCTTGACTGAAAAATTGTTTACTAGGATGTAAAGCATTAATACAAACAAACTTTGCAAACAGTGCAGTCCCAGACAAAATACTGCATTATGCAGAATTTCAAATGGGTCTTCACTGTTTTTCAAGGTACCGCTTTGCAGGAATCCAGAATGAAATGGGTTATTCTTTTACATATGGGAACCCCCCTACATGGGTATCTTTACAAACAGTGTAGCTCCAGATGAAAGGATTTTAAGTGTCATGTACCTCTGTTTATATTTTTTCAGGCTTTAGAAGAAGAAGAGACCATGACGCCTGAACAGCTAGCCATTAAAAATGTTGGAAAACAGGTAGGATACAGTTAAACCAGTTAAAAACGGCCACTTAAAAATAGACAAATCAAACATCTTAACCCTAAAAGCGCCACCTACAATTTGCAGCAGACGATAATTTAAAATTTTGCCGCTTTTTCAAAAATAACAAATAAGGCATGATATTTCATGAGAATCGTCTGCTGGCAGACGATTCTCATGTAATATCATACCTTATTTTTGTCGGAAATTTGGAAAATTGTCGCAAAATTTGTCGTCTTCTGCAGTCATGATTGGCGCTTTAAGGGTTAATAACAAATGGAAGCTTAATGAAGGTCAAAAGTATTGCATTAACATGCCCCAGGCCCAAGGGCGATGTTAAAAACTGAGGGATAAGTCTGAGGTTTAACCTCTGCCAAGGGGAACTGGAGAATATTGATATATTGAAAAATCGTGTTTGATCACTGTTGTTGCATGAAGTCATCAGTTGTAAAAGTAAGTGGCCGGGAATCAGGGTATTGATAGTTGCGAATCTGTACATTTTGCGAGGTTGTATACTTAACCAATTACAATGTACAAGTTTTGTTATAACTCAGATTTTGTGGCTCCCAATTTTTTTTCATGGAATTTTACAAAGGAGTTATAGGAAAATGACCATCATTTTTCTTAATTCCTTTGTAAAATTGTCCTTTAATAAGATGGTTGGCTTATAACACGGTCCATTGCTAAAGCGTTATATTTAAATTTTCAAAGCAAAACATAAATGAATCTTTAGTATTTTGCAATCGTTTATAGCCTCATGAAAGACATAAATGTGGTTGACAGCTGCCAAGCTCACATGCTCGTGCAATGCACTTCGAACGTTGAATTTATCAGCCAGAAGTGGCACTGAACTTGTGATTGACTACGAGCCACACCTGAGTCACACATGCAAAACAAGCCTGTTTGCTTCATTGGCTGTCAGTCTTCACACTGGCTGTTCGGTTTAAAACTCCAACAAAACCATTAATATGATTACATAATAAATACAAAATTGTTTCGTGTCCTAAAATAATGATAAATTTTTTTATATATTAGATATTTATAATAACATGTAAATATAAGTTATAAATTCAATTTTTGGTCTGTTCATGGAATCATGATTACTTTTGGGTCTCTCGCAAAGTAAGTGCAAGAGACCCGTAGTATTAATAGTTCCATGAATATTCCAAAAATTGATTTTATTACAGTCAACCCACTTTACAACGACGCTGTTTGTCCTAAATATTTTGACGCTAAACAGAATTTCCGTCGTAACAAATTCAAATTCAAGCTAAACTGGTACATTTGGGCAAATACAATTGACGTTGTAAAGAATTTTGCTGTAATAAAGAATGTCACTATAAAGAGTTTTCACTGTATTTAAATGGACTCCACTGTACTGTACTTTCTGATATTTCAGGACCCTAAACGACATCTAGAAGAACATGTGGATGTGTTGATGGCCAGTAATATAGTGCAGTGTCTGGGGGCTATGTTACATACAGTAGTCTTCAAGTGATTCCATCAACCACATAGTTTGTTTATGACATTTATGTTCAAAAGTGCTGCATGACATTTCAAGTTAACATAATAGTGCTGGCCAATAGAGTTAATATTTGAGCCGTGACATGTGATTTCCAACAATATGATATTTTGACATGACTAGACTCAGACGAGCCTGTTCAGCCTCCTGTTTAGCATAGAAACTCCAAATGATGTTCAATCAGTAGCTTAACAGTCATAGAATATTCAAGCGACTAGCAAAGGCTCTGATCAGACTGCGCGTATGCGCAGGCTGATCTGAGGATTTGCTGGTCGCTCATACCATTTTGTTGGAAATCTAATGTCGCGGTTCATTTGCAAAACTGAGATGGTCCATGAAATCAGATCCACATTACTGCATGGGTGAAAATTTTCAGGATTTTTCCAGAATTCAGGATTTTATGGAAAGTCAGCCTCAAAATCCTGAATTAGGCTGATTATCCAGGGGTGTGGAAATAGTAAAAAATTTTACTTGTCCAGGGACAAGTAAATGGCCATAACGTACTTGTCCAAAGAAAATTTTACTTGCCCAATAGTACAGATTAGCTTATACCTTTCTGTGTGTTAAACAATTTACACTTTTCAAAAAAACAGTTTGAAACCATGCAGATATCAACTGTCAGGTAAACAGTGTAGATCCAGATCAGCTGGCTTCTTCAGAAGCCAGCTGATCAGGATCCACACTGTTTTCAATACAATATGTGAACTCATAATAGTTAATCAAAATATGAAATACAAAATTTTATTAACTTTATACAAATATTGCACTTGTCCAAGGACAAGTAAATTGAAATTTTCAACTTGTCCTGAATATAATGGGACCAGGTCGGACAAGTCGGGCATGGTATTTCCACAGCCCTGGATTATCCCTTTTCATTCTGGATACCAGTTAACAGGTACTATGGCCAACAGTGAAGACCAAGATGCAATGTCACATTGTGCGGCATTTTATCAGGGTCTGCACTGTATGTTAAGATGAAAACAGTCTTTAGGGACAGCAATACATCATCTTATAGAAATTTTGACTGACAACCCCTTTAAATACGTTGTCCATACTTATTGTGTCAATATGCATGGCACAGTCCATCAGAATGAAAAGGGTTTTAATAATTTTTCAGCTACCTTGTTTTCAGATTATCTAAAGACAGTTGACCATTAAAACTTGAAATTATTCGAATTTTCAATGCCATACTGCAAGTTTTGGCCTCTTACACAGCAAGGTTTGGCCTCCTAATTTCTCAAGTTCTGAATTTGGGCTTTCATCCTTGCTTATATTTAAGCTTTTTTTAACCATATATGAAGTAAAAAATACTGGCTTACTGGCTTAAACATTTGTGGTGATCATCTCATACAAGTAAAAGACTCCTTTAAGCACCAATGCTTATGTAACCAGGCATGTTACAGGGCTCCAGATAAGAGTGGTTATTGGAAAAATATTTTCTTTATTTCTCTTCCAAAACATATGTTGTGGGTACTCAAAAGAACCGTCTCAATGAGACGGTTCTTTTGGGCAACCAAAACACATGTTTAAATTGATTGGTAAGAAAATTATTACAAGTTTATGCTAAAAAAAAATTCTTAACTGGATCTATGATGTTATCATTAACTATTTCCCCTTACAAACAGTTTGGACACAGATCAGGTCCAACAATGTTGGGCCTGATCTAGATCCAAACTGCTTGGCACTAAGGTGGTATCCATGAAAGAATTTTGAGAAAATGTCGATTTTGAAGAAAAAAATTGGCAGACCACAAAAAAGCATTCAATATTAGCAGTAGGATTATATGTTGAAGGGAGCAAACCAGACTGCTCCTCTGCAAATGCTTTCATGAAGGAACTTTTAGGTACTGACTCTCAAAGAGCTAAGAAAAAGGCCACTCACATAGTATTGGGTAAAAATGAGCATTTTATCATCCCAAACAATTAAATAGATATTGAAAATTATTAATATGATCATTAATTAGTGTACCAAAATAGAGAAGTTTCCTGGGAGTGTATTGGCTCGGTGGTAGAGTGCTTGACTTCAGACCAAGGGGCCCTAGGTTCGAGCCTCACCGGCGTCACTTTGTTGTGTCCTTGAGCAAGACGTTTTAATCCTTGCTTAGTACTGGTTCAACCCAGGGAGAGCCGTCCCAACATAACTAAAAAATTGTTGACTGGGACGTAAAGAATCAAATCAAACAAACAAAAATAGAGAAATCTCCAGATTTTAATGAAAATGTGACATGTCATTTCTTTTTGATAATGAAAAGAAAAACAGAAATTTCATTTTATTAGCAAATCTGTACTGCAATTGATGAAAATATTAATGATGTCTAATGTTTGTTTATATGTTTATATCACATTAAATGCCCTTTAATGTCAAGTAATAAAATTTTTGACAAAATATGTAAGAAAGCTTTGTTCCTGACTTATGAGATGCATGCATCATTTTCATTGATCAAAAAGGAATCCTATGCTTTGGGTACTAAAAAGAACTGTCTCAATGAATATCCGAAACACATGTTTAGCCCTTTGTATTTGGGACACCCCTAAACTAGTACTTTTGCAAACAGTGAAGACCCAGATGAAATGCAGCATGATGCTGCATTTCATCTGGGCCAACACTGTTTGTAATGGAAAAAATCTTCAGACAAAAGAATAAAATATTTTTGAAATTTGCAACCTGACACCCCTACATATGCACAATGGATTATCTCAAGTGTATTGTACTAAATCAGATGGAAGAATCCATTAGTATACAAAGGGTTAAATAGATGGGTAAAAAGTTTACTTATCTGGATGAATCTGAGCCAGCTCATGAGATTTTGGTACTTAACACATCTTGAGCAGCGTACACTAAGACAAGCCTATGCTACGGCTACAGATCTTCATTTGAACTTAGTAGGGCCAAATTTATCAATGCTATATATCGATCTCCAATTTCATTAGGTTTTTCGATTCTAGAGAAGGTTTTTTATTTGTTTGATTTGATTATGTCCCATCAACATTATTTCAGTTATATAGGGACGGGTCTTCCTGGGTTGAACCAGTACTAAGCTAGGATAAATGTGTCTTGCTTAAGGACACAATGCAGGGACGCCCAGTCTATAGAGAAGAGACCAGGGGGGTTTACGAAAAATTGGCATGGTTGCCATCTTGAACAAACTTTCATTGGCACTTCCTAGGAATAAAGAGTCTCCAAATGAAATAAGAGTTCAATTGGCACAGTGGCTTCATAGGAGAAGATGTACAATAGCTCTCTTAGACTTATACTAAGAATCAGCTTTCATATGGAGCATCCTTTGCATGCAACAACCTAAATATGACTACATGACCAGGGTTGGCTAAGGCTTGAAAAGTACTTGAATGTAGAGAGCTCTATTGAATAGTACTTGAAAATTAAATATGCCTTGAAAAGTACTGGAAAATCATGCATAGGCCTTGAAAAGTCCTTGAATTCTTCTATTTTTTTTAGGCACAACAATTTATACTAATTTTCTAGTACTAATTTCTCCATTGAATTGATCAGTCTAGCATCTCTGAAGTAGAATTTTAACACTTAAATCAGAATTTTTCATAAACTTTTAGTCCTTGAAAACTGTAGGATAGTCTTAAGAAGTCCTTGAAAAGTCCTTGAATTTAACTCAACCTTGCCTGTTGAACCCTGATGACCAAAATGGCTGCCAAGCCCATGACTGGTAAACACTTCTAAATTATTCTCTAGATCAAAAAAGCAAATGACCATTGTCTTGGTATGTAGCATTGAATCATCACAAGTAAGGGCCTCAGTGGTAGAGTGCTTGAGTCAAGACCGAGGGGCCGCAGGTTGGAGCCTCACCGGGGTCACTGCGTTGTATCCTTGAGCAGGACACATTAATCCTAAGAACTGTTTCAACCCAGGAAGACCCGTCCCTTTATAACTGAAAGATTGTTGATGGGACGTAAAGAATCAAATCAAACAAAACCAAACATCAAAAGTGAGGGTTTTGTTAGTATATACTACTCAACCTCTGAACTGTAACCAGGCCTCCAGATAAGGGTACATAACCAATAACTAATTTTCTTATTTCTCAGCCAAAACATATGTTGTGGGTGCTCAAAAGAACCATCTCAATGTGATGGTTCTTTTGAGCACCCAAAACATTGGTTTTGATTGATGGATTAGAAAATATTAACACTTTTAGGCCCAAATTTTTTGTTTATATGGAGGCCAGTGTAACTTTTCTGGTAAATGCTGCAGGACCATATTCTTCTCATGTGCAAAGACACTCATTGTATCTCAACAAGATTATCAGGCTAATTTTTAGCACGCCATCCATTCATGATTTGAAATCAGTAACTTTCTGAGGCCAGTTGAATTTCATGTGCAGCTCAATAGGCAGGGGAAGAGGCTGCATTTTAGAAATGAATTAGATTTTCGGAAGGTTCATGGAATCATGAATACTTCGGGTCTCTTGCAAAGTAAGTGAAGGCCGAAGGGCTTCATGCTTCATGTTAACTTTGCAAGATACCCGAAGTATTCATGAACCTTCCAAAAATTGAGTTAATTGCTTATAGTATTTACATTTTATTATTTAGAGGGCTTTCTTGAGAAGTCATTGAAAATTAAATCTGCCTTGAAAAGTACTGAAAAATCACTCAAAAGTATTTCAAGTCCTTGAATTCTACTATTTTCTGTAGGACTTAGCACTGTTGATAAAGTGCCATATGCTGCACCAAATATAAGCACAGCAGTTTTATACTTATTTTCCAATACTAATGTCTCCATTATCTCGGTCTAGCATTTCTGAAGTAGAATTTTAACACTTGATCAGTATTTTTCATTAACTTTAAGTCCTTGAAAACTTGGAGAGGCTTTTAGAAGTCCTTGAAAAGTCATTGAATTTTACTCATACTTGCCTGTATGAACCCTGCCATGAAGTAGTTAACCAGTGTACGAAGGGTCAGTTATGCTATTAAAGCACTAACTTAGTTAAGCTACAAGAATTTCTTCCAAACCATCATCTGCTGTCGCGTTTTGTTTTCGGAAGAGCAAATGTTTGGCCTAGACTGTGTCCTAGGGTATGTTCAGTAAAACATTTTTCCTGCTCGACTAAGCTGTGCCTGAAATTTCAACAACTCAAAAATAAAAAATGCGGAAAAAAATTAAGACCTCTCTTGATTTCTAACTCTCAGATATTGTATTTATTATGTTTATATATTTTAAAATGCCAACCATTGTTGACATCATAACAATTATGATCATGATTAATTTCATGCTCAAATTTGTCAAGCATGAAAAATGTTTTATAACCTTGGGTCCGTAGCGCAGTCGGTAACGTGTCTGGCTACAGATGCGTGTCTGACTGCAGATCCAGGGGTCGCGAGTTCGATCCCGGCCCGGTACCATACTTTCGTGGAGATTGATCATGAAATAATTTCTACGGTCATTCTCCTCCTTCCGCTGATTTATTCAAGAAGGGTTGTTGTCAGTTACAAGCGAAAGTATGTGCACAAATTACTGGTTAACCGCTTGCTCAAGCCTGCCCAGGAAAAAGTGTGGTTAAGTGAACTGACCGTCCCGCAATGACCATAGCTGTTGACATGGGACGTAAAGCAACAAAAACAAACAAACAAACAAATAACCTTGGGTCCTAATCCCCTCAAACGTGTAGCAGCATGATCAATAATATTTTTCATATCAATAAATCACTATGCACTCTGATATAAGACTGAGAAAAAAATAGTATCGCATATATGGGTCGCGTCGCGAGAAAACCTGTCTTCGGTGGGGGGGGGGGGTTGCGAACAACACAGGCGCAGACCAGCCTGCGCATCCACGCAGTCTAATCAGTGCTTTTGTTATTCGCTTTTTGGAAAGTACCTTATGTACACTTGCTACAGGAGAAATTTCAATTTGCTAGCTAGTCTCTGTAGCTGAGGAGACTGGTTTGAAACTCGCTTAGTTGGAAACCCCGAAGACAGGTTTTCTCGCGATGTGGCCCATTATTATAGAAAGTATCAGGTGACAGAATGTTTTATCATAAATTTATGATCACAAAACTAACAACTTCATAGCAAAATTTCATTCCAGTAATAAATCTTCAGCAAAAGCTTGAATTTTTGCAGTAAAAATTACTACTTGTACATGACTAGATTTTTCCATGTTGATATCACCCCAGTACTTGTGGTTGCCCCCGATCTCCTAGTGGTGGCATCCTATTACCTCCTTGCTGTGGTCCCCTAAACCCTCCTTGCTGTGGTCCTGGGCCATCTGGTGGTCTTTGACCTCCTTGTTGTGGTCCTGGGCCACCTTGTGGTCTTTGACCTCCTTGTGGTCTCTGGCCTCCTTGTTGTGATCCCTGGCCTCCTTGTTGTGATCCCTGGCCTCCTTGTTGTGGTCCCTGGCCTCCTTGTTGTGGTCCCTGGCCTCCTTGTTGTGGTCTTTGGCCACCTTGTGGTGGTCTCTGGCCTCCTTGTTGTGGTCTTTGGCCACCTTGTGGTGGTCTCTGGCCTCCTTGTGGTGGTTCCTTGCCTCCTTGTTGTGATCCCTGGCCTCCTTGTTGTGGTCCCTGGCCTCCTTGTTGTGGTCCCTGGCCTCCTTGTTGTGGTCTTTGGCCACCTTGTGGTGGTCTCTGGCCTCCTTGTTGTGATCCCTGGCCTCCTTGTTGTGATCCCTGGCCTCCTTGTTGTGGTCCCTGGCCTCCTTGTTGTGATCCCTGGCCTCCTTGTGGTGATCCCTGGCCTCCTTGTTGTGGTATTTGGCCTTGTTGTCCTTGTCCACCTTGTTGTGGTCTTTGGCCTCCTTGTTGTGGTTCTTTGCCTCCTTGTTGTGGTCCTGGGCCTCTTTGGCCTCCTTGTGGTGGTCTCTGGCCTCCTTGTGGTGGTCTCTGGCCTCCTTGTTGTGGTATTTGGCCTCCTTGTGGTGGTCTCTGGCCTCCTTGGCCTCCTTGTTGTGGTCTTTGGCCTCCTTGTTGTGATCCTTGGCCACCTTGCTGTGGTCTTTGGCCTTGTTGTTGTCCTGATCCACCTTGTTGTGGTCTTTGGCCTCCTTGTGGTCCTGAGCCATCTTGGCCTCCTTGTGGTGGTCCCTGGCCTCCTTGTGGTGGTCTTTGGCCTTGTTGTTGTCCTGAGCCATCTTGGCCTCCTTTTGGTGGTCCCTGGCCTCCTTGTGGTGGTCTTTGGCCTTGTTGTTGTCCTGAGCCATCTTGGCCTCCTTGTGGTGGTCCCTGGCCTCCTTGTGGTGGTCTTTGGCCTTGTTGTTGTCCTGAGCCATCTTGGCCTCCTTTTGGTGGTCCCTGGCCTCCTTGTTGTGGTCTTTGGCCTCCTTGTTGTGATCCTTGGCCACCTTGCTGTGGTCTTTGGCCTTGTTGTTGTCCTGATCCACCTTGTTGTGGTCTTTGGCCTCCTTGTGGTCCTGAGCCATCTTGGCCTCCTTGTGGTGGTCCCTGGCCTCCTTGTGGTGGTCTTTGGC
The DNA here is from genome assembly GCA_964019695.1 of Loripinus fragilis. Classification (NCBI taxonomy): domain Eukaryota; kingdom Metazoa; phylum Mollusca; class Bivalvia; order Lucinida; family Lucinidae; genus Loripinus; species Loripinus fragilis. The sequence goes on along the minus strand of OZ026528.1, from coordinate 56,709,136 downwards.
CTTGTTGTTGTCCTGAGCCATCTTGGCCTCCTTGTGGTGGTCCCTGGCCTCCTTGTGGTGGTCTTTGGCCTTGTTGTTGTCCTGATCCACCTTGTTGTGGTCTTTGGCCTCCTTGTGGTCCTGAGCCATCTTGGCCTCCTTGTGGTGGTCCCTGGCCTCCTTGTGGTGGTCTTTGGCCTTGTTGTTGTCCTGATCCACCTTGTTGTGGTCTTTGGCCTCCTTGTGGTCCTGAGCCATCTTGGCCTCCTTGTGGTGGTCTTTGGCCTCCTTGTTGTGGTCCCTGGCCTCCTTGTTGTGGTCTTTGGCCTTGTTGTTGTCCTGGTCCACCTTGTTGTGGTCTTTGGCCTCCTTGTGGTCCTTGGCCATCTTGGCCTCCTTGTGGTGGTCCCTGGCCTCCTTGTGGTGGTCTTTGGCCTTGTTGTTGTCCTGATCCACCTTGTTGTGGTCTTTGGCCTCCTTGTGGTCCTGAGCCATCTTGGCCTCCTTGTGGTGGTCCCTGGCCTCCTTGTGGTGGTCTTTGGCCTTGTTGTTGTCCTGATCCACCTTGTTGTGGTCTTTGGCCTCCTTGTGGTCCTGAGCCATCTTGGCCTCCTTGTTGTGGTCCCTGGCCTCCTTGTGGTGGTCTTTGGCCTTGTTGTTGTCCTGATCCACCTTGTTGTGGTCTTTGGCCTCCTTGTGGTCCTGAGCCATCTTGGCCTCCTTTTGGTGGTCCCTGGCCTCCTTGTGGTGGTCTTTGGCCTCCTTTTTGTGGTCCCTGGCCTCCTTGTTGTGGTCTTTGGCCTTGTTGTTGTCCTGGTCCACCTTGTTGTGGTCTTTGGCCTCCTTGTGGTCCTTGGCCATCTTGGCCTCCTTGTGGTGGTCCCTGGCCTCCTTGTGGTGGTCTTTGGCCTTGTTGTGGTCCGGGTCCACCTTGTTGTGGTCTTTGGCCTCCTTGTGGTACTTGGCCATCTTGGCCTCCTTGTGGTGGTCCCTGGCCTCCTTGTGGTGGAATTTGGCCTTGTTGTTGTCCTGATCCACCTTGTTGTGGTCTTTGGCCTCCTTGTGGTCCGGGGCCTCCTTGTTGTGGTCCTTGGCCACTTTGCTGTGGTCTTAGGCCTCCTTGTTGTGGTCTCTCATAGCCTCCTTGTTGTGGTCTTCCAAGTAGGCCTTGTTCTGGTCTGCCTAGATCTCCTTAAAATAAACAATTAGCCATCCAGTAAAAGATACATCTTGGTGTGGTGCACCAGTGAAGACACAGATCAGTCTGTGCATCCATGCAGTCTGATCAGTCTTCTCTTTGTGCTCTATGGGTAACCAAGGTACAAAAAATTCTTCAAGTGGAAAACTAAGACTTGGGTCAGACTGTGCAGATGCTCAGACTGATATGAACATGGATAAAAAAATTCAGGATTATTCCTGAATTCAGGATTTTGAGGATGACTTTCCACAGAAAGTCATCCTCAAAATGCTGAATTAAGGAGCTTATATTAGCGTGTCTGATTTGCTTACAGTCTTCTAAGGACAATTGACCATTTAATCTTGAAATTGTTGATATTAAGTTGGCATACTGCAAGTTTTAAGATTAAAATTTTGAACGTTCAGGACTTCGGAAATTTCCAACTTTCACCCAAGTATGAATCTTTGCCTTACGCATATGCCAGCTTGTACCTAATTCTGGATACAGGCTATTAATGGGCCTCGACTGAGAAAACCTGTCTTCGGGGGTTGCAAACAACAAAGGTGCAGACTAGCCTGCGCTTCCACGCAGATTGATCAGCGCCTTTGTTATTAGCATATTGGAAAGAATCGTATCTAACCTAGCTACTGATGAAAGTTAAATTTTATAGCTAGTTTCTGAAGCTGAGGAAACTGGTTTGTGTCTCAATATTTCGAAAACCCTCAAAACGGGGCTCCGAGGCCAAAATTATCTCTTTCATATCATGTTGGTAGTACCATCATAGTGTTTATCGCAAAGTTGGATAAGTACACTGTGGTCATACCACTACGGCAATTTGGGTTTCGTCGCTAATTCCAGTGTTAAGGTAACTTTCTCACCATGTTCAATTTCTTCACTTAATCACAGATAAACGCCCCAAAATGCTTAGGGTCCGATTGATTTTTGTTCATCAAATTCACATTGTATCTTTTAGCTTTAAAATTATATGAAAACTTTAACGTTTGATGTCTAGGCATGAAATAACTAATTAAGATTTTGTCATCGTGATAATTAATCGCTGACAAAACCGTAAAAGTATGACTAAACCGTAATTGACAGTTTTTTAATATAACTGCTAGTTCAAAAACACATTTAAAATCTGTTTAGGCAAAACAACAGAGAGGCTGTTAACTAACGGATGCAATCTCGAAGCAAACCTATTCGAAAATTCTCATTTTTTGTTTGTTTTGTGTGATTTGATTCTTTACGTTCCATCAACAATTTTTCAGTTAAACAGGGACGGGTCTTCCTGGGTTGAACCAGTAATAAGCTAGGATAAATGTGTCTTGCTCAAGGACCACAACGCAGTGACGCCGGTGAGGCTCGAACCCGAGGCCTCTCGGTCTCGAGTCAAGCACTCTACCACCGAGCCACTGCGCTCCCAGCCTTTATTTGAAGGAAATTTTACTACATGTATAGCGCCGGAGTAGATGACGAACCCCAAATTGCCGTGGTGGCATTACCACAGTGAAGTATGCAGCCATAAGAAATGTACACACTATGAAACTAATGCATTTTGCACAGGTTCCTTGTTTAGCTCATGAGCCAATAGTATACCAGTCACTCCGGCGTTTGTCGTCCGTCCGTCCACATTTTTAAACATCTTCTCCTCTGAAACTACTGGGCCAATTAAACTGCAATTTCATGTGAAGACTCTTTTAGAAGCGGGAACGAAAGTTTGTTCAAAAGGTCCTGGTCACATGACCAAGATGGCCGCCAAGCCCACATATGATAAAAACCATTTAAAAATATTCTTCTCCAGAACCAGAAGGCCGATGACCTTGGGACTTGGTATGTAGCATTGGGGATGTGGTGCCTACCCAGTTTGTTAGGTTGGCCGTGACCTACTTAATGTCAAGGTCAATTTTGCTTCCTAATGCATTTAAATGGGATCAAAATACCGAGCGCAGTGGCTTAGTGGTAGAGTGCTTGGCTCGAGACCGAGGGGCTGCAGGTTCGAGCCTCATCGGCGTCACTGCGTTGTGTCCTTGAGCAAGACACATTAATCCTAGCCTAGTACTGGTTCAACCCAGGAAGTACCGTCCCTACATAACTGAAAGATTGCCAGTGCACACATAAAGTTTGAAAATATGAACGAATCCTACAGAGTCTATAACGATTCCGCTATGTTGAACAGAATGTTAGAATTTTCCGCAACTCATGTTTGGACTGAAACGCATTTGAACAACCATTAGTTGTAAAAACGATGTTATTCCGTTTGTTGTCAACGTTACAGGGCTCTATGTAATAGATAAAGTCATGAAAATCAAACTGGCCACCGAATGCCGTCACGCCAGTCCGTGCAGTGATTTGTCAAACAATAAATCACTGAATTTATCCATTGGCCAAACTAGTAGGCGATCGTAATAACAAAGGTCTACTCCCTTTAAAAACGTTTGCAATTTTCCTTCACCAAAATATACTTCAGATGCGCTTAGTTGTGGCCTATTGAAAGCTGTGCAGTTATGTGATCTTTATATTTATTTTAGGACAAATACACTCGGCAAAAACATAATCAGATAGGGATAGTTTGTTTCACTTTTAGTAAAATAAATAAGTTTTCAAAATCACTTATTTTTGGTGTAGACTATTTGTTTGATATATCATACATACGACGTTAAAGGGATTTCGATTTGATTTTCTCCATGTTTGAAATATTGAGTTTTTACCATGATAAGAGGCAGAGGGCTACGGACACTACCATATAAAAGTATAGCATGTATAAAACTCCTAAAAAACGATGTAACATTATATTTTTGTAAGTTAAATCCTTAATCCTTGTCAGTACTTTTTAAAATATTTCACACCATTTTCAAAAACTAAATAATTGTTTTAGAAATGCAGTAAAACTGAAAAATGTACATATTTTATTATACTGATGGTATCTTTTGTAAAAAAGATATATTTACTTACAGGCTAGCTATGCTGAGGAATTTTCTTCTGATACCAGACTTCATCTTTATTACTTAAAAAAAGTTTTCCAACCTTTGGACCGACTGCTTTTTTCACAAAATGATATTTTTCATTTGTACGCAAATAGGGCTACGGACACTACATGTCACGTTATGCTATAGATATAGCGTTTTTTGCCAATTTTAGTAAATGGACTAGTCTTTTTGTAAACTGGTGGTTCATAAGTACAAGCCATGACATTCAAGGCAAAAAGAAGATTCTCTTTTCATATTTTGAATTTTCTTCTTACTTTTTACCATCAAATAGGGGATTGGAATAAATACATAATAAAAAAAATCTCAATCTCTGTAGATGTAGAAGAGTTCACATTGTATAAGACTTTATACTGTTGGATTTCTTTTGCTCTGGTATTCAGTTTTATTTACTGTTGAGTCCTTATCTTTGCTTTATCTCCTTGTTACATCTTGATTTATATGTTCTAGGAGATGATGCATTAATAAGTTAGGGGTTTCATGCAAACCTAGTATCTATGTTTGTTGATCCACATCTGAATTAAGGGTGAGGTTGGCGCCGTGAAACCGGTTTAAGCCCTCCAGTAAAATATTTTACTGACCGTTCCAAGGCGGTACTTCTTTTGTGGAAATTTGATGTTTTTATCTGTCTTGTGTTTACTATGCCTCTGTGCACGTCTGTTTATATGTGCCTTGTGGTCACCTGCTTGGAAAGGGCTGACCTCTTGGCTCTCGTTTGTGGTGCATTCTGTGAGTTGTCAATTTCCCATTGGTATCTTGGGTCAGGTGTGATACTTGATTGTATCGATTCCTGATCTTTGCACCCTTACTTACTTTGATGTCTATAGCTTTCAATTTAAATCATCATAATGATGTGGTTTATAACACGATAATTATTGTAAGAAGTCTTAAGAATCTATTAATGTTGCCTCAGGGCTACGGACACTACTCCTTTGTTACAACAGAATATCACTGCAGGTTTTCTAAAATATTGCTCTGAAGGACATACACAATGAAATCAAAACTAGTTTTACTGGAATTTCATGTTTTGTTGTATTAACATATGCTTGAAAGGGGATAAAATGACTGTATTTCAGGCTGTTATGTACTATCATTTCAAGTATGAGGGCTCAAATTCCTCTGGGCAAGTGTAAAAGTTCAATGCTAGTGGGTGCCTAGGTAGATTGTTTTATGGTCCTGCATAAACTGATTGTAACTTCTAGTCTGTTTTTGGCTGTTTACATCTAGTTTGCAAACATTTCATGAGCTTAAAATGCAGAAAATAAGAAGTGTAAATATCTTATACATGAACATGTATGTATACATGTTCAGTTTGTAGTGTATTGCCGTTATTTAAGTGAATTACTATACTTGAATGCTGATGCGACAAAAACACTTGTCTAAAATCTGATTGAAAATAGCCAGTAACATGTAACATTTAAACAATTTACAGGTGGGAAAGCTTTATTTAGAAAACATTTTATTTTCTGTACAGCAAAATGATAAACATGGAATTTTACACTTTGAGCTTCAGTCAATCATTCAACATCAAGAGCTATATCCCTGGGGTTTAATTCATTTCTGATAACCTCTGTTCAGTCTATGTTTGTTTAAGCTGAGACTTTGTGGATAGTTCGTAAGTTGAGACTTTGTGGATAGTAAGACTGACGCAGGCAACAATATTATACCGATTTTACAGTCAAATGCATTTTATTAAGAGTTATCGTGATTGACTTGCCAAATAAGGTGATAATGCAAAAAGAAGAGTCTATATTATTTAACATGTCTAATATTAACAAGAATATCAGCTTTTGCTTATCAAAGTATATCATTGGTAGAAACTTTCCAATTTTCTTATTGATATAATAAGCACTGTCCTTTGCCAAGAAACTTGGAAAGGGGGTCAGCTGTATAAAACGTTTAATTTATGAGTCAAATTCAAAAATGGTATGCTGATAAAGAAGCAATAGAAATTTAACATACATGTACATATAATTGACTATCAATCCAACTGTTTCATATTCTTTGGGTGTACTTTAAGGATGGGTTAGGTGTCAAAATCAACTCTTCAGAAGTATGTCATGTTAATTGAAGGACAGGGTAGATTAACATGCAAGCCAAATAACAACGTTTCTGTGCCTTTTAAATAACCTTAGTGGATAGTACAAGGGGATAGACATCCAAGCTATCAGAAAATGGTGATATTAGTGCATATCAAAGTGAGGGGCAGGGAGATTAGAACTTGTCAGCCACAGTTATGCCTTTGTGCCTCTCAGATAGGTTTTAGGGATGGGATAAAGGGCCAATTATCATTTTATTTTCAGAAATAGGTCATAAAGCATATCAAATTAAAGATCATATAAAGTTGAGCATTATAATTCATACATTAATTTTAAACTTCTGAACTTATAGAATGGGGCCACCTTGGCCTGAATTGTTTTTCAGAAGTAAGTGTTGTATATATATATAAAGTTAAAGAGAAGCATTGTAACAACAAGAAAGTAAAATGTATTATTTGTGCCAGGAGCAGACTTTATAGCTTAAACTGTATGTCCTACAAGTATCTCTAACGAGTATACCATTTTTAATCATCTTAGTAACATAAAACAAGTACATATTTTGCACTACTTGCAGTGCTCTTGTTTGCGTTTTGCTTACCTCTGCCACTGCTTTGTCATTCTGTTTCCTTTTTTTTTGTAAACATTCACATCAATCGATCCTCATTTTGGCTGCATCTGATTTCATATGTTACTTTGTATGTCTTTATAATCGTTCTGTACCTACTCATTTGCTGTTATATTCTTTAAATAGTTTTGCTTACATCCTTTTTAGATGTTGTTTCTTGTGGTTTATACATTACTGGGAAATCGGCTAATATTTACAGCTAAGGCCAAATGGTAGTGTCCGTGTAAGGAAAATTGAAAACAATGGTAGTTCAATCTCAAGTACTTTAATCCAAGTTCTTGTTTCAGTCTGGAATGATGATATAAATGCAAAAAATGAACAACTAAATATAATGTATGCCCAACAGATGGGTCTTGAGCTCCTCATGTGTTCCCTAAGAAAAGCAGTTCACTGCTTGAATCACATAGTGAAAACTTAAGATATCTGAAAACGCCTCTTGGTTCACTTTGTATAGCTATGTTCCAAAAAGGGAAAAAGGGCTTGTTTATGTGTCCAAAACTAGTGAAACATTGGAGGGCCTACGGACACTATGGGGGTCCGGAAAAAAATTGTAGACCAGAGGCCACGGAAGTTAAGTAGTGCAGCTGTCTGGAACTGTTATTAATTTGCTAATGTCACCATATGCAATAGAGAAAGCAAGGATATGAAAATACATATACACATCTATCGATAAAAGTAAGCTGAAAATTGGGGCTACGGACACTACACAAATACAAAAAAATCAACTGACTAGCATTTTAATATATGTTTCTTTTAGGCACACATATATGAATTTTCTGGCACTGTTGGGTTCATTATATGACGCAATTATAATAACCACCAGATGATTGAATCTTTAATCAAAATGAGCCAAGATCTGACAGAAGGGACCTTCTGGCAATAAAAGTCAAAAGTGAGGTATTTACAGAGAAAGTAAGACCTAGCTGTTGTGAACAATTACAGAAAATTTGAAGAGTTTATCTTTACAAATAACAAAGATATGAGCGTTTGAACTCGTATAGCTGATGCGTTTTAAACATGACGTCACTTAACGTTGTTAATGACGTTCTGACGTCAACACCATTGTGCTAACATATGACGCTAAAACAAAGATGCCAGGAGCAATATTTCAAGAATGCTCCATGTTTCTGTAAATTTGATGTGTATGCAATTGCAAAGACTGCACAAATAGCCCACATACGCTCATCCCGTGTTTACAAAAGCATTTGAAACAAGGTACCCTGTTTTAAAGGTAATGTATAGTCCATATGCAGAGCTGTTGCCATGGCAACATACATTATATGTATCACTTAATTTTATCAGAACTATTTGCGTCTTTGATTGTATTACATGTTAGAAGCAATTTGACCCTATTGTAAGAACATGCAAAATCTTGAAAATTTAGACGTTTTTGAAATTTTGATTACACAAAAACTGCTAAAATGCCCGAAGGACCCTTTTGTCAGATCGGTGCTCAAATAATGTAGCTTGAGTGTAGGTGGTATAAAATGACATTTTCATAACGGTATAGTATTTTTAAAATTACACCAAATTTTATCATTGCAATATTTCTTGAAGTGTTTTACCATTTGGTATCCAATATGTGCAACACTTTACTAACAATGGCATCTCCAAATGATTGAATATGACATGTTTTCAAAATTTAATGTGCAAACTGGTCAATTTTAAAATGAAACAACATATAACGCTGAAAAAAGTGCTATTTTACGCTATATTTCCAGTAATGAAAAACAGAAACTTCAAATGGCCATGACATGTTATATATCATTTTGAAGGATTTGGTGAGTTCCACATAGAGAACTTACTGCTATACAATTTTAGGAAGCAGAGAAGTATATGCCTCTTTGAATATCCCTATCTTATTGTGCTTTTGCCGACTGCTTTCGCGCAAAAGCATTTTGAATACTCCGTAAGGTCTATCTTTGATGTTACGTCAGCCTCCCAAAATGACGTTATTTAAGAAAGAGATTCGCGCTCGCAGTGATTTGTTGCTTAATATATCACTGGCTGGAGGTCAGTCGTTAAAGTGAATAAATCATGAGCACGAAGCGCGAATGATTTATCCACTTACGACTGACAGACAGACAGTGATATATTAAGCAACAAATCACTGTCAATGCGAATTTATTTCGATTCTAACACACAAAAAGATTAAAAATATGAACGAATCTTCATAGTCTTTAAAGATTCCGCCATCTTGAACAGACTGTCAGAATTTCCCGCAACTCATGTTCAGACTGAAACGCGCATTTTACGCACATTTTGAACGTCAAGTAGTTGTGAAAACGACGTTACGCCGTCTATTGTGATGATTGAAGTCATGAAAATCAAACTGGCGACTGAAAGACGTCACGTTGGTCCGTGCCCAGTCCTTGCAGTGATTTATCAACCAATAAATCACTGAGTTTAACAATTGGCTATATAGGCGAGGTGTGTTAGAATCGTATTTTGGTGTGTACAAAAAATGAAATCTCATACAGATGTTTTCCGTTGGCCTCCACTGTCATTTCGTCACAAATTCGACAGCTGTGACATAATACCAAAAACCATTACAACGCAAACCACGTCACTATGCAAAATGGTTAAGTCTAACAAACCTTGGCACAAAATTTTTAATTGGGATATTTTACAGTCCTATAGTGCTCTTCATTTCGTACCTTTTCACTTGTCGACATTGGGTAGCTGAAATTAGTCACGCGGCATGGTTTGTGCGTCTTTACGGGAAGATAAACCACGAGCTTAAGCTAGTGGTCATCACCCATGGTGGATCCAGGGGGGGGGGGGGGGCAGGGGGTCCGGACCCCTCTCTGAAAAATCCCAAAAATATAGGATCTCTTAGCAATACTCACGCCTACCAAACGGTCAGACGCTCAACCGATGGTTGAGCGAGAAAAACAATTCGAGTGTCGCCCGGTAGAGATTTCGAGGAGCTAAAAATGTAAAGAAATGCTGCATGTTCTGTATATTATAATTAATATTTCTTGTCCTAGGAAGAGAATAAAAAATCAGGGAATGTCACGCAACCTCTTACGGGTCCCTACGTTTATGATGTAAATAGGAGCTCAGAGAATTTTCTACTTTTGTCAGATTTACTTTTTGCGTGAGGAAAGTGTACCAGAAGCAGATATAAACGTGTAGAATTTTGTGTTGTTTTGGGCTGTGTATTCAATTTAATGAACATGCACCATTTCTTTACCGTTTTAGCGCCTCGAAATCTCAACCGGACGACACTCGAATTGTTTTTCTCGCTCAACCAGCGGTTGAGCATCTGACCGTTTGGTAGGTGTGAATACTGCTGGTCCAGAACCCCTGAAACACCAAGCCAGCATTCAATTTTGGGCCATCATTGGCCTGCCAGCGAAACGCTATTTAAATGGCGTTTCGCTGGCGGGCCGATGATGGCACACTTTTAGTGGTATTAAGATCCTCTCTCCCTCATTATCTGAAAACACCGTCAGAGTTGGACCCCTCTGGCAAAACTTTCTGGAACCGGGCATTTCGCCCGTACGGACAAAACCATTGCAATAACTTGCTTATTACACTAGCATGCGCCTTGTGCAATAATAATATGGGCATCGTCATGACGAACCCTGTCTTCGGGGGTTTCTGACAATGCGAGACTCAAGCCAGGCTCTTCCGCTACATAGACTATAGTCCGGCAGTATTCAGGCGAATTTTAGGGGGACCTGGAACTTGATTTTAAACTTTTTTCTTTGTTGATGCTGGTAGTGCATACATTGTCCTTGAAAAATCCGAGTGATGCCACTCTGGCATCATTGAGAATTTCGATATATCCAAGATGGCGTCCAAGATGGAGGACAATTATAAGAGAAAAATTGTGTGATACGGAAAATAATGTCTCAAACCCATTTTATTTCTTAAATTGTTGCTATGAAGTTGAAATCTAAATAAACACACTAGCTTGTAACCAGATAAAATGAGAATGCAAAGAAGATGGCCGCCAAGATGGCAGTTTATCACAAAAAGTATAAGAAAATCTTCCCTGAGACCGACAAAGTCAAGGGATTTGCATGCAAAATGCTTATTTTACTGATACTTGAATTACAGAGTGACATCAGCCTTGTGATCCCAGTGATGCTATCACTCAGCATTTGACATATTCAAGATGGCGTCCAAGATCGTAGCCAACAATTTTTTCAAACCCGTGGGAGCGGCACCCTACATGTAGGCATAATGATGGATTTGTAACAGACCAGATGCCTTTACAAACACACATATCTGAATAAACAAACCTGGTATGCGTGTATAATAGAGTTGCACTATAAATGCAGGCACATCTGAGAATGGCACCAGGGCCCAAAATTACAATGCTTCCTAAAAGTAAAGGAAGACTTAAGTTAAGTATTGATTAAAATAATGTTTCGAACTTATTAAAATCAAAATAGTTTCGTTTTTTTTTTCTGTAGATCACAATGGTTTCTTTGACCATATGTACTGCATCGATCCTGGCAATTTATTAAACATTTAATGTAACATTTTGAAATATTAATATTTCGCTTAAGTCGTCCTTGACTTTTGTGGGCCCAGATCAGCAAATATGTCTGATGTGATGACACCTCTGTACAAGTAGCACCATATTTGTAGCCATCCTTCTATCTGCACTCAATTAGTAAAAATGTCGGTCGCAGTGGCAACTGACCAGCAGACATGGCCTATAGTGAGGCACCACGCCAATGGGCATGGTTGATAATGAGGAACCACACCAGAAGGTGTGGCCTATGGTGAGACAACACACCAGAAGGCATGCCTGCTAATGAGGCATCACACCAGAAGGCATGGCCTATAGTGAGGCTCCACACCAGCAGGCACGGCTGATAGTGAGACACCATACACACAGGTATGGTAAATACAGATGCACAACACCAGCAAGCATGCAGGAATCAGTGGTAAAAGATCGGCAGGCATACTGATTGAGTGGTAAAAGATCGGCAGGCATATTGATTGAGTGGCAACGGTCTAGCAAGCACCCATCTTGCACATCACTCAACCAGTAGGCATGTTTGAACAGCAGTGGTGTTTGTGGAAGTTACACTAGGCCAGAATACATATTTGTTGCAGCTGCAGCGAAATAGCAATGGAGTCTCACTGGACCAGCAGGCATGTATCTTGCATTGACAACGTAGCAATAGTCTTGCCTACTAAAGTTTCACAGTTTAAGTTGGCATGTCTGATGGAGGGGCATCGATCAAGTAGTTTTTCTCTTTGATTTTTAAAGGAGACATGTCTGATTGAATGGAACCAAGCTCTCAGGCATATCTGTTGAAGTTTCATCGAACGGCATCCATGTATTGCCACCAGGCCATCACATCAGACATTCTTACCAGCACGCATGCAAATTATGTGGTACTGAAACAGCACACATGTATGCCTGTTGCCGAGACGCAGGATCTGCAGGCATGTGTGTTTGTTTCATCACAACAGCAATAATGTATGTTACAATTGCACCCGACTAACATGAATGCTGGGTACTCGTGCATTGGATCAGTGTGCGTTTTTTGTTATACTTGTACCAGACCAGCATCCCAGCCATTATTGCCACAGGGTCAGTAGACATCTTTACCATTTCCATGTTTGATTAAGCACACATGTTTGAAACCAAGACTCTAGGCCAGCAGTTATGTATGTAACAGCTTCACGCGGCTATCAGGACTGTTGCAGTACCCATGTCTTTAAACTTTGCTCTGAAACAGCAGGCATGTTTGTGACAGTTGCACCCGGCCATTTGGCACATTGAATACAAGCATGCATTTCTGTAAGATTTGCAAACACATTTGTAGTTGTGGGGCTGTGCCAGCAGGTATGTCTGTTGCACTTGCCTCAGTCCCGCAGTTATTTTTTCTATGCTTGTACCCGACCAATGGGCTGTTAAGCACAATTGCACCAGACCATCAGGCATGTATGTTACAGTAGCACCTGACCAGCAGTCATGTCTTTATATGTTGCATACAATCAGCATGCATGTGTCTATCAGTTTCATCTTATCAGCATCCATGAATGTTATATTTGCACCCAGCCATCAGACATGTCTGTAAAAATTGCATCCCACCATTTGTCATGTCTTTAACAGTTGCACCTAACCAGCAGTTATGTCTGTTAAACTTGCACCTACACGCATGCATGTCTGAAAAACTTGCACCGGACCAGTACTAGCATTCATATTTGTTAAAGAAATATCCAACCATCTGTGCTGTCTGTTGCACTTGCACCAGACTAGTATAGTAGTAATGGTTGTTACAACTGCACCGGACCAAAAGGCCTGTATTTTATAGTTTCTCCTGAGCAGCAGGAATGTCTTTAATGGTTACACCCAACCAGCAGTCATGATGGTAATTAACATATGCAGCATGCAGATATATCTCTCACTCGTTGGTTTGTTGATACACTGCACTCCATATGTAAATAGTATTTTCCCTCTTTTTTGGTAATTTTATTTTTAGCAATCCATCCATAAACTACTTTCAAGCTAATTTTTCTCGCAAAGGTGTGTACTTTGAGCAAGCACGCTGTCACAGAGTTTTTGGTGATATCGTTCGTTCAGCATACCCTGGCATTTATCACTTCATTATTTCTTGACAGAATGATTGCCCAAAGTAGGAACTCTTATGAGAATAATATGATATCAAGGTTCGTATTATCAAATCCAGCCAAAATTAGTCTTGAAAGTAGTGCATGGATTGATGGATACGATTACCTGAACAAAGACACACAAAAACATTACCATTTCAGTGCAGTGTATAATTAAAACCCATGTGATTCAACAATGTACATCCTACTATTCCTGCCATCTTGGACGACATCTTGGATATTTTACAACGCTGAAACACAACAACATCATGCCAGTCAAATTCGGCGAATGCATCTACTGTTGAAAACTATCAGAAAAAAATGTTATTAACTGTGATTCTGATTTCAAGTGGGATTTCGCTTTAAAATGGCGGCCATCTTGAACACCATCGTAAATAGTTCAACCTTCTGAATCAAACAATGTTCAATTTTAATCATTTGTATCATTCAGACCCTAAAAGCCATACAAAGTCAACATTAAAATGCTTTTTATTGCGTTTTTTGGTCAGATAGGTCTTAGGGGACTAAATGACGGCCATCTTGGGCGCCATCATAATATTACAACCTTCTGAATCAAATCAATGTTCCATTTTAATTGTCTGTATCATTTAGCCTCTAAGCATTCATAAAAAGTCAAAATTAGAGCTCTTTTATCGAACCTTTTGGTCAGATAGGTGTTAGGAGCATAACTGACGGCCATCTTGGACGCCATCCTTAATTTTTCAAAACGCTCAATGATGCCAGACTGGCATCAGTTGGATTCATCGTGTACAATGTCTGAACAACAAGAATCCGTGAAGAAAAAACTTTAAAATCAAGTTCCAGGTCATTCTTGTTTTCTACCAGACTACTAGCTAGAACATTCAAAATTCGGTTGTAGCAAATTTAGATATGATACTTTCCAATAAGCGTATAACAAATACGCTTATCAGACTGCGCGGATGCTCAGGCTGTTCTGCGCATTTGTTGTTCGCAAACACCGAAGACAGGTTTTCTCGCGTCAAGGCCCATTTGAAAATGGCTTACCAGAAACAGCGGCAACTATGGCAAACAAGAGCAGAAGCTTCATCGTGGTGGCAATGGGTTGTGAGGTGGAAAAGCTTTGAGCCCCGCTTTTATCTTCTTCCAAATGTAAGTATGGCCTGATGAAAATATCCCTTAAACGCACTCGCAGACACAAAACGTGAGGAAAAGGTTAGTTAAAATCCCCTCGTGAAAATGGTACTCCTTTTTTGATGATTTAGACAAGATGCTAACCTGGTAACAAATGGCACCACAATTGATAAAATTACATAAACTATAAGCTGTGTTCATAAACTATAAGCTGTTTTTATAAACTATAAGCTGTGTTATGCTGAAACCTATGTAGGCATTCGTGCAAACGCTAGTAGCCTAGTACATTATACTCTGTCATCAAGTTTTAAGGGCGCTGACACAGTATCAATAAGGCGGTATTTTTTAGAAGATTGCAATGAACAAGCTGGAAACTTGTGGCTCATAAAAGTGCCACCAGAGAGTGTGGCTTTTTGTACCAAGGAAGCTGTTAAAATCTCCAGAATCCAGCAATTATTACATTTTGCCTGCACACAAGTGTCTTTATATTTGCGTATATGGCACAACTGTTTTTATTGGTGTGGATCATTAATGACAAAGTGACATGCTCTGAAATTGTGATGCTATATCACGCATGCTTTCGATGATCAAAAGATAAGAAAAGCACTACATTTTTTGTTGTGGGTTAACAGGACTCACTAATCACGACGAACAGATCGGGGCCACAAATCTCACAACCCAGCGTTCTGTCGGAACCCAATATTCCGACAGGGCAAGACTAAAAAAAAATATAATTATTATGTACACTTTATCGATGTACACCTAACGGAGAGAAGTTAAACTAACTCCACATGGCACAACGACAGCTGGTACGATCTGTGAATAATCAGGGGGAAATCGATCCTATTACACGTTCCATAATCACTTTTAAATTTAACAAGGAAGAAGCAAAGATCAGGAATCGATAAAATCAGAACAAACGCATTTGTGTTAGCATTCTTCAAACAAAGTCAAACTCGGAATTTAAAAAATCTGCGTTCATGGTCGCCACCTACATCGTGTGTGGCATGTGGCATGCGAAACTATGAAGAATTATCAAGAATTGTGGATTACGTTATGATTTGATATAATAATTGAGCCGCAACATGTGATCTAACAATGTGGCTTTTTGACAAGTGTAGCCTCAGACGAGCCTCTGCAGCCTCTTTTTAAGCATAAGAACTCAAAATGATATTCAGTCAGTAGCTTAATAGTCATAGAATATTCAAGCGACTAGCAAAGGCTCTGATCAGACTGCGCGTATGCGCAGGCTGGTCTGAGCCTTTGCTGATCGCATATACCACATTGTTGGAAATCTCATGTCGCGGCTCAATTAGATACAAATAGTAGGGAATAGCAACCCCTGTGATCATATAGATCGATAGATCGGTCGATCGATCGATCGATAGATACAAAATGTAATATCACGAAAATCAGCTTACAGTAATATGCACGACCCACGTTGAATGTTTGCTAACTAGAATTTAAATTGAAAGCGCTGTTCAGTGTTTCAACATAGCTGTTCTTAAATTGGTTCCGTACGAAAGCGGGTTCTAATACATTTTAACATTATCGAGACGCAGGTGTGCAAAACGGGGACTAGGCTTTGCCACAAAAATGATTTTGGCAAAGCCTAATCACCGTTTTGCATATCGTTGTCTCAACAATGTTAAAATGTATTAGTATGAAAAATTGATTAAAATATACCATGCGGTTCAAGAGTTACGAGCATTTTCACTTAAAGAACTTGACCGGCCAAAATGCTCGGCAAACCCTCGCAACCGTTTTGCATACCAGGGAGGCTGGACAATATAAAAATAAATAAGTATGCGCAATTTGATCCAAATATCCTATATATGGTTCAAGAGTTATGAGGATTTTCACTAAATGACCACGACAGGCTGGACACTGAATTGCTCAGCAAACCAATACCTTTCAAAAATGGGTGGGTTCGCATGCCAGCGGTTAAAAAAGTTGACATGCATATGTATGCAAAATGTGATACAAATATAAGTTGTGAAAAATATCACTAACTGGTAACGGACGAACGGACGGGCTTACATAGTGACTATAGTGCAGACCCAAGGGTAGTGCAATATACCACCAAGGAAGATCCGAAAAATGACCACTGGGTGTCCCCGGCTCCCCGCAGTGCATGGCTATTTAGCAGGGCTTTATATTGTGAAAAGAAAATGCCGACACCATTCTCCGTGCGGGGGTGAGGGGCAGTGGTTACACTGATTTATGAATAGAAAAGAAAATATTCGAGGATACATGTATTGATAGACTTTTTGCTTACTGTAAAGGCGGCAACTTTAGTATTCATATCTGGGCGTGGTCGGCTATTTCATCTGCTAAGGAAGGGAAATCAGGTTCTATTTATATTTTGGTGAATAAATAATGAGTTGTTTGGGCCGCGTGCATTTCATGAAAATCCTAACCGTATACATAATGAACTCACATTTATTAACCCTTAAAGCGCATAGTCACCAACTTATGTTTTTGTCGTTCATTAAAATATTTGAAGCCTCAAAGACAAACAGTGTGGACCCAGATCAGACTGCTCCTGAGACATTTTCAGATGCAGTTATTTTGCTGGCGTTTTAAGGACTAAATAATCTGTTTTGCATATAAACTGAGATAATGGCGCAAGATGATAAAGTTACTTTTGAATAAAACCACGCTATATTTTCAGCTTGTGCCTATGTCTAAGATTGACCAGTCCTAATTACGCATTCATGAGGTGCCGCCTTTACAGTAACCAACAAGTCATATATTATATGTCACAATAATTGTTATCTTTCGAAAATCCTGATTGGCGCTTTAATGTTTATCATGTTTTAAATTACAATTTCTGACCTGCTGGCACAGTTCCACAACTGCGGGGTCAGAGTCTCCATGCAAGTTCATCATGTCTGCAAAAAATCGAGGACATTTTTGCAATTACAGATTCAGTTTGTTACGGGAGTTTGAAACCTAGACATGTGTACCGCGAAACAAGAAAACTTGTTTTCGGGGTAAGCGATCAACAAAAACGAAGACATGCGCGGATCCTAAAACTTTTGTCAAAGGGGGTCCAACTTTGACAATTTTTTTAAGAGTGGAGAGAAAATCCAAGCAAATACCACTATAAGCTGGCCATCATCGGCCCGCCAGTAAAACGCCATTTAAATGGCGTTTGGCTGGCGTGCCGATAATGGCCCAAAATTAAATGCTGGCTTGGTAGCTTTGTGGTTTTTCAGGGGATCCGGACCAGTATTGCTAAGAAACCCTATATTTTTGTGATTTTCCAGGGGGGGGGGGGGTCTGCCCCCCCCCCCCCCTCTGCGTCCGCCCATGGAAGACCAGCCTGCGCATCCACACAGTCTGATCAGCTCATTTTTTCGGTATCTGTAAAGAGCAGTAGTTATACTTGTTCCATGCAATATTTCAATATCTTTTATA
Organism: Loripinus fragilis; assembly: GCA_964019695.1. NCBI lineage: Eukaryota > Metazoa > Mollusca > Bivalvia > Lucinida > Lucinidae > Loripinus > Loripinus fragilis. The sequence goes on along the minus strand of OZ026528.1, from coordinate 56,691,211 downwards.
TTATATGACTTTTTGGGTACTGTAAAAGTGGCACCTCATGAATGCGTAATAAGGACTGGTCAACCTTAGACATAGATAGGTAAAAGCTGAAAATGAGGCGTGGTTTTATTCAAAAGTAACTGTATCATCTTGCGCCATTACCTCAGTACAAAACACATTATTTAGTCCTTAAAACGCCAGCAAAATAACAGCATCTGATAATGTATATTTAACAAAAGCATAGAGGCAAACATTGTGGACCCAGATCAGACTACTCCCACAGGAGCAGATTGATCTGGGTCCACATTGTTTGTCTATGAGGCTTCAGATATTTTAGTGGACGACAAAAAACATAAATTTTGTGATTATGCGCTTTAAGGGTTAATAAATGTGAGTTCAGTGTGTATACGTTTAGGATTTTCATGAAATGCACGCACGTTTGCACGGCCCAAACAACTTATTTATTCTTCACCAAATTATAAATAGAACCTGATTTCCCTTGTTTAGCAGATGAAATAGCCGAACTACGCCCAGATATGAATATTTAAGTTGCCGCCTTTACAGTAAGCGAAAAGTCTATTAATTACATATCAAAAGATAGTGCCCTGTAGGAATCGTTAGTGTCTACACGCGCGTTAGTGTCTACATCGACACTAAGGCCCATGTTTACACTAAGCGGCGATAAGGTACATTATCAACCGTTATTGTCTACATTTAATGAAAAAAAAAACGAAAATCAAGAAATATGACCATAACACTGTCTCAGACATGACAATACAAACCATTTCGAGTTCTCGCCGAGTGAAGACTCGGAACATTCTGGACATCCGCCTAGTCTGATCAGCGTCTTGGGTGGGCGCATAAAGAAAGCTGGATGGATGCGCACAGAGCCAATGTCGTTGTTTTTGTCACTCAATGTTTCAAATTAATCGGCGTTTGATTGTCGTTCAGACTTTAATTATATTTCCCCCTTTAGGATTGGGTCTTATTGTTTTGTCCGGCCGTCCGTATGTCCATCCGTCTGTCTGTCTGTCTGTCTGTGTTCTCAAGATACTGATATTTCTAACGTCTACCGAGGGCTGTAGTTTTGTTGCAAATTTGCGAAAAAATATCGTTTTACAATCCCAAAGTAGACTTTGTCAAAGATAATGAGTATACAAAATTTGGTCTCAGTTAGTCTATTCGTAATCAAGATATTGAAGAAAAATTGAACTCTGACATCAAATAAGGGCCATTATTCAGTTGCAAATTTGTAGAGAATGACGATTTACGATCTTTGTTTATGATAATGTGTATACAAAAAATTGGTCTCAATAAGTTAATTCGCTTAAAAACCGATTTCTGATGTCAATGAAGGCTTGGCATCCTGTTGCAAATTTGCGAAAAATGACAATTTACTATCCCAAACGTAGATCTTGTCAATTATAATGTGTATGTGTTACACTCCAAGAGCTGCTTCCCTTGTGTTGTTCTAAAATTGCATTTGTGAATTTACTAACTTAGAAATAAAGAGTTGTTTCCCTTGTTATGTGCTCTAAAATTGCATTTCTGAATATACTTACTTAGAAATAAAGAATTGCTTCCTTGTTATGTTCTAGAATTGCATTTGTAAATATATGAACTTAGAATAAGAGTTGCTTCTCATGTTATGTTTTCTAAAATTGCATTTGTGAATATACCGTAAGATTAAGGAGTGGCTTCCCTTGAGATCTCCTAAGATTGCATTTTTAGAATAAACATTTGTGAATATACCTATTTAGAAATAAAGAGTTGCAACCCTTGTGTTATGTTCAAAGAATGCATTTGTAAATATACCAACTTAGAACAAAGAGTTGCTTCTCTTGTTTTGTGTTCTAAAATTGCATTTGTGAATATACTTATTTAGAAATAAAGACTTGTTTCCCTTCTGTTATGTTCTATAATTGTATTTGTAAATATACAAACTCAAAAATAAAGAGTTGCTTCTCTTGTGTTGTTCTAAAATTGCATTTGTGAATATACCTTAAGATAAAGAGTTGCTTCCCTTGTTATGCTCTAAAATTGCATTTGTAAATAGACTTACTTAGAAATAAGGAATTGCTTCCCTTGTGTTATGTTCTAGAATTGCATTTGTAAATATACGAACTTAAAATAAAAAGTTGCTTCCCTTATTATGTGTTCTAAAATTTAATATGTGAATATACTTACTTTGAAATAAAGAGTTGCTTCCCTTGTTTTATGACCTTATATTTATATGAACTACAAATGAAGAGTTGCTTCCCTTGCTATGTGTTCCAAAATTGCATTGTAAATATACGAACTTAGAAATAAAGAGTTGTTTCCCTAGTGTTATGTTCTTAGATTGCATTTGTGAATATACTAACTTAGAAAAAAAAAGAGTTGCTTCCCTTGTTTTGTTCTGAAATTGCATTTGTAAATATACGAACTTAAAATAAAAAGTTGCTTCCCTTATTATGTGTTCTAAAATTTAATATGTGAATATACTTACTTTGAAATAAAGAGTTGCTTCCCTTATTTTATGACCTTATATTGCATTTGTATTTTATATGAACTACAAATGAAGAGTTGCTTCCCTTGCTTTGTGTTCCAAAATTGCATTTGTAAATATACGAACCTAGAAATAAAGAGTTGTTTCCCTAGTGTTATGTTCTTAGATTGCATTTGTAAATATACTAACTTAGAAACAAAGAGTTGCTTCCCTTGTATCCTAAAATTGCATTTGTAAATATACTTACTTAGAAATAAAGAGTTGCATCCCTTGGTTATGTTCTGTAATTTCATTTGTGAATATACCTTAAAAGGAGTTGCTTCCCTTGTTTTGCTCCAAAATTGTATTTGTAAATATACTCACTTAGATATAAAGAGTTGCTTCCCTTCCGTAATGTTCTGAATTTGCATTTGTGAATATACTTACTTAGAAGTAAAGAGTTGCTTCCCTTGTGTGGTTTATAAAATTGCATTTGTGAATATGCTTACTAAGAAATTGAGAGTTGCTTCCCTTGTTTTTATGTCCTAAGATTGTATTTGTAAATATACTCACTTAGATATAAAGAGTTGCTTCCCTTCCGTAAAGTTCTGAATTTGCATTTGTGAATATACTTACTTAGAAGTAAAAAGTTGCTTCCCTTGTGTGGTTTATAAAATTGCATTTGTGAATATGCTTACTAAGGAAATAAAGAATTGCTTCCCTTGTGTTATGTTCTAGAATTGCATTTGTAAATATACTCACTTAGAAATAAGGAATTGCTTCCCTAGTGTTGTGTTCAAGAATTGCATTTGTAAATATACGAACTTTGAATAGAGTTGCTTCCCTTGTTATGTTCTTCAATTACATTTGTGAATATACTTAATAAGAAATTAAGAGTTGCTTCCCTTGTTTTATGTTCAAAGATTGCATTTGTAAATATACGAACTTAGAATGAAGAGTTGCTTCTCTTGTTATGTGTTCTAAAATTGCATTTGTGAATATACGAAATTAAGATTTGCTTCCCTTGATATGTTCTAAAATTGCATTTGTGAATATACTTAATAAGAAATTAAGAGTTGCTTCCCTTGTTTTATGTTCAAAGATTGCATTTGTAAATATACGAACTTAGAATGAAGAGGTGCTTCCCTTGTTATGTGTTCTAAAATTCCATTTGTGAATATACTTAATAAGAAATTTAGAGTTGCTTCCCTTGTTATGTTCTTCAATTGCATTTGTGAATATATTTAATAAGAAATTAAGAGTTGCTTCCCTTGTTCAAAGATTGCATTTGTAAATATACGAACTAAGAATGAAGAGTTGCTTCCCTTGTTATGTGTTCTAAAATTGCATTTGTGAATATACTTAATAAGAAATGAAGAGTTGCTTCCCTTGTTATATGTTCTAAAATTGCATTTGTGAATATACTTACTTAGAAATAAGGAGTTGCTTCCCTTGTGTGGTTTATAAAATTGCATTTGTGAATATTCACTAAGAAATAAAGAGTTGCTTCACTTTGTGTTATGTTCTAAAACTACATTTGTGAATAAACTAACTTAGAAACAAAGAGTTGCTTCCATTGATTTGTTCTAAAATTGCATTTGTAAATATACGAACTTAGAATTAAGAGTTGCTACCCTTGTAATGTGTTCTAAAATTGCATTTGTGAATATACTAACTTGAAAATAAAGAGTTGCTTCTCTTGTGTTAGAGTCGCATATGTAAATATACTTACTTAGAAACAAAGAGTTGCTTCCCTTGTTTTGTTCAAAAATTGCATTTGTAAATAAACGAACTTAGAAATAAAGAATTGCTTCCCTTGTTTTATGTCCTAAGATTGCATTTGTAAATATACGAATTTAGAATGAAGTTGCTACCCTTGTTATGTGTTCTAAAATTGCTTTGTAAATATACGAACTTAGAATATGGAGTTGCTACCCTTGTAATTTGTTCTAAAATTGCATTTATGAATATACCCACTTAGAAATAAAGAGTAGCTTCCCTGGTGTTGTTTTAAAATTGCATTTGCGAATATAATTACTTAGAAACAAAGAGTTGCTTCCCTTGTTTTGTTCTGAAACTGCATTTGTAAATATACGAACTTAGAATAAAGAATTGCTTCCCTTGTTTTGTGTTCTAAAATTGCATTTGTAAATATTTTTTACTGCAAAAAAGTTGCTTGACTTGTAATGTAGTGTGTTTTCTTTAATTGCAATTGCATTTGTGATTATACTAAGTGCTTGTGAATTTTAAAAAAAACTGAGCAAACAGTGAGGGTCCTGATCAACCACTACATGTTGCAGCGTCTGGTCCGGGTCTGCACGTTTTGCCTATATCTCAATGAAAGGACGGTAGCAAAAGGCTCATATGGGTTTACGAATGACTTTATGCACGTGAGATATCATGCTTTAGAATTGCTTTTGCCCATTCATATTATTTGTGATTGTTTTATTACACAACCTTTGCACAACAATTTTATTCCCTTGGCTATCTAATGGTTAAAGTGCCACTGGTAACTAAACATAGCCCAAGATTCCAGAGCCGAACATTCCAACATTTTCAGTCTTAGACCAGATAAACAATTTTATTATCATCAAAATATGTAATAAAATTGTACTTAGCAATTATAATTATGAACCTGCATTTCACCATCTAATATTGCTTTTTACTCTCTAGGACTATGTTAAAGGTGTGAAATAGTGAAAGGTGTTAATTAGGGTTAAATAAACATAGCCATGAGAACAAGACTGTGGCGTCAATTTACTGATGTCACATTTCCCAAATACCTAAAGTCATCATATCTTAACCCATATAAGCCTCACATCAATTTCATGGGATGTCATTTATGCTGAATGAATTTTCCCACCCATGTCAATTGGAGGAGTCTTTTTTTTAAAATTCAAGGGTTGCTGTTGCCTCAATTGTGATTTACAGTTTTTTTTCTCGATCAAATTGTATATGTTGAAGTCCTGGCTTCCTGGCCTCCGCCTGGCCTTGATGTTATAGAACTGTTTAAATGCTCAACTCAACTGAGCATGAAATTTATCCTGCTGATATATGTAAAAATACCAACAATTAATTGTTGGCATTTTTAAACATTTATTTGCAGGATAAATACAACATCTAAGAGACTTAAATCAAGAAACTTCTTTATTTGTTGGTATTTTAGTTTTTATGAGCAGCTGAAAGTTCATGCTCAGTTGATTGAGCAAGAAAAAGTTTTATAACCTCAGGGCTTGAATGGCACTATCATTTCTATTTCCAGATGCCATTGGATTTTGAGGCTGCATGGATAACAGTGCAGATCCTGATCAGTACTTTGTCAGAAGCCATCTGATCTCGATTTACACTGTTTCTTAAAGAAGATTTATTACTGTTCAGCAGGGCATGGGTTAAACAATGTTGGGTACATTCTTTATTTTTGTTTTGAAGGGACTGCTTAATAAGAACAATATATATTTTTGAAAAGTATGATGCACAGAGAATATGTTCAGTGCAGAACTTGTTATAACATAACTTGTTATAACATGTGTTGGGATATAACACAGTCATATCACGGCTACTAATTTTTAACATGGAATTAAAGAACGGCATCATAGGAAAATTAAAATTTCATGGTCATTTTCTTGTAATTCCTTTGTAATATTGTCCTATTATAACACTATTCACTTATAATACAGTCCGTTCCTATGGTCCACGTCATAGTGTTATAAAGGGACTGTACTGTACATTTTTGATTCATACTTGGTATAAGATCCACACCATGTCAAAACTTGGCCCCTTCAGCTTACGAAAAAAATCATGCTCAACTGAACTGAGCATGAAATTTCAACTGCTCAGTTATAAAAAAACTAAACTGCTGAAAAAAACATAGACTTTTCTTGCTTTCTATCACTCAGATGTTGTATTTGTCATGCTAACAAATGTTAAACTCATAAGTGTTATAATGCCAACAATTGTTGGTATTTTAATATTATGAGCATGATGATTTCATGCTAAGATGAGTTGAACATGAAAAAAGATTTATGACATCCTGTCCTTTCCTGTCTTGTTGTATGCAACTAACAAAGGCACAGAACAGCTTGCGCATCCATGCTGCGGGTCTGATCAGCATCATTGCAAATTGCGGTTTTGAAAAAATGATATAAATGCTAAGTCTACATTTTAAAGTTTATACCAGGCAGCTAGGTGTGAGTCTCGTCTGGTCGCTAACTCCTTTTTATAGCGGCAAAGTAGCAAAATTTGAGCCAGTGCATGAGATTTCCAACAAAGTGGTATGTGCGACCAGCAAAGCCTCAGATCAGCCTGCGCATACGCGCAATCTGATCAGAGCTTTTGCTAGTCGCTTGAGTATTTGATTGTTAAGCTACTGACTGAACACCATTTGGAGTTTCTAAGCTTAAAAGGAGGCTGCAGAGGCTCGTCTGAGTCTACATTTGTCAAAATGTCAAATTGTTGGAAATCTCATGCCGTGGCTCATTTCACAGCAGACAAATGGCGTCAAAATGAAGTTTCATCGGCGTCAACCTGGATAAAAGTCATCTTGTCGTCTTTAGCATGATGGGTATAGGGTCAAAAGAAATAAACAACACACACACACACATTATGTTTGACCCATGATACAGGAAAACATCCTTATGATTTCATTTTCTGACTAACATGCTGTACTGTGCATACTGATATTGGTCTTCATTTGCAGCATGATTATATAGGGTTATACCCAATAAATATACAATGTTGGGCAACCATCGGCCAACCAGTGAAACATCATCAAATGAGCTGCGACATGTGATTTCCAACAATGTGGCATTTTGACAAGTGTAGACTCAGACGAGCCTGTGCAGCCTCCTTTTAGGGTTAGAAACTTCAAATGGTGTTCAGTCAGTAGCTTAACACTCATAGAATATTCGAGCGACAAGCAAAGGCTCTGATCAGACTGCGCGTATGCGCAGGCTGATCTGAGGCTTTGCTGGTCATACATACCACATTGTTGGAAATCTCATTCACTGGCTCAAATGATGTTTAGCTGGCACGCCAACTGTGGCCTGATTTTAGATGCATACCCAATCAGCCTGAAAAGTCTGGACACCATCCGTCCGCCAGTGAAATGCCATTTAGATGGCATTTCACTGGCAGGCCGATGGTGGCCTGCTTAAAGATGATGACTAAGTAACACTCAATATATCAAAATATACTGCCGATTCTTGTTCACGGATGAACGTCAAAATTTTTAGCGTTCTGAAATGCTGAGCTAAAGTCCAGCATAAGGTACAATGGGCGCGAGGTTTGCCGAATGATGCCAACATGTACCTTTTCCTGAACTTTTTCTGGCATATGCTTAAAGTTTTGTGTCTGATTTTAGGATTTTGGGATTGACATTAAACTCAATCACTTTTAAAGTCATGCCTCCAAAATCCTGAAGTTCAGAGATATTTCACTGATGTGATGTATAATAATCAAATGGCCATTTTCCTGTGTTATCGGTCAAACAAAATTGCATCAAAAATTTATTTTACAACATCATTTAAATACAACTCTTTGCCTGCCACCTACTTTTGTCCTCTGCAGATTAAATTAACCTTTACAATTAGCTTGGACCCAGATCAGAAATATACTTGGCCAAAAAAGAAACGCCGCATATAAAACATACACTGTATATGGGGGTCTTTCACCAATCTCTCGCAAACGATGTGTCACAGTCTGAGCGCTGATTCTTGGATTATGAGTTCCTGGGGTTGTCCTAGCTATCATTGTTACCGGACGAAATCGATTCATCATTTTAAACCTATGTTTTTATCGATCTTAACGTCACGTCTTTAGGCAATGACGTCATGAATGCGCACGGTCTGACATTGTTCCAATTTGTCAGAAACGTTTCCTAAGACGTTCATTTATCCTTGCATGGCATCGAAATTGTTGGACTATCACCGATGGCGTCATGTTAGCTTGTAACATTCTTATCGCCGTTTTGCGTTCAGCGTGTGTCCGTTTTGTCATCGTAAATTAGCAATGTGTAACTTCTAATTTTAAATTTTTGAAATGTTTTCAAGCAAAGGATCATTGACGGTTTGGGCCTTATACGCCTATTTTTCTGATTCCCAGAACGCTGCTTTTGAGCTTCTAGTGTGGTGCATGTAGTATCAGTGCAATAGGTGAATCTAATGGCAAGAGCAAGCTAGCAAAATGTTTTCAAAATTCCTACGCATTCGAGAGTTATGGCGGGACGAAAGGGGAGGGGGTCTGAAATTTCATGAAAATAAAAAGTGTTTTAAAAAGTGATTTCTGCACGTTTCTTGATTTATTTGGTAGGCATGGTGATATCTATTGAACATACCATATGCAGAGTATTAACGAATCGCGATAATTGATGAAATTGTTTTAAAAACAAAATATGTTTTGTAATAAAATGATTTTGGGGAGATAATTTAGAAGTTACCTGTACATTTTTGGCTACATGTACCGTAAATAATACAAAACTGAAAGCTCAACAAAAGAAATAAATATTTTTGAAGGAATGAAAGTGTCCCATTTAGCATTGGAAAGTAAAACTGATTCTAACTTGATCCTTTAAATATTACTTTTGCTTTGTTTAAAGGGCATAGCATGTTGAATGTATTTCAAGTGTCCGAATATTTATGGTATACATATGCATGTGTGTCCTTATATGAGACAATATATTGAACACTAAAGTATTTACCTGTTATAACACTTTGCATGCCAGTGGATAATTTTGTCGTCTGCCAATAGCCTTTAGCAAACAGCTTGAACCCAGATGAAGACCAACAGAATGTCGGTCTTGATCTGGATCCAAACTGTTTGACACTCTGATGGTGGTCCTGAGTGGTTTGTTATTAAAGAAAACTTAATTTTGAAGAAAATCAGCAGACGAAATTGAAAACATGAACAATTCCCTAGCATGCAAATAGATAAGTACAGGACGTTTGCAAAAGAATGTGTCATTTAATAACAGTGGGATTTTTTCTTATGAAAAAATGCATAAAACCTTGCTAATTCTACTTTTAATCTTTAAGTACTTTGTATTAAACTAGCACAGAATACAAAGCAATTTACGAGGTTGGTTCTATAGAACTTCATTACTGTCATTAATTTCTTATTTGATAGAAAAGGCATTTTATGGGCTTTGGCCCTGGGTTTTTGGGCTGCTGAACATCTTTCCCCCCCCCCTTGTGCCAGCAAGCCACTTCCATACAACGTGTAAAATATGGTAACACATATACATGCAAAAGCTTTTGCTGGCACACGGGGGGGGGGGGGGGGGGGGGGAATGGTATTTTAAAAAAATGTTTTCGGATTTCTATAAATCTTAATGTAAAACTGTTTGTTCTACCCAAAATCTTACATCTTTGAAGCATTTAATATCAAAAACGGATTTCACAGCCATAAAGTACTCAGGTCAGGGTAGCTTCAAGGTGAAGAAAGGGACGATTGACAAACTTTTATTTTTACTGAAAACCCTAGGCATTTACCCATAGCAAGTGTGAATGATCCTTGGATATTAGACTAGTGATTTCAGTAGTTATTACATGTGTCAATCTAAATGAAAGGCATGTGCACGTGAAAAACTTGAAAATAAAAAGACAGCCAGTGCACTGGTTAGGGTTGACTGAGCCCAATAAAACAATGGGAATTATGTGTGGTAGGAATGGTAGCGAAACATAGATAGCAGATGAAATTTAGTAACTCTCATTTAACGCGTAATATTTTTAATCTTTATGTGTGGCGTTTCTCTTTTGGCCTAGTATTCCCCATATGGTTACAAGAAAAGACGGTTAGTCAAATTGTAACTTCTTTACATTTCTCCATGAAATTACAGTGCAGTCCCTACACCCTTTGTATACTAATGGATTCTTCCTTCTGGTTTGATACAATATTTTTTGGGATAGTCCATTGTATATAAATTATCAAGGAATGTCAGGTCATAATTTCCATAACATATTGTATTCTTTATCTGAAGATCTTTTTTTAGATATACATGCAGTGTAGACCCTGATGAAATGCAGCATTGTGCTGCATTTCATCTGGGTCTTCACTGTTTGTAAAAGTACTCGTTTAGGAGTTTCCCAAATACGAATGGTTATAAGGCTTTATAACACACCTCACTATAACATGTATTGGTTGTATTATGGCTCCCAAACGTTTTTACCATGGAGTTTTACAAAGGAATTACAAGAAATTTACCATAAAGTGGTCATTTTCCTATAATTCCTTTGTAAAATTGTCCCCTCCCACTTATAACATGGTTTGTTTATAATAATATGGTCAAAATATTCAAACAAAAGATATAGCGTTATAAAGGGACTACACTGTATATGACAAGGGTGCTCATTGGAAGCCTCTTGAGGCAATACAAATGAATATATCCACAACTTTTTTTATTGAGAAGCTTTAACAGTAATTTTTAATTTTTGTCACCGTCTCCTGGCTTTTGTTCTTTCATAAATTGACTTTTTCAAAAAATCATTTCTGCTATAAAACCTTTTTCATGCCCAACTCAGCTGCGCACGAAATTTTGATTGCTCATAAAAGCTTGCACGCTGAAAAATAAAGACTTTTCTTACTTTCAAACTCTTAATTGCTGTATTTATCATGCTAATGAATGTTAAAATGCAAACAATTATTGGCATTCTAACATTTATGACCATGATAAATTTTATGCTCAACTGTGTTGAGCATGAAAAATTTTATAACCTCGGATTCTGGGTCCAAACTGTTTGCATAGGTTATCAGCAGATGACAAATCAAGTAGTGAGTAAAAGGTACTGTAGTGCCAACCAAATGTGACAATGACATAATACTTTGTTTACAATTGCTAAGTAAAACACTAACCTGTACACTTCACTTGAGCATACGCGAATCAATAGATCACTTGTGTATTAATCCTATCCTGTGTATATGATTAATACACAAGTGATATATTGATTAAAAGTTCCTGATAACTTTGAAACAAAACATTAAGTCACTGTCACTCTTGACTTGCAGGACAGTATATCACCCTTAGGATTAACCCTTGGCCTGCTGAACATTTATATATCCTGTTTTTAAAACACTCTAGATCCAGATCAGCTGGCTGTTCAGGATCAACACTGTTTTTCACTATGCTAGCTTGTATCTGGAATGCTGCAAATATTTGATGAGAAGTGTAATATATGAAAAATTCAGCATGGCAAGGGTTAAAGATAATTTATTAACAAAGGTTGAACAAAACCTGCAACTGTGATTGACACATTGAAAGTACTGTCCTACCAGCCAAGAGTGACAGTGACTTCATGTTTTGTTTACAAAGTTATCAGTGACTTATAATCGATAGATCACTTGTGTATTAATCCTATCCTCAGGATAGGATTAATACACAAGTGATCTATCGATTAATACACAAGTGATCTATTGATTCGCATTAGCTTAAGTGAAGTGTACACGTATGCGTTTTACTTAGCAATTTTAAACAAAGTATTACGTCACTGTCACTCTTGGTTGGCACGACAGTATATAGCCTATTGAGGAAGATGATAAGATCACTCAGATATAGGTGACAGGTGCATGCAGCAGACATGTTTAGGATGTATGATCTGGACAAAGCATGTTCATATTATATAACAATTTTAAACTGTTTTACATGCACTAATATCATCTTTTATTCATGATAAAATACTGAAGCGTTACTGTCTGTAGAGTATTTTACGGAAGCGTAATAGGTTCAAGTAGAAAAAAAAACAATCGCGTAAAAACGTGATGACATGTCGTAATTACGAGATGACATCACGAATATTCAACATAACAAGTTGAATTTACATGATGCAATCTTGTACATTAAACATAATAAGTTGAAATTACATGAATCCATCTTGTAAATTCAACATAACACTTTTCAACAGACAAAGTTGAAATTACATAATACATCTCATAATTTCAACATAACAAATTGAATTTACATGATATCATCTCGTAAATTCCACTTAACAAGTTGAATTTACATGATGACATCTCGTAAACACGACATAACAAGTTGAATTTACATGATGACATCTCGTAAATACGACAAACATGTAACCAAGTTGAATTTACAAGCTACCATCTGGTAAATACGCCTAAAGACTTTTGCTGCCAAATGTAACTGTAGTCAAATTTACTGTCCACTGCCAAACGGAACTACAGTCGAAATTTAAAGGCACAGTTGATAGCTGTCTATTTTTAAGAAAGTCTTTGTTCCTTTTTTCAAAATGTTCAGGGGACATAATAATATCGTATATGGAGGTCTGCGCAATTTTCTGTACAAGAACGGACTTCACAAAAATGTTTTAATGTCATTAGATTTCGCAGAAATTAAAAATATCAAAAAATGTCCATGGGGATGACAAACAGTACGATTTAAGCCCTTAGATTTATTTCTGATGAAACAATATATCAGAATTAATCCTGAAGGTAGATACCTGATGTAAATGGATTATTTATCTATTTTTTGCATTAAATAGTTGTTTTTAGACATTTTTCATATTTTCAGTATGGCTTCCAAAATGGCCACCAAAGGTCACTTGACTATCGTTTTTATTAATGGTTCAAATAAAAGTTTTATATATTAGCAACATTCCGTGAGTTTCACAGCAATAGGTTGAATGGTTCTGGAGATACTCTGTGTTGAACCCATATACCCTCAATATTCAGGAGTCCTTGAAACATGCTTGGCACTGAGGTATTGGTTTTTGGAGGTACTTGGCAGCAAAAGTGTTAACATGTTGAATTTAAATGATACCACTTCGTATATTCAACGTAACAAATTGAATTAGCATGATCACATCTCGTTTTTTCAACATAACAAGTTGAATTTACATGATGACATCTCGTATATTCAACATAACCAGTTGAATTTACAGGATGACATCTCGTAAATTCAACATAACAATTTGAATATATATGATAACATCTCGTATATACAATGTAACAAGTTGAAATTACATGCCATTATCTCCTAATTTCAACATAAGTTGAATTTACATGATACTATCTCTTAAATTCAACATAACAAGTTAAATTTACATGATACCATCTTGTAAATTCAGCATAGCATGTTGAATTTACTTGATGCCATCCCGTATATTCAACATAACACGTTGAAATAACATGATGGCATCTCGAAAGTTCAACATAGCAAGCTCAAATATCATGATGGCATCTCGTAATTTCAACATAACAAGCTATGTTGAAATTAAGAGATGTCATCATGTAATTTCAATTTTTGTTGAATTTATCAGATGGTATCATGTTAATTCAACTTGTTAAGTTGAATTTACGAGAATGTATCATGTAATTTCAACTTCCTATGTTGAAATTACGAGATGTCATCATGTAATGTCAACTTGTTATGTTTAATTTACGAGATGGTTTCATGTAAATTCAACCTGTTATGTTGAAATTACGACATGGTATCTTGTAAATTCAACTTGATATATCATATTTACGAGATGCTATCATGTAATTTCAACTTGTTAAGTTGAAATTATGAGATGGTATCATGTATATTCAACTTGTGATGTTGTATTTACGAGATGGTATCATGTAAATTCAACTTGTTATTTTGAATTTACGAGATAGATTCATTTAAATGCAACTTGTGATGTTGGATATACGTGATGGTATCATGTAAATTCAACTTGTTATGTTGATTATACGTGATGGTATCATGTTAATTTAACTTGTCATGTTGTATTTACGAGATGTGATCATGTAATTTTAACTTCTTATGTTGTATTTACGAGTTGTTATCTCGTTATTACGACTTGTCATCACTTTTTACGTGATTGTTTTTTTCTACTTGAACCTTTTACGCTTCCGTAGTATTTCTATGCGTTAAAATGTTTCTATGTTTTTCTTAGTTAATGTGAAGTATTAATATGCGTTATGACTAAAAGGAATTTAGCATAGAAATTTAGATTGTAGCCTTTTTATATTTCTTCCAGGTAAAACGTTGCGGTTACTCTTTGGATGTGCAGTAAAACCCTTTTAATGAGTACGGTAAATCTTCTTTAATTTCGAACACTTTTCTCTTTCTGTTCTCAAATAAAATGTTGGGTACAATTTTAGGGCGGGAATCCACAAATCTCTTGTCAGAGTAGCAAATAGGGAAGATCCTGATCAGACTGCTTCCTCAGAAGCAGTCTGATCTGGCTCAGCCCTTTTTGTCTAGGCCTTTTTGGCAGGCAAGTAGTGTTCAAAAAATGTTTTACATGGAGAAATTTTAAAAAGGTGTCCTCAACATGTTTCATCATAGTTGCAAGAAAGATTAATATTGGTATTGTCAGGGGTTTGTTTGTTTTTTGTTGTTTTTTACTATGTCATTGATACTCTGTTGAAGTATCTTGAGGTGCTTCCAATGAGTATCAACGCCATTATACAATTGATGCATTCTTTTGAGATTAGCATAAGGATTTTGTCAACCAGAAAATAGTGATGTTAACCGAGGGAAAGGTGAGGTGGACATCACTTTCAATGGTTGACAAATCCTGATGTTAACCGAAAACGAATGCATTCTGACTGTTTATTATGAGTATCCACAACATATATACTGTCCATAAAAAGTAGGGAATATTGGGACTCAAAAAATCTAGAAATCAAAATCATAATTTGTCGCATAAATAATTTTGTATTTTCATAGAGCAATATGTAAACCAGTTTTCCTGCATAATTTGAGGGCTTAAAATTAGGCTATGTGACCTTAAGGGCGTACCAAAGAAACTAGATCTCAAGACCCAAATTTCACAAAAAGTATCAAAGTGTTTGCTAAAGATGCATTATGGATATCTTTATTTTTTAAGATTTTTTTCGCTGCCATATTTGTTATTTCTAGGAGATAGGGCGGTGACAAAAATGTAAAAAATGACACAATTCACTAAAATTGACAGATTTTAGCCTCATATTCTTAAACTTGTGGACAAAAAGATCAAAACAAATTCTGAACATAATTTTTTTTTGAATAACGGATGTTTTTTTTAAAAAAAACATAGCCTGGTCTTTGTCCATGATTGCATAATCCGTCACCGTAAGGACTAGAGTCTGTGCTATTTATAGAACTCCATTAGGCTGCTGTTTAAACCTGGTCAGATCTGATTTATTTATTTACCCTAGTCGTAGGAGCGTTGGGACCTGGTCTGCACCTACATGTATGTTGTTTGCATTCAAGAAAATCTGTTTTCTTTGTGACGAGGTCCAGTTTTCTGTGGTCTTTTCATGATTTCAATATGTCGGTCTAGGTCAGCCATCTTTCATACTGTGGTCTTTTCTTGATTCATTTTTATGAGGTATCTATTATCTAGGCATTCCTGAAATATACGAAGCGGGTTGTGAATGTCAATTTCTACCCTCGGACATGTGCGGATCCAGAGGGGGTGGCAGGGGGTCCGCCCCCCCCCCCCCCTGAAAAATCACAAAAAATATAGGGTTTTCTTGCAATATAGGTCCAGATCCCCTGCAAAATGGAAGCTACCAAGCCAGGATTCAATGTTGGGCCATCATCGACACGCCAGGGAAACGCCATTTAATGGCGTTTCCCTGGCGAGCTGATGATGGCCCGCTTATAGTGGCACTTGGATCCTCCCTCCCCTCATCAACTAAAAAAATGTCACAGCTGGACCCCTCTGACAAAACTGTCTGGATCCGCGCATGCTCGGATGTACCCTCAACAACGGCGGTCATTTAAATCATAATCATTGCGATCGATGGCTGATGGATGACAATTATTAAAAGCTTCTAGGCCCAGTTCAGTATGACTCTACGGGTCCGAATGTGGTTTCGATTCTTACGACCTAGAGAGATGGTGCTAGACTTAAATAAGCTATTACCATATATGCTACAGTTCAGAAAAGATGTGAGAAAAACTTGCATGAATCTCATATTTGTACACTCCCTGCAATGGTAACCACAAAACAAAGCTTCCACAAACATTTTTTTTTCACAAAAGTTGTTTGCTACTTCTTGCAAGTTTTGGTAAAATACACCTGTAGCGGCACAATTGTGGTGATTAAGAATTACAAAGTGCAAATGTAGCAGAAATCCTGCAATTGTATTCGATTTGTAGAAAAGTGTCATATTGGCTTGAACTCTTTGCATGCTGAGTATAGTTGATTATAGTGTTCAAAATCACCTTTTTAAATCTTTTAATTCAGAAGAATTTGTATAAGATGGTAGGGCAATTTTTGACACCTTGGCCAATAGCAGCGAGTCTCATGCAGATGTAGTGTACATTTCAGCACTAGAGTGTTCAATATGAGTTTGGCTTTTGAAATGATGAAAACGTGCGGTGTGAAACAGTGTTACTCAACAAAATTGTGCCAAAATGCGAATTCTGAAAATGGGGGTACCACTATTCAAATTAGCATCGTGTATGTACTTTTGAGTATTTTGTCAATATCATTACTGTCTAGGGTACATGACACGTCTGGCATTTCTAGATGCAAAAGACTTGTCATGTCATTTTACGTTTTGAAGAAAATTAATAAAATGCAGGTTAGAAATTTTGGCTCGTATATTTCCATCAAAAAAACACCACTTTATCTTAATGTAAACACAATTAATTACTTCAGCTGATATCATTTTAAACATTGTTATGAAGATAAGGATATAACTAACTAAACAATTATCCTACTCATGGACTAAAAATCTTGACAATCATTGGTCAGTCTACATATTGATAGTGACAGCTCCTTAATCATAACCAATCAGCAGGATACCCCTAATGTCTGCACTCACCTTTAAGCTCAGTCTGTCTCAACAAAGACTCCCATAGTTCAAAGATCTCATCTATCCTTTCTCTGAAAATAGTGAAATACACATTAGAGCCACATAAAATAAATAGGCCATAATATAGGATATTTCGCCCAGATCGGTCTAGGTCTGGTATTTTCATTACCAAAAAAAGGGGAGGGAACGCAGTGGCTCAGTGGTAGAGTGCTTGACTTGAGACCGAGGGGCCGCGGGTTTGAGCCTCACCGGCGTCACTGCGTTGTGTTCCTTGAGCAAGACACATTTATCCTAGCTTAGTACTGGTTCAACCCAGGAAGACCCGTCCCTGTTTAACTGAAAGATTGTTGAGGGGACGTAAAGAATCAAATCAAACAAACAAACAAAAACAAAAAAAGGGGGCTAAATATTTGTTTCATTCTCGAAATCAGGGTGACCACTCTCAGTTGCAATATATTTAACTACCCGTGCTTGGTGGTTTGATCAGTCTTTTTTCATCTACAGATTGTTAAAACGTATCCATTTAAAAAATTAACCATTTAAAAAAATAAAGCATATTATTTGTTGATACAGCAGAACAAGACCATGGATGAAAGTTCGAAATTTCCAAAATAAAAAAATAGAAATTCAATTCTAAAAACTTGCAGCATCATACCTGACCCAGGGTACCAAATGGAAAGTGATAACTTCACAATTAGACACCACAAACGAGAGCCAAGAGGTCAGCCCTTTTCTAGCAGGTGACCACAAGGCATCAATAAACAGATGCGCACACAAGCATAGCAAAAACAAGACAGAAAAGATAATCCAAATATAGACCAGAGAAGCTATTATAATCAGTTTAATTCAGTATTTTGAGGCTGACTATCTCAAGTCAGCCTCAAAATCCTGAATTAAGGAATAATCTTGAAATCTTTCGCCTATGCAAGAGTAGCTGCCCACCTGATAGTGTCAGGAGCATAGTGTTCCTCTGAGAGCAGAGTTTCTCCTGGCCCCGAGGTTATAAAACATTTTTCATGCTCAACTCATCTGAGCACGAAATTTCAACTACTCATAAAAACTAAAATACGGACAAATGAAGAAGTTTCTTGCTTTAGGTCTCTCAGATGTTGTATTTATCATGCTTATAAATGTTAAAATGCCAACAATTGTTGGCATTTTAACATTTATGAGCAGGATAAATTTTGTGCTCAGCTTAGTTGAGCATGAAAAAAGTTTTATAACCTCGGGGCCTGATGTCTGGATGGCTTCAATTCTACCCTTGTTGGCCTCCACTTCTGCTTCAAAGTTCTGGTGTTTCTGAACCTCCGTCTGAAGAATGGTAGGATATCCTAGAAAACAAAATATTCCATATTTAGTGGCGGCATTTAGGCTATAATAATATAAGAATATGCAGTCTTTATTGGTATATTAAATAAAATCCAAAATCCTGAACTTTAAAAAATACAAAATTTTCTAACTTGCTGCATGCCTACAAAATATGAACTATTTCAAAGTAAGAAAAAGAGCTAAGATCAGGAATCGATACAATCAAGCACCACATCTGACCCAGGATGCCCATGGGAAAGTTTAAAACAAGATGGTCCATTGTCTGTTTTTAAGGTGAGAATAAATCAGTGAAGCTATCATGTCATGGATACAACGCAGTGCCTCCAGTGTGACTCAAACCAGTTAACCTCTTGATCTCAAGTCTTGCACTTTACCACTTAGCCACTGAGTTCGTCATGTTTTCATATTTGAGCCGTGAAATTTGATTTCCAACAATGTGGCATTTTGACAAGTGTAGACTCAGACGAGCCTGTGCATCCTCCTGTTAAGCTAAGAAACTCCAAATGATGTTCAGTCAGTAGCCTAACACTCATAGAATATTCAAATCACTAGCAATGGCTCTGATCAGACTGCAAGTATGTGCAGGCTGATCTGAGGATTTGCTGGTCGCACATACCACATTGTTGGAAATCGCATGTTGCGGCTCATTTGTTATTGCTGTGTTAGGCTCAATATCATTTTTGATCATTTTTCAGACATCACTAGGGTAATCATCCTACACACGGTACCTTTCCCTGGCAGGCTGCTCTGAAGCAGTTTACAGGTGTAAAGTGCTATCACTTTTGTCAGTAACTGACAACTGTCCTACCTGATTCATTGGTAGGGAGAGATTAATCTCTATGAAGGGTATGTGGGCACTCTGGGGTTCAAACTCATGACCGACTATGGTATTCCATAGATATCAGCTAACACATCAGACAGGCTACAAACAATGCTATTAAAGACGACCAGCACATTTCAACTAAATATACTATGCACAATAAGTTTAGCAATTACTTATGTTTCGCATCTTATGTGCGCATTTTTGTGCAATTTCGAATAATTTCAAATGCAAAGACGAGAACAGGATTTTAGGCAAACGAAACCACGGATTTACAGACGCCATCCTTTAAATAGGCATTTGGGGAGGGCAAGATTCGCAGGAGGTGTCAGTAAGCAAAAAAGACATCCGTTGTAAGTAATGCTAAATGATAAGTATGTGGTTTTTCGTTTGGTGGTCTTACATCTACGCCTATAAAAACAATTGATTGTGAGACAGATATGATAGAGATTTCTTGCTGAAAAAATCAGCTGCAATCAATGACGCCAAAACGTAGTCATCATTTGATATCTATCTACACTTCTAATGTTTATTGGCGTGCCAATTCAATAGATACTCAGTTTACAAAGATGGCATAGGCTTACAATGTAATTGATCTTATGGTTTATTAAAACCTTAAGTTGCCGGAAAATGGTGCGACGCATTTTCGAGATAATGGTGACGTTAGATTTTATCTTTCGGCTCGTGCTCTATAGCCATGAAGATGTTTCATTCAACATTATTTTTCTGAATGTGTTGGAAGGCATAAAACAGTTTCACTTGTCAATGCGGTTCAAGAAAAACCGACTAGAAACACCCTTTAAAGGCGATAACGTAAAAGCATTATTAAAACGTCAATTTGTGAAAACTCGGTCCTTTTTTCTCTTAGACAGTTCAGAAAATTGCAGCATTTGCAATGCTTTTTTTGGTTTCAATGACCAAACAATCGCTGTTTTTGGCTTCCTCTAATGATCAGAAATACCCACGTTACCCACTAGCCTTAAAATTTAACGTCACTTTAGCACGACCGTTGTGTTTGTTTATTCCATATTTTTTTAAAGTGGAAATTCTTGTCAGATGGTCGGCGCTTGTATCTTCATGAAAGCAAATGTAACATGAGATCTGATGTGGCTAAGCTCACCCATACAAAACAATTGCTAAACTTATTGTGCATAGTGTACCTGTAACATATGGGTCAGTGCTTGAGATTCAAGTACTTATAGCATTAGCGAGAAGCAAAAGCCCTGGCGAGTCTGTGCACATGCACAGACTTGCCAGAGCATTTGCTGCTTGCATCCACAAAGTAAGGATCAATAGGATGAAAATGAAAACTCAAGACAAAATTTAAACGAGGCTGAATTCAGGAATAATTGTGAAAACATTCTCCCATACAACAGACAGGTGGAAGAAACAGTAAACCTACTGTCCTGCAAACCAAGAGTGACAGTGACATAATATTTTGTTTACAATTGCTAAGTAAAAACTTCACTTGAGCTAACGCGAATCGATAGATCACGTGTGTATTAATCCTATTCTGAGGATAGAATTAATACATAAGTGATTTATAAATTATAAGTCCCTAATAACTTTGCTAACAAAATATGAAGTCACTGTCACACTTGGCTGGCACGACAGTACTCACCAGATAGTTTTCATCATGAGCTGTTTTCAGTTTCTCATTGATCCAGCTCTTGGTCTCGTCACAATCCCACAGGAAGGTCTGGAACTTATAGGATTATTCCAGTAGGTGGCGCCTCAATTGTGCGGCCTCATAGAGACGGTCACGCCTCTGTAACAGCTGATCCCTCCTACCAGCAACATCGCCATGGGCATAATGCTCGTTCTCAATCAGTTTAGAGGCAAACTCATCCAGCGCCTGTATTTGAGCAAGAATGAAGTCTCAACAGAACTTCAAATTAATTCAAGAAATGAATTTCATTTTTACCTAGGTTTATGAAAGGATGGCCGCCATGAGATCAGTTCAAAGTGGATGACACAATCATGTTAACCCTTAATGCGCCGATTGCAACAAAAGTCGTCTGCTTTTCTCGTCTGCTGAAATGTTTAAGAAGCTTCTATAATGTTAGCCAATTATTTGCAACAGACGACTTCAGCAGACGACATTTCAGATGCATTCTTGTCTTGGCGCTTTAAGGGTTAACTATCAAATGAACTCATGGGGGTAATCCTTTCATCAACCTCCGAAAAACAAAATTATCTCTAAAAATTACATTTTTATGATTAATATATAAAATAAAATTTATTTGTACTTTAGGAGTTGCTACGATTTAATCATATTAAAGGTTTTGATGGATTGTAAAACAGAACAGGGTAAAAGCCAATGAAGCAGGCTAAAGGCTTGCTTTGCATGTGCAAACCAGGTGTGGGCTCACCAACAATCGCAGCAGATTACTATTATAGTTTCAAAGATGCATAGTAATGAGGCTATTCTATTTTTCTTATAAACAGGTAAAGCATGACTTTTCACTGCTTCGCGCAAATGCAATAATCTGTGGTAGGTTCAATATAACTGTAAACTGAGACTACCTGCACGCCCAAAATCAAGGTAAACTTGCCAATGTTTGTTTACATCGATTCTCATCTATCTTTGAAAGTACAATAGTATCACTACTGGCATATAAATTTACTGTTTAAAATGTATTGCATGTGCACGTCAGATGTCAATCATATATCTGTAGAAACTGAACAGGTATGAATTTATTTTTGTGCTTTTTTTGTGAATTGCACCTGACAGAAGGTAATGGTTCAGAGTTTCTAGCTATTGTTTGTTTGTTTGATTTGATTCTTAACTAGGATAAACGTGTCTTGCTCAAGGACCACAACGCAGTGACGCTGAGGAGGCTCGAACCAGTGGCCTCTCGGTCTCGAGTCAAGCACTCAACCACTGAGCCACTGCGCTTCCTCTAGCTATTGTAATTGGACTGAACAAAAAATAATTGAAGAAATTTGCAGAAAGATTATTTCTCTCCCTTTAACTTGAAAGTAAGATTTTTCCTTTGCTCTAATTCTCTGAATGTTTCTCTAAAAAGAAGTCTGATCACACAGACCTCTACATAAGAAAGCGTAATCAAAAATTATCTTTATTTCTCAACCAAATATGTTGTGGATACTCAAAAGAACCTTCTCAATGAGACGGTCCTTTTGAGCAACCAAAACAAACGTTAAAACCAACAGAATAGAAAATATTCACAATTTGAAGCTAAAACAATATGTCCAATAATATATTCCCAGTTCTATTTGCTGTGTAAAACGGAACTAAGGGTTTTTTAGGGATTTACAACATACCTTGATCTTTTCCTCTTGTGTAGCCAAGGACTTGTGCAGTCAAGGACTTCTCAAAATCAATATGCTTCTTAAACAAAGCCTCAACACTATCTAAAGAATCGCCAAGGTCTTCATTAGCCAGGAAAGCCTGTTCAAATGCAATAAAAGTCATACTGTATGTTAACCCTTTAAGCGCCAAGAAAAAAATGCATCTGAAAATGTCGTCTGCTGAAGTCGTCTGCTGCAAATTATTGCCTAACATTCGGAAATTTTAAGAATAGAAGCAACCAGTGTGGACCCAGAACAGACTGCTCCTATAGGAGCAGTCTGATCTGGGTCAACACTGTTTGCCATAGAGGTTTCTTAAACATTTCAGCAGGCGAGACAAACAGACAACATTTGTTGTGATTTGGTGCATTGAGGGTTAATTAAAAACTTTTCCCACTATTCACAAAAATTATTGTCTGCTCCCTTTTCTGCTTATGCACTTTGGTGGCCTGTATTGCAAACAATATGGACTCTGATCAGACTGCCTTGGAGCAGTCTGATCAGGGTTCATAGTGTATGTTTCCACAATACAATTAGTCACATATGAAGCAGACGTAATAAGCAGACAAAACTTTCCAGAAAAAAAATAATACAGTGGTAGAATGTGATGTTGGTGCACCGTTTAACCGGTTTAAGCCCTCCAGTCAAATATTTTACTGACTGTTCCAAGGCGGTACTTCTTTTGTGGATTTTTTATGGGGTTTTTTCTGTCTTAAGCTTGTGTTTGCTATGCCTTTGTACGTGTCAGTTTATATGTGCCTTGTGGTCACCTGCTGGGAAATGGCTGACCTCTTTGTGTTTGCCACTTTCCCATTGGTATCCTGGGTCATGTGTGGTACTTGATTGTATCGATTCCTGATCTTTGCACCATTACTTACTTTAAACAGGAAGGTGTGAGGGGTTGGGTTAGTAAATAGTGAGGGTTGACCATCAGCCATCAGATGACAAAACCATTTAATGAAATAATTATCTAGTGCAGACTTTGACCAAGCTGGGAAAATTGTAAGAGACATCACAACTTTACAATCATCAGTTTGTTGTGATTAAAACGCATTTAAATATTTGCAGCAGACATAATAAGCAGACAACATATTGAAGACA
The DNA here is from genome assembly GCA_964019695.1 of Loripinus fragilis. Taxonomy (NCBI): domain Eukaryota; kingdom Metazoa; phylum Mollusca; class Bivalvia; order Lucinida; family Lucinidae; genus Loripinus; species Loripinus fragilis. Next base: position 56,667,458 of record OZ026528.1, on the reverse strand, counting down.
AAAATATTGGCAAGATAAGTTTAACATCCACAAACCCCTGAACAGATTCTTTGGCAAACAGTGAAGACCCAGATGAAATACCGCGTACTGTGGCATTTCACCAGGACTGCCCTGTTAGCTAAGACAAAATCAAATCTTAAAGTTCAGAGAAAGAAATACAATTTTTTGGGGGGAAATTATAACCTATGACCCTTCTATAAATACACTTAACAAAATTTCTAATTGGTCACTTTATAAACTATTTTTTTCCGATCAAGTGCTAATAAAATTTATATTAATTTTTGCCAATATATATATGCAGTTTAATGGGCAGAAGTTTAGCGGTCTTTCAGAAAAGTTGTCTTTCAATCCACGTTTTTTGGTTAAAAATGCCAAAAATATGCTTTTTAAAGAAAAATGGTTTTGAGAGAAGTTTTATATCAAATTTAAGTGTAGTTGGTAATCAACTGGTCTAGTCCACTTAAAAAAAATGAAATTTTGACTAAAGTAGATTTTACGCATTTTTTAAAATATCACATTTTTCGAGACTTTTGATCAAGATAGCCCAAACAGAAAATAACTTGATTCGTCCATCTTGTGGTGACAAATATTTCACTGCTGTTGCGCACTTCCGGTTTGAATGTAAAATTTAAAAAGTCCATTTGACGGTACCTTGCATTATATTTTCGATTTCAAAACTAGAACAGTGACGTCTAGTAGTAATAAATAATCGCTGAAAAGTTCAATACTGTATCACAGATAATAAGGCGTACAGAACAGTGCGAACTTCCTATGTAAATTGCAGGCAAAAAGCTGAATTTCTATGACTTAGCTGCTGGTAGTGTTTGTCATCATCCTATTACCGAACAGAAAAGAGGAGTCTAATTGAAGCGAACCATTTGAAGCGTGCTCGTCTTTAATCACGACAGTAAGAAACATCTTCACACAAACAAAAAAACAAATGGATGGCTTCTCTGTGGAATATCTCATATTGTCGAAAAACTGTGACTTTTTGAAATGAGGGTACCTTTACCTTAGCATCGTCTGTGCAAGACGTACCAGCAATTTTTAAATGGCATGCAGAGTTTCCACAAGACATTGGTTGATTTATAGATTTTGTATAACCGAATCTTCCTTTCAAAACTAACGCAAAAAATGTAAGGTGACCAATTAGAAACTTTGCTCAGTGTAGATGGACCATCTTGACTGTATTGTATATACAGTAAAACCAGTCTTAAGCAGCCACTCATACGACCAAATATTGGTTTTGAAGACCGGTTATTGCTTAATGCAGGTCAAAAGTAGTGCAGAATGCTCCAATGGGGAGCATTCTGCAAGACTTTTGACCTGCAATAAGAGATAAATGGTCTTTAAGACCTTTTTCATATATTTGGGAGTGGCCGCTAAAGACAGATTTTACTGTAGCTTTGATATGGGAAAGTCCATGGGTCTGAACTGCCTATAGTACATGTTCTCACCTCCTGTTTTGTCATCAATGGGTCAGCCAGTCCCGTGTCATGGTAAAACAGCTGTAGGTCCATGCACTGCTCGTATAGAATTCTCATCTCCTCCCACAGATCATACAAACTTGTCTTCTCAGAGGCAAGAGTTTGAAGCTGCAAAACAGTTCATATTATAGAAATGGGTAGGGCCAAATAAAAAATAAGTGTGTTTCGGGTAACGGGTCTGAAAATTGTAAGTAGAGTAGACACACATATTTTTTAATTATCTTTTTATTCTGAAAAAAATATAATTTTATGCATTTTGAAAGGCATTTCGCCTTTCAAAATCCATGAAATTGTATTTTTTCCAGAAAACCGGAAAAAAATTCTAGGTTTCACCAGTAAATTTAGCTAGGGTCAGGATACCCTAAACACAGGTATTTTTTATTTGGCCGAATCATATTAAAGCTCTAGTCTAATAAAGTACATATAAACATTATATTTACCCCAAACTTTTTGACAGATTCTCATGATGATAGGCCTTGCATTTTTTTCATTTTTTATTTATTTAATTCCATGTTTTTGCAGAATTTCACATAAATATGACACTTAAAAAATGTGCTTGGAAACATTCAGCTTAAAATGCTAGATTGCATATTAAGTGGACTGAGAATTAACATTTTTTCAAGTTTTTAAACGTACATTGTGGGGTCCTACAGGATAGAGATTATCCTCAGGGGGTCTATTTAGGTGTTTTGAGGGTCTAAGAGTCAATATTCTGAGTGAAAAAAACGTGAAACATGCCCACCTTTTCTCTGACCTCATCAGCAGCGTAGTGATCTGCCTCTACCCGCTAGTGTAGACTCATAGCTGTCTTCTCTAGTGTCGATTTCACCCTGACAATAAAACACACAGAATTTATTATTTATGTAAATTTACTGAAATTTTATGAAAATCTGATTTTTTTTGTCAAAGTGTATATTTAATAATTTTGACGAGCCTTTTAGTTCGATAATGCATTAAATTCTAAAATTATTACAAAACATACACTGTTTGGGAGAATCTTGATTATAGATGTTAAAAAATACAAACCTAGTAGTAGTACCCAACCCCTTCAGGGGTTTCCGGTCCTCAAAGGGTTAAATTTATACCTACCTTAACTGCATCCAACTTCTGGCACATCTCAGTCTTTGGTCCATCAGATAGCGGCCATGATCGCATGCAGAGCAGGGAAGTGCAAAATGCAAACTGGCGATGACTGATATCTGAAAAAAAATCATGCAAACCCTTATATGTTTTGTTAACATGTTGTCATCCCTTTGACGCTTTGCCTACTGGGTAATTTTGGATGCTTTCTTGTCGTCTGCTGATTTTTTTTCAAAATCAACTTTTTCGAAAAAAAAAATCTTTGAGTGTCAAACAGTTTGGACCCAGATCTGGTTTTGTCAGGACTTATCTGGATCCAAGTTGTTTGCAAAGGTTATCAGCAGATGGCACTAGCTGGTAAGAGTTAAATCAAACAGAGTTGTTAGATACATTCTTGCAGCCACACTGCTCAAAATATTTTAAGGAACACCTGAGAATTTTCCATAGGTGCTAATGTTAACCCCTGTCCAATAGACAAGTAATGCATTTCACTATACAATACGACAGGAAACACAGTTTCTTTTGCCATTTTTGCTAAGGTAGTCAAAGTTTGGGATCAAAAAAAGTTTTTGATAAAACAATCGCTGCTTAAGTTCATGGCTCAAGTTTTTTAATTTTTAATTTTCTTGGAAATGACTATTTTTTCTGGAACTCTGTAGAATCTTCCGACTTTGTAAATAGCCGGTAACCTATTGGTTTCTGCAGCATTAAAAGACTATTGACTGTACAGAAATGATGCTGCTGTGGTGCTTGATTGAAAAATTCTTCTTAAAATTGGCTGTAAAAATGGGGTATTTTTAGCAAAAATCCATGGAGATTTCTGAAAAAGGAATATTTTTTTTATCAACAAGCATCGTTCTTGATAGGTAACTAAACTAATCACACGACAAACATGTTTTTGCCTTATTAATCAAAGTCTCGCTATGAGACAGACTATGCGTGCATTTGTAATGTGATCAATGTAAAAATTCGCAGTGCTCCTTTAAATATTTTGAGCAGTGTATTTTAACCAATATTGCCAAAAGTAAAGCTTGATCTCTGCACCCAGGGCACATGAAATGTTGCCTAGTACCCTCTACATCATTTGACCTATGCACATACAAAGTTTGAAGTTGCTACGTTCAATGGTAGTTTAGGAGTAGATGCATTCACTAGAACATACAGTACTTGAACTTGACCTTGGGATCAAGCCCAGTACCTTCTTCATTATGTGACCTATGCACCTGCAAAGTTGGAAGATATTACGTCAAACCAATTCCAAGAAAATACAGTATTTGGCCTTGAACTTCGGCCAAGGGCACATGAAATGTTGCCCAATACCTTCAACATCATGTGACCTATGCAACTGCAGTTTGAAGCTGCTATGTCTAACGGTTTAGGAGATGCATACATTGGATCAATGACCTTGACCTTGGGTCACACAAATTGTTGCCCAGTACCCTCTACATTATGTGACCTATTCAGCTGCAACGTTAAAGTTGCTACATCTAATGGTTTAGGAGAATATGCATTTACAAGAAACATGACGGACGGACGGGCTCACGCATAGACGGACAGACAGACGGGCCTACTTCGGTACGAAATTAATATACTCGTTTTTCTAAAGACAAAAACGTGTATAATTATGCTCTATGTGTAACCGCCACTGTCATTGAAGACCCAGATGAGATGTGGGCGGGGATGTCGGTTTTTAAGCATCTTTTTGGAGGGGTAATCAGCTTCTCCATATACATAATACATCATTCCAATATAGAACATTAGGGTGAGGTTCAGTGTTAAGGATTAATAGATTAATGAGCAGCGACATGGAATTTCCAACATGTGGTATGTGCGACCACCAAAGTCTCAGACCAGCCTGCGCATACGCTCAGTCTGATCAGAGCCTTTGCTAGTCGCTCAAATATTATATGAGTGTTAAGCTACTGACCGAACATCATTTGGAGTTTCTAAGCTTAAAAAGAGGCTGCACATGCTTGTCTGAGTCTACACTTGTCAAAATGCCACATTGTTGGAAATCACATGCCGCGGCTCATTTGGAAAGTGTAACTTACCAGTTTCGGACAGCTGAGGTCTGAACACTCCTGACTATCAGTTTCGTACGTAACCACTATAACCCTTAATGCGCCAATCACAACAAAAGTCGTCTGCTTTTCTCGTCTGCTGAAATGTTTAAGAAGCCTCTATGGCAAACAGTGTGGACCCAGATCAGACTGCTCCTATAGGAGCAGTCTAATCTGGGTCCACACCTGCTTCTATACTTAATTCGCCAGTAATACTAGACAATTATTTGCAGCAGACGACTTCAGCAGACGACATTTTCAGATGCATTTTTTTTCTTGGGGCTTTAAGGGTTAAGCAAAGACACTGTTTTCGTTATACTCGAAAAAAAAAGATTTTCATATGGCCTAGTCGAGAGAAAAATAATTTGGCTGCAAGCGAATTACAAATAAGCAGATCAGCACCTTTTTTTATTCGTGGTTTTGGAAAATAGAATGGCTAAAGGCTTGCAACTTTCAAAATTACAATAGGAGCCGTGGCATGTGATTTCCAACAATGTGGCATGTTGACATCTGTAGAATCAGACGAGCATGTGCAGCCTCCTTTTAAGTTTAGAATCTCCAAAAGATGTTCGGTCAGTAGCTTAACACTCATAGAATATTCAAGCGACGAGCAAAGGCTCTGATCAGACTGTACGTATGCGTAGGCTGATCTGAGGCTTTGCTGGTCGCACATACCACATTGTTGGAAATCTCATGCACTTGCTCATAGTCTAACAAGTCTCTGTAGAAGACCAGACTAGTTCGAGTCTAACTTGGTCGGAAACCTCAAAGACAGGTTTTCTCGTGCCGAGGCCCAATTATCCCACCGGGTATGCAGCAATCGAAAACACTCTTAACAATTGACGAACGCGGATCTAGAATCGCTAGAAACAGTGTTTTTGATTGCCATTTGTCACCAGTCGGGCGACAAATGGCAATTGAAAACCCTGTTTCTTACGATTTTAATCTACGTTCGTCGATAGTATCAATGTTTTCGATAGCCGCCTACCAGGTGTGATTATGGCGTTCTCTGTTCTAGTTTCAAACAAGAGGAGCCAAAACTACAAGGGCTTGTCTATGAAATAATGATACTTGTCGGGTTTGCTTTTAACCCTTTTATGACCAATGGAATTTCCCATAAAGATATATACAATAAAGTCAGAGTGGTCCATTGTGTATATTGAGGGGTCAAAAGTTAAAATTTCGAAATATTGTGTTTCTATCTCTGTGAAGATTTTGCCTTAGCAAACAGTGTAGACCCAGATGAAAGGCCGCATTATGCGTCATTTCATCTGGGTCTTCAATGTTTCCCAAAGTATCCATTTAGAGGTTTCACGTTTTCAAATGGTTACACGAACACACATGCATGGCCATCCGGTAAGAAGTTTGAATCATAACTGGGCATCGACGAGAGAAAACCCCCGGGGTTTGCGATCAATTTAGGCTCAAACCAGCCTGCCGCTGGCTTCCAAGACCAACTAAAATATTGAAATTTCGCATGAAGCAAGTTTAGACATCACAATTTGCAGGAAGCGATCAACAAAGGCGCTTATCAGACTGCGTGGAAGCACAGGCTGGACTGGGCTTTTGTAAGTTCGCATGTAACAAAATCAGGCTCTCTCACGAAGAAGGCTATATGAGACATTGTTTTTTGGACTCAAAACATTCTGAAAATGTTATAAAAGTTCCAAATAATTAACAGAGATTGTTGGTTTTCTTGATTTACTATTATATGTGTTTATGGGGTATATTTAGGCATTTTGATATTCCAATTTTAGATATCTAATAAACTTCGAATCAATTAAATTTATTGATATCCATATCAGCTTATTGCTAACAATAAATCAAGTTATGGATACCAACATGTTTTTCTTATACTTATATGTAGAAAGCAAATGATATTCATTATTCATTATTATCAGCAGTATGAATAACATATATCGAACTATAGATATAAATTATTGAATTTGATAGATTACAGTAATTTGAAAGCATTTTTGGATATCCATAAACAGATTCATGATATCTGAAAATATGGATATCCATTAAATGTTTTATCCTAAGTTCGCCGGATAGATCGCAATCTATGAAATCATAGATATCAATCTTCAGAACTATGTTTGAAAAAAAGATACCTATATATTTGATAACGTATATTGATAACGCATTCAGAGTATGTGTATTTGAAATTCAATTTATAGGTGCCTATATAAATTGAATTTGGAGACGTACTGTAAAAATAAGTGCAACTTTACACCAAATTTATGAACCACCGCTGAATTTGGTGTAAAATTTCACCTGCTTTAAAAAAAACTGCGTTCCGTCCGTTTGTAGTATATACTACAATAACAGGCAGAAATGTTTAAAGCTTCATCAGAGGACAATAACGGCCTCGTTGAATTAGTTGGGAAATATGTGTAAGTTAACACCAAAAAGGGGTGGCAGCTCAGCTGCCACCTTTTTTTGGTGTCAACTTACGCTGCATACATTTCTTATTGTAAAGAAAATTCAAAGATATCAATAAACTGATTAATGAGGCAATATTAGCTAGATATCTTTAATTCAAATTATTGGTATCAATGAATTGATTATACATATTTTAATCATAGTAGCTTTGGGCTACGATGGCCCAAATGGCTCACTTTTTCATTTCAGTGACAATTCACAATTCAGAATTCAGAATTGTGAATTGTCACTGAAATGAAAAAAGTGATCGTACTGGGCATCGATTTCAAATTACTGATATCTAGAATTATAATTTCTATGTTCTCAACAAATCCGATTCAAGATATCAATAAGTCAAATAATAAGCCGAATAATGCGTCGTGTATCATAGTATGCGGATATTAATAAAATCAGCATTATTTATTAATATCTATAACCATGATAACTGTGAGCAGATATAATATTGTTAAATATGATACCCGGAATGGTTCAAATATATCTGAAAAGCGAACGGTTAACTATTCGCTTGATAGATATCCATATAGTTTTGCATAGATATCTAAAATCAGAATAACAAATGCGTATAATAACACCCCTCATATATGTAATACGATTATAATCTAGCTTGAGAAAATTGACCTTTTAAACTTTGCGCACATTTTGTCGATAGAAGTTCGTGCGTCGTATATGCCTTAAAGGAGTCCGAATCAAACAGTATATAGCCAGATCAGACCACTCCTGAAGGAGCAAGATGATCAGGGTAGACACTTTTGCCATTCGACACTTTGTTTTACACATTATCGGGAAGTCAAATTGAACTGTCCAAAAGAAAAATTGTCTGAGATATGAAAATGCTAGAACAGTGGGATATATGCGGTAAAAACTGTATTAGCTCCCCTTTTTGAAACGGAATGCTTATTAGAAAGTACGCCTTTTATTTGCTGAATCATTGGTTACGCAAAAAACTGTCAGAGGTGATTCTACCCACATTGTTCACCTGGAAATAAACATAATAATTGAGCCATGACATGTGGTTTCTAACAATGTGGCATTTTGACATGAATAGACTCAGACGAGCCTGTGCAGCCTCCTGTTAAGCTTAGAAACTCCAAATGATGTTCGGTCAGTAGCTTAACAGTCATAAAATATTCAAGCCACTAGCAAAGGCTCTGATCAGACTGCGCATATGCGCAGGCTGATCTGAGCCTTTGCTTGTCGCACATGCCACATTGTTGGAGATCTCATGTCGCGGCTCATATGTTCTTTTTTACATTTTTTTTTGAGTTGATGCTTTATGTCACAGTCAACAATTTTCAGTAATGCAAGTACTAAACGGAAGATGAAGTGTCATGCACAATACAGTGCCTCTGATGAGCCTCGAACTACGCATCCTCGATCTTGAGTCGACCACTCTACCACTGAGCCACTGCGCACATACTGTGTTTTCTTGCATACCGTGTAAGGATATCTGAGATTTCACCCTTGGATAGAAAATCTTTTCTCGCATACCGGATAAGAATATCTGAAATTACCCTGGGATAGAAAATCTTATCTCGCCCATGCTATCTTACCCAGGACGTCAAGTAACGCCATCATGTGAAATTGCATCTTAACGTAATAAAATACCTTGTAAGCAGGACCCCTGTAAGCACGTAAAATCGGGCCACTATCGCCTGCCATCGTAACGCCATCCGAATGGCGTTTCGATGGCGGGCCGATTTGTGGCCCCAGATTTGGTGCTGGCTGGGACATCTGACAGACAAACAGGCGGGCGGGCGGGCGGGCGGGCGGACGGACGGGACGGACGGACGGACAGACAGACCGACCGACCGACCGACATAGATGGATAGACAGACAGACAGACAGACAGACAGACAGACAGACAGATAGATAGATAGATAGATAGATAGATAGATAGATAGATAGATAGATAGATAGATAGATAGATAGATAGATAGATAGATAGATAGATACCTCATGCCTTGGTTCAATTTCGTCAACTCACCACAATCAAAACTCTGGTACCATTTCTTCCACAAGCGAACACCTTGCAACGCAGCACAAATACTTAATAATCTTACGACCTGGAGAAAAATCGAAAAATACACAAATGCCAAAAATATTACCTTCTTTCATTTCGACGTGAAAAGCAGATTTCTTCAAATATTTTCCCACATTTTGACAGCGCATGCGCTATCCTATAAGAGAACAATTGAAAATTGTACTCACCATAGTAGCCCGTGACTGAGCAATACAGGAACAATGGACCCTTGCCATGCTGAAGTCCTCAAAAATGGACACAAGCAGTTTTGCAATTCAAATATATTTTTATTGCGGATAGGAATCGGCAATATCACATTGTATATCTTACCCCATAATAATTGGGCCTCGGCGCAACAAACCCTGTCTTCGGGGTTTCCGACAAAGCGAGACTCAAACCAGTCTCCTCAGCTTCAGAGACTAGCTAGAATATTGAAATTTCTAAGCAAATATATATACGATACTTTTTAATAACCGAATAACAAACTAAGGCGCTGATCAGACTGCGCGGAAGCGCAGGCTGGTCTGAGCCTGTGTTGTTCCGACAAGTTTTCGCGCGACGAGGCCCAATTATAGCCTAACGCCCTTTTTGTGGGACACATGCAAACAGTTCAGACCAAGATCAGATGCCAAAGAAAGTTCTATTCAGATTTGTATAAAAATGAAAAAAAAAATACTACCCAAGTGTTAAAGGTTTCAGATACCGAGTTTTAGACAAGCCAGTTTAAGCATACATGCGCAGTATAATGGATCGATCGCCCTAATGCCCGGTCCCACAGGGCTTGCGACCGCGACGCGACCTCTCCGCGACTGTTTTTGCAACTTACCTGCGACCTCTGCGACCATTGCAACTACTTTTCCACTACTCATATGAATGCCGCTTACATTTAGTCGTCGATCGGTCGTCGGCTGATCGGCGAGCAGTTCAGAGTTATCGGCGAACAGTCAGTGACCAATCGGCGACTTTTTGCAACAGAGCGGCGACTGGTTGGAGACTGTTCTACCACCATTTTTTCAAAAAAAAAGTTTTGGAAATAATGAAATCATGTCATTATGATAACACAATAGAAGCAGTTGCGTAATGCAACCTGTAAGTATAAGCCGCCGGGGTGTAGGGGATAAACCTTTGTCTTGTAAACCAGGGTTCGCAGGTTCGATTCCCAGCTTCTCCATAAAACCACTTTCGATGAGCCATTGGATGTTCCCGACATAAAATCAACACACAAATCTTAAACCAACCAGGCGGAACTGGTTTATGTAATAGTTATACCATGGGTTGTCCGCCTGTACGTGGAGATAATCCACGAGCTTTAGCGAGTGGATTATCTTACTTACAGGTGAACAAACTATTTTATACCACCTACATCAGTGTAGACCTTGCACATCGCCAGATATTTCGTGCTAAAGTTGGTAAGGGTGATATAAACCCAGGCAAGCCACAAAAAAGTAAGTGTACATCCAAAATAAGTGCAACTTTTCACCGAATTTGGTGACAGCTGAACTGCTACTGGTCTTGGTATAATTTCTAAATTGTTTTTAAACCGTCCTGTTCGATTGCATTGGCCCGAAGCATTACTTCAACATTGGCGTAGCAACCATTACTCAGGTTACGCACGTGTGTAATAAAAATAGTATCATTCAAGGGTGGTCACAAAATGTGATAAAAGTGATTTTCCAAATTATAAGGAACTGCTCATAAAGGAAAGAATTCGCTCCCTCTGGGAGCAAATTCTTTCCCTTAAGAGAAGTTCTCATTATGCAAAGGGACGCAATTGTAGAGAATCATTATTCGATCCAGTGGTCTCTCTTTGATGTACGTTGCTTTTTCAGCGTATTGGCTACGCCATTTTACAAAACTTACAGGTGAAAATGTTTATCATTTTCACTTGAGAAATGCTGACAGTAGGAAAGTAAGTGTTCATTTGCACCAATAGACCACCTCTCTTGGTATTAACTTACCCCTATTTTCATAGTGTACCGCAAAATACTGTTTCAATATTAAAAAATTGGAATATGGTGAAACAACAAAACATGGAGAAGAAGCAGGCTTGATTTCTTGAGTTCATCCAAGTCAAGATCACACACCTCTAGCATCGACTTTCATGTAACCCTTGTCCCACCACTGCACCAATCACGACTTTTGTCGACTATCGCCTCTTTCGCTTTTGTTCTTACGAGGTAGGTAGCCAAAATTGCAAATAATATGAACCTAGATCAGACTGCTACCGTAGCAGTCTGATCTGTTACATAGTGTTTGTTTATGCTAAAATCTACCCTGAAGTTTACTCTTTAATATGTGCAGTAGACGTAAGAAGACAACTTTTCAAAACAAGTGAGCCGCGACATGAGATTTCCAACAATGTGATATGTGCGACCAGCAAAGCCTCAGATCAGCCTGCGCATACGCGCAGACTGATCAGAGCTTTTGCTTGTCGCTTGCATATTCTTTGAGTGTTAAGCTACTGACTGAACATCATTTGGAGTTTCTAATCTTAAAAGGAGTTTGCATAAGCTCGTCTGAATCTACACTTGTCAAAATGCCACATTGTTGGAAATCACATGTCGTGGCTCAAATATATTGTCGCGGTATTCTGCATTCTGCCAGTAAGGACCAGGGCCCGAAATTACAATGCCTCCTTAGAGTTATGGAAGACTTAAGTTAAGTTTTGATTTTTCAGGATGCGAAAAATAACGTTTAAAACTGATAGGCCACTGGCTGGATATGGTTTACCTCCCCCCCCCCCCCCAGGGGGAATTTCGTAGACCATATTTTTCTCAAAGCCCAATGTCTTGCGAGGATTTTGCAACATGTTAGCCCTCTGACAATGGCAGCGTTAAGCTGTAACAGCCTGTTACATACGTTACCCTACAAAATATTTGATAATTAAAATTCGTTTTAAGACTTCAGAAAAGTGCAAAAGATAAGGTTAGATTTCCGATTTGGTTACATTTTCTAAATAAGCTATTACTGGGCCACAGATAATGACATTTGAAAACAAATATAGTCACCCCCGATGTAGTGTATGTTACATTTTTTCATTGGACCCCCTTTTAAACGATAAATGCATCTAATATAGTTTGTCTTAGATTTTATTGAAACCAGTTTATGTTCATTAATTTGGTATTACATTAAAGATTTTTTATTTACCTTTTCAAAACTGCAAGCATTACGTTTCTATCTTATATACTTTTTGAGTTATTAGATGATTAACATGGTACCCCCATATCACAGAAAAATGTAAAATGTAATTCTCCAAGCCTTGCACTGGCTATAGACCCCACTTCACCCCAGGGGGGAATTTCGTACACTATGATTTCCAGATACTGCATTACATAAGCCACAAAATGAAATATGTTAGTTCTCTGAGAGTGGCAGCGTTAGCGGGTAAAATCATGTTACGTACGTTACCAGCAAAATAACATTAAATTTTCCTGATAATGTCTCCAACATGACATATTCACACTGATTTTGAAGTCTGGCACAGGTTTAAGAACTTCATATAGCACAGTTACATAATTTTAGCACTTATTTTATAAATGTCTTGAGTTTTTGACGTTCTATATGTTACTTAGTGTTTCATATGTTATTTCCAAGTATCAGTATGGCATTTATTGACTATACATGTAAATACATCCGTCAGTGACTTTAGTAAATCTATAAGGCTGCTATTCAAATGAATTGAAGTTCCTTATTATGGTTTCTTACACTATTTTACAGCCCAGGTTACATACGTTACTCTCTGAATACCATTAAACATTCAAGATATGGTCTCCAACACGACCTGCTTGTACTTATTTGCATGCTGGCACAGGTCCATGTACTTCTTTTCACTCTGACTCATTTGCTGAGGAAATAACTCAAAACATAAACTACATAAACCCTCTTTTCTTTTATAGAGACATCAAATATAGTTGACATAATACTCATGGAAAGTTTGTAACATTCAGTGCAATGTGCGAGTAACAACTTAAAAGATCAAAGAAACCCATCAGGTAGAAGTTCTAGAGCAAATCTTCATATATCATCCTAGGGTTTTAAAGAATTTTCCTATACAACTTATTACTCCTCTATCAGATTTATCTTGCAAGGATTTTGCAATATGCTAGCACTCTGGTAATGGCACCATTTACCTGTAACAGCCAATTATATATATAACCCATCAACATCTTTGATGATTTTAGTAAATGACATGACTTCTGAAAAGTGCAAACCATAAGGTAAGATTTTCAAATTGGCTATATCATCCAAGTAAGCTATTTTTGCATCACAGATATGGACCTTTGAAAACAAATATGCGCCCCCCAAAGTGTTACGTATGTTACTTTTTTGTATTATTCCTATATAGATGATTTATGAAACTAAAATAGTTTGATATTTTTTTATGTGAATGTGCTTACTAACTCATTTTGTATAAAAGAATGTTTATGTATCTTTTTGAAACTGCAAATATTATGTTTCTATCTTTAATAAGGTTTGAGTTGTTGAGTTTTGAACATGGTAACCCTATATCACACAAAATGTGAAATATAATTCTGTGGCTCTTTTGTTAGGGTACAATCAAGATTTCTTTCACCCAGAGGTACTCGATTTCCTTCCCATTTATTTTCCACACATTTTGTCCATATCTGGAAAGCCTCACTTGTTTTCATGGGAAAGACTTGATAGTTCAATCTTTGTATGTACATCTTAAGGACAGAAAAGCAGGGTGGAGGTAGGCTCATGTTCATGCCATTTGAAATAGTCAGTATATGAGTATGACTTTGGTACTTTTTTTCAGAAACATGTCGTACTGCAGCTTATTCACAATTACATAAATAGCAAATGTTAGGGCTTCATATCACTGATGAGTGCCTAGAGCAATTCTTTATTTGTTTTCCTACCCTTCTTAGAATGTCGATGAACTAATGGGAGAGGGGCTCTCTATCAGTTTGATAGGAATAACCTTTCCGTGGTACTAACACATCAGCACATTGGTAGTGTTAAAATCTGTTAAACAGTGTATTACTGTAGATCTATTCCCCCATATTCTGGCCAATGCTGTTGACATTCAGAAGGTGCACCTTTTGTTGCATACACCATTGTTGAACTAAACACCCAGGTTATCCTCTGCGAGAATGTTTGTAAAACTTTATAGACTGCTGCTTATACATTGTATATATGTATCAGAGACAAAACCAACATGCCCTGCCTTTAGTGCCTGGTTGAATACTGGTGCCATCAGATCCATGAAGGTGACAGAAAAAGCTATTATGCTCTGTTGTTACGGCATTAACATCAGCGTTATGTGCAGCACTACATGGCCAATCTAATGTTGGTTCAATGTGTGATTGCAAGCCATGCTGGAATTTGGACTTGTCAGTTTTGGTGGAAATTCTATCAGGAGTTGACAGTGACCATGGTACAGGTCCCAAAAGGAACGGAAGTGTCAACTCAAGGTCAACATTATGTCAAATAGAAAGTAGGTCATGCTTACCAAAGACGCTCCTTTAAGCTCTCATCTGGCTGTTTACGTTTTGTAAATTGGGCAATTTCTTCTTGCTTGACCTCGCAAGCATCAAAACTTTATAAGCTTGTAGCATTTTATGGGGGATGTAAAAGACACATTTTTATAACAAAAAGTGAGTCAATGCAGTCTGCAACAGCCTTCCTGCCAATGTCATCAGCCTCAATAAGATCCTTAGCTATGCAAGGCTTAGCAGGCACACCGAAAGACAAAAAGTACAGTTCAATGTCTTCAAAAGAAGAACTAAAAGGATTGGTGAAGCCTGAAACTGCCTCTTGTACTCATTCTACATTGCATCTGAGCAGATTGGATATTTCATTTCAGTGCATTGAAGAGTTGTTTCAATATATTGAGCTCTGATGTGATGAGTAATACATTATTCCATCTGTAGTACGAAGCGTAGTTCTAGTTGCTGAAGCCTATAATACCTCTTTATTGTTTGCCTGGTAGTTATGTCAAAAACATTTCTCAAGCAAAGAAACAATGGTTGTGACACACTAAACCCATTTTGTTCAAGAAGTTCTTTGCATCTGCGATGTGTATCAAATTTTTAAGTGTATTCAGTTACACAGGTACATATTGTGCGTAGTTGTTGTGATCGTTTGTAATGAACATTGGGAACAAGGCATACAGATAGAGATGACATGCAGTTCAAAGTGGTTTTCCTTGTAGCCCTAATCAGTGTCAACACCATCTGAATCATATCCATATACCTTGTCCAGAACTGAGCTGTTTCACAGTGACTGTCTTTCAGAAATTCCGATTTGAATGCATGGTATCTATACTGTTTAAGTGAGCAAACAGCGAGGTTGATAGATCACATCATATTAATAGTTTAAGTCATCATAAATTAATAAGGAACTTCTATTTATTTCAGCCTTATAAATTTTCTAAATTCTCTGAATGACTTTATACATGTATAGTCAACAACTTCTATACAGATACTCAGAATAACTTATGTATCATTTGGTAACACACATTACAGTTAAAGCTCTAGGCATTTATTAAATGAATACTTAAAATAGGTAAACCTTGTTTAAAGAAGTACATAAACCTGTGCAAGCATGCAAATAAGTATAGGCAGGGCTCGTTAGAGACATTAACTTAAATGTTTAATGCTATTTTGAAGGTAACATACATAACATGGACCTAAAAATAGTGTAAGCGACCATAATAAAGAACTTTAAATCATTTAAGTAGCAGCCTTATAGATTTACTATATTCTGTGACAGATGTAATACACGTATAGTCAATAAATACCATACTGATACTCGGAAATAACGCAGGAAACACTAAGTAACGTATACAACGGTAATTACTCAAGACATTTATAAAATTAATGCTAAAAATATGTAACTGTATTATAAGAAACCTCATAAACATGTGTCAGCATGCAAATATGTACGAACATGTCATGGTTGAGACATTATCAGGGACGTTTAATGCTATTTGGGGGGGTAACGTATATAACGTGCTGTTAAACGTTAACGCTGCCACTCTCAGAGGGCTAACATCTTTTATTTTGTGTCTTATATAATGTAGTTTCAGAAAATCATAGTGTACAAAATTCCCCCTGGGGGGGGGGGGAGGGGGGTCTATAGCCAGCTCAAGGCCTATGATTAAAATCAAAATAGATTTAATTTTTCTGAAGATCACAATGATATCTTTGACCACAAATACCACGTTGACCCAGGCACTTTATGTAGCATTTAATATAGCATGTTGAAATATCAATACTTAACTTAAGTCATGCTTAACTTTAAGGAGGCATTGTAATTCCGGGCCCAGAAAAGTACTACATCAACTTTTTTTCAATTTCATCACCCTGTATTACAAACCTTTACGTGATATTATTTAGAACTTTCTATCGTTGTTATTTATAACAAATCATCCTGCACTTGCATTAATGAGTCTATGTCGGAACACGAGTAAAAGGCATGCAAATAACTGGGCTAGTCGGAAAACCTGTCTTTGGGGTTTCCGAGATAGCGAGTTTCAAACCAGTCTCCTCAAATACGGAGATTAGCTAGAAGATTGAAATTTCACCTGTAGCAAGTTTACATATGCTACTTTTCAAAACGCGAATAACAAAGGTGCTGATCAGACTGCGCTGATGCGCAGGCTGGTCTGCGCCTGTGTTGTTCGCAAATTTTCCTCGAGTCGAGGCCCAAATATATACTTGTATTGCTTAAGTTTTCGAAAATCAGCCTTGAAGTCTTTGCAGTAATTACTCGCAGGAAGTAAAACACCCATTACATCCTTAAGCAGGAACTAAACTCTTTGAATATAAAAGCAGTGAGTAAAGTTCTAATTGAATCTTATAGCAGGAAGTAAAATACTCATTGATTCTGAAAGCAGTAAGAAAAATGTGCGAGTAAATATGTTTCTGTCTTTAACTCTTTACATGCTAGTGGCAAATTTTATCGTGTGCTTATAACCTTTGTAAAAAAAATAGTTCCAGGTCAAGCCAGATGTGTTGTTTTTTTTCAAAACGTCGGGCCTGATCAGGATCCAAACTGTATGACACTGTGATCACATTCCTGAAATATGATTTTGAAAAGGTAAGTTTGGAAAAAAACACACCAAAAACGCCATTACCCAGCATGCAAAGGGGCTTTAAGAAGCCTAGCGTTCATTTTATGGGCCATACGCAAAGAGTGCATACCCAGATCAGATACCGCATAATTTTCACTGTTTGCTTACAAAATGTTCTATTAAAATTTGTAAAAAAAATAAAAAAAATCGCACCCATGACCTCTTAAATTTGAAATGGTGCTCTTCCTACTGATATGGGTAGGCAAGTCCAATAAGCTTAAATGGGTTAACCATTTACCATTATTCATAATGGTTATATTTCAAATTTTCAGTCTGAATATTTGTTGTCAATGACGAAATACCAGCGGACCCGATTTTTTTTCGCGTCGAGGCCCACATGATCCGTTCCATTTTTTCATCGCCTGGCTGAAATGTAAATTTTTGTACATGGAAAATATAAGACAGTAGCATAAGCATGTAGTATTGTTTGGTATATTCAATTGATAAAGATACCCTTTAAAAATGACATCCTTTAAAGCATATTCACGTGAATCGGACATGGAAATAACGCCACTTTTAGAAAGAAAAGTAACAAAAAGGTAACGTAGTTTTGGTTTAAAGTGCATATTACTGTGCTTCCAGGTTTAAAATGAGCCCCGTTTTTCTTTTTTAAACGACTCTAATCTTTACTTAGACGAGCGACACTTAGCATGTTGATGTAAATGCACACCGCGTAACTAAAACTTTGGGGGGGGGAGCCCTTATTTTTAAACTAAAGCCCACATTTCCTGTAAAATAGAATAACTAAGTTGTTTTCCATGTGAATAGTCCCATTTTACCACTATAGATACACGTGGTATATTTGCATTTGTGACATCTATATCGGCTGATTCAGCGAAAATCTGTACGACTCAGATACACTCACCATCATTTTGGCACACACATACATGTACACGCACGCACACACGCACATATAAGAGGTCTATAAGGGGGAGTCTTACCAAACCGTACCAAACGGGGAGCTGGCAAATAATATGCCCTATAAATGAACAATATCAATTCATTTACTCCTTACTACATGGTTTTGTCGTCCGCTGATTTTTTTCAAAATCAACTTTTTCGAATTATACTCAGAGTGCCATACAGTTTGGATCCAGATCTTGCCCAACGTTTTGTCGGGCCTGCTCAGAGTCCAAAACATTTGAAAAGACACACCGCTTGCAGAGATGGCGATGAGTGGTAGGTCATTTGATAGATCCTCACTTTTGGTTTGAAAACAGCTACTTAAATTGGCTTTCAAATTGCTACTGTACAGCAACAACATCTTAAAAAAAACTCCAGCTGATAAGTTTTTAGAACTAATTTTTCGCAATAACTTTTTTATTAGACTGGCTCCAGTCCTTAAAACAATTTTTCATCAAGGTGTCATATCATATACTTGTAGCCAGTCTAACTCTGAGCCATCAGCGTTAGACTGGCTACAAGTATATGATATGACACATTGATGAAAAATTGTTTTAAGGACTGGAGCCAGTCTACTTTTTTATCTTCAATTTTAGTAAAATGTGTTTGCGATGAAAGTTGTAGAGGAAACTCTCCGCTAACTTCTCCAAATGTGGTGCCAATAGATTTTTCTGTGTATAGGTGAGATTCTGCAATAAATTGGATTCGTCCTAAATTTCTAAGTCTTTTATTGACAGAAAAAATTCGTATAAGCGTGACAGAAAGGGGTAGTCTCAAAATGTATTCGTAAGCGGCGCACATCCCGTTATTCAAATGTTGTACATAACATAAAATGCCGTTTGCATACTCAGAATTTACCGCGTATATGCAGAATCAACTTTGAGCAGGCTCATTTGTACAAACAAAGGTTAGGTTTTCGCATGGCGTGCCATTTTTCTTTTATGAAAGTGCTATGAAATGAACGATTTGAGATGACCCCACTAGCTTAACGCACGAGCGAATGAGGCGCGATTTCCATTATATTTAAACAAGCCATCCATCGCTTTAGTAATTGAATTAGGGCGGTGCAATGTATTTTTGACTGCCATCTTGGACTTGGTTTAATTGCGCTTTGATTAAAATGTTCAAAGAGTGCATCTAAGCACAGAGGAACCTGCAGCATCTAGGATGTTCAAACTGCTTGGAGAAGTTGGCGGAGATGTTACTGAATAATTTTCAATGGAATAAGTTTTTCGATATATGACGCAGTAAAAAGTTATTGCGAAAAATTAGTTCTAAAAACTTAACAGCTGGAGTTTAGTTAAGTGCTGAAAGACGGCACGCTTTTTTGAAAAGCTAATACTTGTAACACAACCCTATTCAACCTCCCCCTTTATCGCACCTCTCCATGCCATGCACCCTCTCTTTCTTACCGTTACGACATTCTATTGTTAAGTCATCCGGGTATTTTAGGCATTATGTAACTTCATACTGAAGAGCTCCCCCGATATGCTCGGTGAAAATAATGCCAGACGCTTATTAAAAAGCGTTCAAATTCATGAATTTTTAATCAATAATATATCGATAAATATGCCCGATTATTTTATAAACACTTTCTTTATCGAATGAAAATCATATTCAAATAGGTGCTGAAATTTGAACGCAAAATTTTGAGTAGTTTTACAAAGATTGCAAGTTATAAATTCACCATAATATGTAGGGATAACGGGGTTTTCACCGAGTGTGTAAAGCGCCTCGATGATCCAGAGCGGGATGTGACGTAGCAATGTTTAATAGAATTACCACCAGTGTTCTTCTCTAATACCAACCCTCAGTGACTCGTACCCTACCACTCGCCCGCACCTTATACACTCTCAAACTCTGAATTCTCACACCAACCCTCACTCGTGTACCTTCTCACATACTGTCCCTGTCCTTCTCAAGCACTTTTTACAGTGCCTTTCAGTGCCGCCCTCTTGGCGATGGCAATTATAATTGACTAAGTTTGCAACCTGTATGGAAGCACCTGCTATGAGGTGCAGCATGAGATAGCCCTTTCTGTGAAAATCATCTGTGTGTATTGTTTCATGGTATCACAGCACTGAAATGACACGAACAGCTCATCACCATCTCCGCGAGCAGAGATGGCTATGAGGTGGTAGGTCATTTGATAGATCATAACCGGGTTTGGAAACAGCTACGAAAGTTTGCTTTCAAATGGCTACTGTACGACATCAACCTCTTTAGTTAAGTCCTGAAAGACGGCAAGCTTTTTTGAAAAGCTTATACTTGTTACACAAACCTATCCAACTCCCCCTTTATCAAACCTCTCCATCCCATGTACCCTCTCTATCTTACCATTACGACATTACCACCGTGTTCTTCTCCACTGCCCACCTACCAACCTCAGTGACTCGCACCCCTCCAACTCTCCTGCACCCTTATACACTCTCACACTTATATATTCTTACACCAACCCTCACTTGTGCACCTTTTTACACACTACCCCTCTCCTTCTCAAGCACCTTTTACATTGCATTTTATTACACAACCCTCCCTTTATCGCACCCCTCTATCCCATGCAACCTATTGGTCTCACTCTTTCTCACTGCAAACTTTCCTTCTTCGCCACCATTGTCCTCCCCTTATCCAGCACTCTCTCCCTTACACACCTATAGCACTTGCACTCTTTCCCCCCTCACGCCAACTCTCGCTCCATCACTAGGACAGCTTATATCAGACAGCTCAGCTACATAGGCTAGCTAGAACAATTATGAAAGTTGATTGTAGCAAGATTAATGCTTAACAGTTATACTTTCCAGAGCAAGTAGGCTGATTATAACAGTCTTCAAAGGATGGTGACCTTAAAATTAGGCCAAGGTCACCAAAATCTTATCAACTCTTCATTTTGCCACGATGAGAAATACATAAAGTTTAGCTAGAATCCATTGTTCCGTTCAAGAGATAACATGTGGAAACACTTATTTGGTTAAAAATTTGACATTTCAAAGTGGTGGCGTGACATTGAAAATAAGGTCAAAGTGACTTAAAGCTATACAACTCTTTTTATTTTCCCCAAAAATTATCTATGCAAGTTTGGTCAACCCACTGGCTGAGAAGATAGTGTGCCAAAAAGACTGAATTTTACCGTCTTTCTAAGGTTCCAATCAACTCTGTATTGTGTCACAATAACGCAATATAGAATCCATTGTTTGTTTCAAGAGTTTCGACCTTATTTTGGTCGAAATTTGACATTTCAAAGTGTGTGACCTTGAAAATAGAGTCAAGGTCACCACTAAAATCTAATCAACTCTTAACCTTCTCCTAACAATGTACATGTATCTATGTTATTTTGGTTAAAATTTATCCACTGGTTCAGCGGATCATGTGTGGAAATGGCTTATTTTCACAGTCTTTATAGAATGGTGACCTTGAGATTAAGGTCATCAAAATCTAATCTAATCAATAAAGGTTGGCCAAAATAAAAGATAACGTGCGGAAGCCCTATTTTGGTCAAAATTTGACATTTCAAAGTGCCGGTGTGACCTTGAAAATAAGGTCAAGTTCACTAATATTATCTTTTCCCACCTCCTCGGCAATGTATCTATGCAAGTCTGGTCAAAATCAACCCACTGGTTCAGAAGCATACTGAAATGAAACTATGCGGACGCCGACGGGATCCGCACCAAAAACAATATGTACCCACCCCATCCCCCTTCCCTCTCTTCGGTTGACCTCTTCGGTTGGGGGGACAAAAATGCGTTTTGGTGTTTATCATTAAAATAATGATCAGTCACTTATCACTTTTTATCAGTCACCCCTAATATTAACTGAATTGTTTCAACATAACCTAATAAACGTTTCCTATCTCACGGCATGTTAGCTTTATCAGGTCATGATGACGTTGCACTTTTTTAATGACGTCGCTAATGACGCTTAATCGACACAAAAATCAAAAATTACGTCATAATCGCTAGTTTGAATAGTGTTCAACAATGGGTAAACTGAGAAATATAATACCAGGTTCGCTCTTTTGATATCAAGTTTACCAAGCTCGGCTTTGAGAACGCATGTTGAATCGCTCGGCAAGCCTCGCGATGTCAACAAGCGTTCTCAAAGCCTTGCCTGGTAAACTTGATATCAATAGACACTCACCTAGTATTCTCTATATCTATTGAAGGAAAGTTTTGCAGCCATCTCGAGGTCGAAAGATAGTAATACTGTCGGTGTGTCTATGGTTACAGATGGTGTCAGTGGGTATTGGTTATGGGCTGGGTATCATGTATGTTGAAATGATCCGGGTATTTCAGGCGGCCCGATCAGATGCTGCACTGGTTCAGAGTATCTACCTGGGACTCATGGTCGGTGGAGGTAAGACAACATTTTGTCTTAATATTATCTCGTTTTCCCACAATTGGAATTATAATCTGTTATTCACGTTTTATAACAAAGGGTCATCACCCACCGCCGCCAACGTACCCACCTCCCATCTACATGCAATATCAAACCTTGATAAGAACGAAGAGATACAGCCTAGCAAGCATATAAATTGGCCCGAGATTGTATGCAAGGTGGGAATATGGAGAGTTTGATGGTGGCAAACCTGCCAGTCCATCTCCTTCAAATATGTAGGATAAATTCAATACTGCATTATGAAGAAGAGGGACTTGTTTGTTTGATTTTATTCTTTACGTCCCAGTCAACATTTTTTCAGTCATGTCGGGACGGGTCTCCCTGGGTTGAACCAGTTATAAGCAGAGGATAAAGTGTCATGCTCGAGGACACAACGCAGCAACCACGGTGAGGCTCGAACCCGCAACCCCTCAATAATGTGTTACATGTATGAAGAAGTGGGATATGTTGCCTATGAACGAGATAGACCTTAAATTCGGCAAATCCATTATTTTTTTCAAACCAAATTGAATACAAAATTTTAGAACTCCAAAAATGCTATTCGATGGCCTAAGTATTTACCTTCGACATACCTTAAATAGTGTGCCCTGGCACATACAGTTTTTGAAGTTTAAAACATGCCATTTTTATTCATTACAAAATTTTATTTGCAGGTATATTATATACTGGAATTATACGACGTTATGGACCAGGGGTGTGTGTTATATGTGGATCAGTGATCGCCTTTCTTGGATTACTCGTCAGTTCTTTTGCTATCAATCTGGCAATGGTGATTGTATTTACCGGCGTTGTCGGAGGTGAGTATAACGTCAGAAGTTCCATTGATTCCTATACCTTTTGAGCCGCGACAAGTGATTTCAAACAATGTGGTAGACTCATACGAACCTGTGCAGCCTCCTTTAAGGTCTAGAAACTCCAAATGATGCTCAGTCAGTAGCTTAACAATCATAAAATATTCAAGCGATCAGCAAAGGCTCTGATCAGACTGCGCGTATGCGCAGGCTGATCTGAGGCTTTGCTGATCGCACATACCACAGTGTTGGAAATCTCACGTCGCGACTCATTTTATGGTAAAACTGTCAAATTGAAATCAATATTATAATTTGAAATATAGACACCAAAATCAGCTTACCTGGGGACAATCTTAGCTGCTTTCTGCATCATATTCAGTTCCAGTTTTACTGCAATTCATTTTTTTAAAGATTAAAACATATTGATAGCAAAATAAACCCTGAATAATATGTACATAGTTGATCTTTTTTATTTTTGTTCAAGTCAATATGTCGCAGGACATCATGTTTTGATCAAAAACAAATAGCTGACTTCAAGAGAGTAAACTTAATCATACAGCAATTTGATGTTAAGGTAGTACCGGACTCACCAGCATATGTCCAAAAAGTTACCATCTTTTGATATGTTAAAAAATAGCTCAAAACTCATCTATTTTGACAAAAATAACAGGACCTTACCGTGCTTTTTAAAAAGTTATTAAACTTTAAAAATCGTAAAATATGAGTTTTTCAAAATATCAATTTCTCATATTTTAAAAAAAATGAAAGTGAGAAATGCCATATTTGTTCCTGGGAATACGCTACATGCTATTGGCTAATAAAAGAACACAAAAAACAGCGAAAAAAAAAGGCATGTAGCTTATTTCTTAAGCTAAAATCTATTTTGTAAAAAATAATTAAGGCCAAACAATCGTTTAAATCTTGAATAAAAAATGTCACACAATGTAACTAAAGAAACAAAAAACTTATTATTTTGAAGGAAATTTTGCATAGAAACTTATAATTAATTAAAAATCATATGTCACCGTGCTCGTTTTTCTTTTTTTGTGCTATTTTCTGTTTTTACCTCTGATATAAAAACAGGCATGGAGTGCCATACCTGCTTCATTGTCTAATTTAGGTCCGTGTGCGTAGACAGTGTATTGTTTGAGTTGATGTTGTTTAATTTAGGTCCGCGTGCGAAAAGCCTATTATTTGTTTACTCCTCATTTGACACGTTCTAAGACCCCTTAAAACCTTCATAAGTGCGTTCGTGCGCGCGCGCTTGTGTGTGTGCCTAAATGAGGGTGAGTGTACGAGAGAGAGAGAGAGAGAGAGAGAGAGAGAGAGAGAGAGAGAGAGAGAGAGAGAGAGAGAGAGCGCGCGAGAGAGAGAGAGGGGGGAGGGTAATTCATGTGCTGTTGATTCATAACATTTTTGCTGCTGCTTTTATTCTTTTCTTCTTTTCTTTACTATACGTACAGTATACGTATTCTGCATTCGTTACAAAATTGACATCATCAGCAGTAACGCGTATAAAATGTCGTCAGGATGACACAAGTCTTTGATCTGGAAAAATGTTCTATTTCGAAAACGTTGTTGCAAGTTTTCAAGCGAGAAAATGACCTTATATTATGCAATGATGGTTTTCTGATACACTTATATCTGCTAGACCCCTCAGGGATAGTCATAGCCCTCGCCTTTCGTGTTTGGGTTTCAACACCACCCTGGTGTTCTAGCAGGTGATAATGCATAGAAAATCACGTCTGATCCCAATATTGGAGTTATAAAACGAGCTGTAAAAAGAGATGAAATGCGAGGCTTGCCAAGAATTTTTCTACTTATTCGTGACAAGCTAAATAAATTCAATAATACAGGAGAATGACTGTTAGGTTCTATTTATTGTATGAACCTAAAACTACTTTTAAATCGCGTTTAGAAATTGCTTGGAACTATGCTTCGATGTTGCCATATAATTATAAGAGAAACCATTAGGGACGTCATTACATAGCGTTACAAAAATTTGTAAACCACTAGTGGTACATGTCGTTATGTCACTCACATGATAAACACAAACGAACAAACAAATAAGAAAACAAACAAACAAGCAATAGGGCTCAAACCAGGGACTACTTGATCTCAAGTTGAACATTCTACCACTTTGGCAATGGGTAAAGAAGGGATAATACACGAGTTTGGTCCTTTTCATAAATGCAATTAGTTAATGGTAAGACAAGCATGCACATGTAAATGGCCACATTAGATCATTCACAGCTCGCTTATATATATACAAATAAGCCTCAGTTCAAAAACTCCCCACTGGCTAGCTAAAAATAGGGCAAAGGAACGCCCCAGCATTTGGCGAACGCTCTCACAGTGTCCAATATGTTGCTCTTGGGTTTCATCCAAGCTATAAATGGAAGCCCTCCCACCTACGACGCCATGTTTACAAAGATAATGGACTTAAGAAGCACAGTGGCTCAGTTCGTAGAGTGTCAAACTAGGGATCGAAGGATTACTGATTTGTGAATCACCAGAGTCTTAGTGTTGTGTCATGGGACAAGACCCTCTACAGCGAATAGTACATACATTGAATACTTTTCTGGCCAGAATTGCCTGACCAGGTATTAATCGAATTTTCGCTTACTGTAAAGGCGGTAGCTTTAATATTCATATCTGGGCGTTGTTCGGCTAGTTCACCTGATAAACAAGAGAAATCAGGTTCTATTTTTAATTTGGTGAAGAATTAGTAAACGTGCGTGCATTTCATGAAAATCCTAACCGTATACACACTGAACTCACATTTATTAACCCTTAAAGCGCATAATCACAAAATGTATGTTTTTGTCGTCCACTAAAATACGCGAAGCCTCAAAGACAAACAGTGCGGACCCAGATTAGACTGCTCCTATATGGAGCAGTCTGATCTGGATCCACAATGTTTGCCTCTATGCTTATGTTAAATAGACATTTTCAGATGCAGTTATTTTGCTGGCGTTTTAAGGACTAAATAATGTGTTTTGCGTCTTTAATGCGATAATGGCGCAAGATGATACAGTTACTTTTGAATAAAACCACGCCTAATTTTCAGCTTTTACCTATGCCTAAGGTTGACCAGTCCTAATTACGCATTCACGAGGCGCCGCCTTTACAGTAAGCGAAAAGTCAAAGTATATAACTCGGAACGCATTGAGGGGTGAAACTGGACAAGACGGTCAAACATATTTGGTCATACATATGTGTTGATAAATGATATTTTTGTGAACGCCAATACTTGTACGTTTTAAGACAATAAATAAAGATAACTCTCACTTTTTTAAAAACACTCGGTTATCTTTTGACATGGGTCCCGTACTACGTTAATGAAGATGATGATTATGATGACTAATTTGAAGTGTAAACCTTGCAAACGGCACTCTAGTCTTGTATCAAATTGCAGGAACAGCACAAATGTCACTAGCAACATTATTTATGAGTATAAACAGAAATTGGATATGAATAAAATATTACTTTTATAACATTTATTTGTATTTCAAATAGTTCATAATTTGATTCATAAACCATTTATGATATATTCCTTTTAGGTTTGGGAACGGGATTACTCTATCTCGGATCATTCATAACAGTGTCTTGGACGTTTCATGAAAACCCGGGAGTACCGTTAGTTATAGTCACGATTGGTTCCAGTTTAGGACAGTTCGCCATACCCTACTTCTTGGAAATTTTGATAGAAGAATATAGCTGGATTGGAGCCTTCCAAATAATTAGCGCATTGGCTTTAAATACTGTTCCATTCGGGCTTATAATATATACTTCAAGGCGATTTTATAACACCGGAAGTGACGAAAAGGAAGCGAGGCTAACAGATCTATGTGACGTCACTCTGTTAAAGGATCCCATGATAGTTTTTATACTCAGCTGTTGTATAAATTTATCTTTAACTGGTAAGCATTTTTTGTAATCTCTGGTCACTATCAACCCGCATGCTTAACGCCATTCAAATGGTGTTTTGCTGGTAGGCCGACAGTATACCTGCTTTTGCATGCTCTTCTGGGGGTTCAGATAGATTCGCAAAGTAGGACCAGATGCTTTATTCGTCCCCTCCAGAAGTTTTAGTAAAAATAATTAATATCAAAAGTCCAAATCCATGGATCAAACTTTAATTAGGTTATATGTATACGATGGGAAATGCCTCATTATCAACGCATACATTACCTTTAAAATTGTGGTCTTAACCGCTTTAACAGAATTTCATCCATTCATTTTATTACATTGTACATCGAAGCTCGACAACATTCTTAAGCCCTAGCATGATTTGTCAGCGCTCATTTCTTAATATTGTGTTGCAGCCAGCGGTTTACCACCATTGCTGTTTATGTCCACTTTCCGGATCTTTCCTTTGCCAAGGAAATAATTGAGTGTCAGGTACAGAGTTTAAACCGCCAGACGTTTACCCCCTGATTTAAACGAATATTATACTACGAATACTAGTTTGCCCTCTTCATACTGATGTTTTGATATAATACATTTGGAGTGGTTCAATGTAAATACCAAGAGTCACAGATTGGAATTTTACAATTTCTATGTATTTCTGTCCTTGATGCTTTAAGCCAAAAGATTCCGCATTTCCTGCTTGTCAAAATAGCGGTTAATGTTTTCCAGGTATAAAAAGGTTTTACGGCCAAAAACTTGAAGCATGCTCAAATATTTAACCTATAAGCATGAAAAGAAATAAATATGAAACACTATAATTTCAATATGCACTATTTCAAATTGTTAAAATAACTTTATCTTGAAAAAAGTGTGTTTTTGTGTGTGTTTTTGTTTGTTTTTGCAATTCATTTAAATTGCCTCTAGGCCAATTCACAAGAAGTTTAGACAAACAGAAAAAAACACTTTAACATTCGATTTGTATTAACATCAGGCCCACATTTTATATCTCAAATATAACATATAAGATGAATTTCATCTTATACTCCTACGGTATGATGGTACATCCTAACTTCGTGGTAGTTAATGTTTGGTCTTAAAATACAACTCCATATAGAGGTTCAAACTTAAAATCTATACTGTTTCAAGAGAATCAACACCTGTACTGCCAATTTAGAAAGTAAAAAAGGACCATTGTGTAATCAAACAGAAAGCACTTCATTCTAACATAGCCAGAGTAAGGTTTTTAACCATGTGAAAACTCCATCCTAAATTCGGTGTATTAGTAATCAGAACAGAACAGAACAGAACAGATTGTTTATTTGACATAAACCATACAGTTTCTAGTCAATCATATATACATATTACACAATATATCTGTCATGTTTCATAAATATTGTACGTTCAAAGTTCAAATTAAAATATGTCTTTCTGGTATTTCAAATAATATACCCAACAAAAAAAGAAACGCACCACTACGATTTTCCCATTAAGAATTCCTTATAATACGAAAATGTTAATTGTCATGAAATATTCATTTCTGATCAAGTTTTACTAAAACTTAAGTGTGACGTAGATAAGTATCTGTACCTTCCCTTTGTATCCACAAAACATATCAAAGCGAATGATAAACGAGTTTTAGAAGCGTTAACTCAACGCTACTGTCTACATGGGATTCGAGCATTTGCAAAGTACGAAAACGATACGTTGTCGTTTTGTGAGACAACAAATGTGTTTATTGATGCCTTTTTGTTATTCCAAAATCCATTTTCATCAGTAAGGACCGTTTACATTGATTAAAAACAATGTTGAAATCTTAAAATATTTTGAAGGTTTATCTCCAGTATGGAATCGTTGTCCAAAGGGTAGTCACAATACATGAGCTACCTTGCGTTCATTTATCGCGTATGATGAATTTAAAGATAGAATTTGCAAAGCATAAGTGTCTGAGTACAATTTGGTCTACTGAGATTATTCTCATCGCTTGAACTTATCCAGCAAGAGAGCATTATTAAAACACTTATTTCCTGTGACTTTACAATTTGACCCCAACTTGGTTCATGGCCAATTTTCTTTGACACAATTTCGACGCCTGATTGCAAAATATGTGTAACGCAGCAGTACCTGGCATACCTTTGCACTGATATAAATCAAACCGGCCTATCACTTGTGATCTTCCTGAGAGTTGAACAGTTCTAAGTGGTGCATTTCTTTTTTTGTCGGGTATAATATCCCTAACTGCCAAATAGAATTAAAATTAATCAACATTTAGTTTTATGTGTAGAGTAAAGCTTTTAATCTTCGGACCAGTCCCCCACTTTTGTTTGGCTAAAATTGTTTTAGAAAAATGTATGCCCTAACGGACACGTCTAGAAATGCTGGTACTATATCCACACAATCAAGTGGCTATTAACTGACATGAGTATTGCATTTCATGTCTCATACAGAGTGAGAAATAGAGATATACAGGATCATTCTTCGTCATTTAACTGGTATAGCGAAGAAGCGAAGAATATTTTCTGTAAATATTTTCAGGGCCAATTGAGTCCTGGTTTTTCGCTGATATTATGGTGATACGAGGATATGAGAGATCCACAGGATCATTCTTCGTCACTTTAACTGGTATAGCTAATAACATTTTCTGTAACTATTTTCAGGGCCAATCGAGACCTGGTTTTTCGTTGATATTATGGCAATACGAGGATATGAGAGATCTACAGGATCATTCTTTGTCACGTTGACTGGTATAGCTAATATCATTTTCTGTAAATATTTTCAGGGCCAATCGAGTCCTGGTCTTTTGCTGATATAATGGTGATACGAGGGTACGAGAGATCTACAGGATCGGTCTTCGTCACTTTAACTGGTATAGCTAATAACATTTTCTGCAACTATTTTCAGGGCCAATCGAGTCCAGGTTTTTCGCTAATATTATGGTAATACGAGGGTACGAGCGTTCTACGGGATCATTCTTTGTCACTTTGACTGGTATAGCTAATACCATTTTCTGTAACTATTTTCAGGGCCAATCGAGTCCTGGTTTTTTCACTGATATTATGGTAATACATGGATATGAGATTTCTACAGAATCATTCTTTGTCATTTTAACTGGTAAAGCTAATAACATTTTCTGCAACTATTTTCAGGGCCAATTGAGCCCTGGTTTTTCCCTGATATTATAATAATTCGAGGATATGAGAGGTCCTGTCACGTTGACTGGTATAGCTAATAACATTTTCTGCACCTATTTTCAGGGCCAATCGAGTCCTGGTTTTACTCTGAAATTATGGTAATTCGATGGTATGAGAGATCCACAGGATCATTCTTTGTCACATTGACTGGTATACCTAATAACATTTTCTGCACCTATTTTCAGGGCCAATTGAGTCCTGGTTTTTCGCTGAAATTATGGTAATATGACGATATGAGAGATCTACAGGATCATTCTTTGTCACGTTGACTGGTATAGCTAATAACATTTTCTGCACCTATTTTCAGGGCCAATCGAGTCCTGGTTTTTCGCTGATATTATGGTGATACGAGGGTACGAGCGTTCTACAGGATCATTCTTTGTCACATTGACTGGTATAGCTAATATCATTGGGAGAGTAACTGGAGCACTGCTGAGGTTCTATGTCAAGTGAGTGTGGTTAAATCAATTGAGCCGTGACATGTGATTTCCAACAATTTGACATTTTGACAAGTGTATACTCAAATGAGCCTGTGCAGTCTCCTTTCAAGCTTAGAAACTCCAAATGGTGTTCAGTCAGTAGCTTAACAGTCATAGAATATTCAAGCGACAAGCAAAGGCTCTGATCAGACTGCGCGTATGCGCAGGCTGATCTGAGGCTTTGCTGGTCGCACATATCACATTGTTGGAAATCTCGTGCACTGGCTCAATTGTTTATTAACCCATTTAAGCCGCATTGATGTTCCTACCAGTATCAGTAGGATGAACCAATTTCCTATTTTAGGGGTGTTGGGTGGTATTTGTTTTCTTTTTTTCCTTCTTCAATTTTTAATAAAACATACTGTTAGCAAACGTTGACGATCCTGAAAACACCAGATTGTGTCTGCACTGCTTGCCCATGTCCCATAAAAAGGACGATAGGTTTACATTAGGATTCATAATTCATCTGGAGCATATTCTATTTGCCGCCGTGTTGAACTATTATTTATTTTTTCAAAAGTAGATCAAGGTAATACTTTTTGGTATTTTTTAAAAATCTTCTCACCAGGTTACTGATGTGAACTATACAGTCAGACATAAGTTAAGCATCACCCAAACATAATTTCAGAGACGTTTTTCGTGTACAACTTTCTTCAGAAGAACATATAGTTTGTAATATTTTGTTACCCTAGTCTTCCTTTGGTCTACTGAAGATATCAGAATGCCAATGTTGTTAGCTCACCTGAGCAGAAGGCTCTTTGGTGAGCTAATAGTATACCAGTGACTCCGGCGTCCGTCCATCGTCCGTCGTCTGTCGTCCGTCGTCCGTCAACATTTTCAAACATCTTCTCCTCTGAAACTACTGGGCCAATTGAACTCATAATTCATATGAAGACTCCTAAGGATTGGGGAACGAAAGATTGTTCAAATGGTCTTGGTCACATGACCGAGATGGCCACCACGCCCATATATGGTAAAAACCCTTAAAATCTTCTTCTCCAGAACGAGAAGGCAGATGACCTTGGGGCTTGTTATGTAGCATTGGGGTTGTGGGGCTTACTAAGTTTGTTCAAATGATGATCCTAGGTTGACCTTGACCTACTTAACGTCAAGGTCAAATTTGCTTCCTAATGCATTTAAATGGGAAAATTTCTGAAAAGTTGATTTTTTCGAAAACTGTTGAAGCTTTAGTCATTATTCTCACTTGATATGTTTAAACTAATGAGACAATGGCTGTAAATTAGTTCAAAGGTCAAGGTATATGGTAAAAACCATTTAAATGTCTTCTTCTCTGGAACGAAAAGGCCAATGGCATTGGGACTTGGTATGTAGCATTGGGGATGTGGGCCTACCAGATTTGCACAAATGATTGATCTAGGTTGACCTTGACCTACTTTATGGCAAGGTCAAATTTGATTCCTAATGCATTTATTTGGGGAAAATCTTGTATTAAGTACCAAATGTCAAGCTGACCTGTGACCTTTTATCCAAGGCCACTCATTTGGACTGCCCGCCCGCGGTGACACACCTATCAAAACATCTGTTTCTCAGAAATCACTTGGCTGTTTGATGAATTCTTCATTAGATTGTTTAAGTCAGTTAATCAAAATGTCTGCAACCCCCATATATTTGGTAAAAAAATGTTCCATTATAATCTGTAGTTGACCTTGACCTATTTTAACATTATCAAGGAGATCAGGTGAGCGCCTCAGGACCTTCAGGTCCTCTAGTTGAATTTCTACGGGGTCCTGTATACACCAACACCTATTTTTGGGTGTACCCTTAAAAAGTGTCGCAGCTTAACCCAAAGTGCTTACTTTGAATTCAAATAAACGCAGAAATAATCTAGACATTATTTTTCAAACTAGTGCCAAACTGATTCTGTCGAACTCAAAGTTTCATGTCAGTTATAGAGGATCATAGAGATAGTTAAGTGCGTGTCTATATTTTTGCATTATCACGATATAACATGCCATTCTTTACAAATCCATAATTTTTATTCTTTTTGAGATATGAATCTGAAATTGTCAGACAGAACTTGTCTTTGATATTGTAACAATATTACACTAACACTTTACATGTCTAAGCGTTTTGAAAATACCATACTGGGTTAGAGAATAGGGACATTTTATGGGTAAGTGTGCATTTACCATGCCTGTTTTTTGGTGATCGAAATCGAAATTTGCTGTAAATTGTCGCCACTTTATCTATTTGCATAAATAAAACAAGAAAATATTCATGACTGGAAAACTTCCTTCGTTTTCTAGGAATCTATTGAAGCCATGCTTAACTTATGTATGGCTTTAAGCATTGCTACTATTATTATACCCCCCCCCCCCCTAGTACGAAGTATATAGGGGGTATATAGTTTTTGCCTTTTTCTGTAATTGTGTTTGTTTGTTTGTGTGTTTGTTTGTGTGTCTGTCTGTCTGTAAACTTTTTTTCTGTCAAAGATTTCTCAGCAGCTATATGTACTTGCCTTAGGATTCTTTATTTGGTACAAAGCTTGATAGTGATTAGATGTATTGTGTAACAAAACAGCCATATATTGCTTATCAGTCCCTTTATTTGTTCAGTTTTCTTTCTCTACAATGGAAATTTCTGTCACAGATTTTTCAGCTCCTATTGGAGCCAGTGTTTTCAAATTTTATGTACATCTTCATGTAGGCAAACTGTATTGTGTAAATGAAAATTGAGATGCTAATCCTTATTTTGCCTTATTTTTTTCATTTTTTAAATTTTTACTTCTTACTCTTATATAATACATATGGACATTTTTTCTGTCAAAGATTTCTCAGCAACTACTTGACTTTGGATTCTGAAATTTGGTACAAAGCTTGATAGTGATGAGTTGTTATATATGTTTATTTTTCTTTCTCTCCTATGAAAATTTCTGTTGCAGATTTCTCGGGCTCCTATTGGAGCCAGTGTTTTCAAATTTCTCGTACACCTTCAGGTAGGCAAACTGTATTATGTAAATGAAATAAAGGTGCTAAAGTTCATTTTGCCTTCTTTTTTAATTTTTCTTTCCTAATTTTTCCTTTATAACACATGGGATATTTTCGTCAGTTTTCTCAGCTATTTCTTGATTAGGATTATGAAATTTTGTGTACACCTTCAGGTAGGCAAAGTGTATTGTGTAAATGAAAGTTAAGATGCTTAACCTCATTTTGCCTTCTTTTTTCAAAATTTCAATTCTTCCTTCTGTCACTACTATATAACAAATATGGACATTTTTCATCAAAGTTTTCTCAGAAACTATTGATTTAGGATTATGAAATCTTGACAATTTTGTCTTTTCTCTTAAAGTGTTACAACCTCTGATGGCTGCCGCCGGGGTAATGTGAGCTTTGCTCACTTCTTGCTATATTTCATACTTGTTCAAACGTAGCCGTGCCAACATAGATTTGGTATGTTTGAAAAGGTCTGCCTACAAAGTATATACTTGTGAAATATCAAGGCTGTACACATATGTAAAGTACATATGGGCCTCGTCGCGAGAAAATCTGTCTTCGGTGGTTTGCGAACAACAAAGCCGCAGACCAGCCTGCGCATACGCGCAGTCTGATCAGCGCCTTTGTTATTCGCTAACTCGAAAGTATCATATCTAGACTTGATACGAGCGAAATTTCAATTTTCTAGCTAGTCTCTGTAGCTGAGCAGGCTGGTTTGAGTCTCGCTTTCACGGAAACCCTTAAGACAGGTTTTCTCGGGACGAGGCCCATATAGTTTGACAGTTGTGGTCAATATCAAAATTTGTTACTCTAATTTTAATCAAAGGTAGTTCAAAAGTCAAAAGTCACGTCAAGGCCATATGTCTATGTATATTTGAAAAAAGCCCTTCCCACACAGTATGCATATGTCAACTTTACCGAAAAGAACAATTGGTCGGTATATGCGAAAACTCCATTTCAAAGTTTCGTGAATAATGACAAAATATTAATATGTTCACACTATTATGCCAGTTTCATCTTATTTTCAGAATCCCTACATTGTATCACTGGATATATCTATGTCCAATCATAGCAGCTGTACACCTTCTCGTTGTCTATCTCTTTGACCACTGGTCTCGAATAATAACATGCTAAAATTGTGTCATCTCTATTTCCCGAATCCCTACGTTATATCACTGGATATATCTATGTCCAATCATAGCAGCTGTACACCTTCTCGTTGTCTATCTCTTTGACTACTGGTCTCGAATAATAACATGCTAAAATTGTGTCATCTCTATTTCCCGAATCCCTACGTTATATCACTGGATATATCTATGTCCAATCATAGCAGCTGTACACCTTCTCGTTGTCTATCTCTTTGACTACTGGTCTC
Source organism: Loripinus fragilis (assembly GCA_964019695.1). NCBI lineage: Eukaryota > Metazoa > Mollusca > Bivalvia > Lucinida > Lucinidae > Loripinus > Loripinus fragilis. The sequence continues at coordinate 56,632,274 of OZ026528.1, read as the reverse complement.
GAATAATAACATGCTAAAATTGTGTCATCTCTATTTCCCGAATCCCTACGTTATATCACTGGATATATCTATGTCCAATCATAGCAGCTGTACACCTTCTCGTTGTCTATCTCTTTGACTACTGGTCTCAAATAATAGCATGCTAAAATTGTGTCATCTTATTTTCAGAATCCCTACATTGTATCACTGGATATATCTATGTCCAGTCATAGCAGCTGTACACCTTTTAGTTGTCTATCTCTATGACTACTGGTCTCGAATGATAACATGCTAAAATTGTGTTATCTTATTTTCAGAATACCTACATTGTATCACTGGATCTATCTATGTCCTATCATAGCAGCTGCACATATTCTAGTTGTTTATCTCTTTGACTACTGGCCTCTATTTGGTGCCACTCTCCTCTATGGTATACCATTTGGGGTTACAGTGGCCCAGGTACCAGCTATTATGTATGAGGCGGCAGGCCTGTCAAGGTATCCTCGAGCTATAGCCTTGATGAATCTCATGTATGGGATTGGCAATTTCTGTGGAGGCGTTATGGGAGGTATTTATGTTTCATGTAGTATACTATGCACAATAAATTCAGCAATTGTTTTGTATAGAAGAGCCCATCCACATCATTTGCTGTCATGAAGATACAAGTGCTGATCATCTGACAAGAGTTTGCATTAAAACAAATACAGATTTACCAAACGTAGCGGCCATGCTAAAGTGACGTTAAATTTTAAGGAGAGCAGCTAACGTGTGTATTTCTGATCATTGGGGGAACTCAAAACCATTTCAAGCGATTGTTTGGTCACTGAAAACCAAAAAAGCATAGCAAATACTGCAGTTTCCTTAACTTTCTTAGAGAAATAAGGGACCAAGTTTTCACAATTTGACGTTTTTGTTAATGCTTTTACGTCGTCGCCTTTAAACGGTGTTTCTAGTCGGTTTTTCTTGAACAACATTAACAAGTAAAACTGTTTGATGTCTTCCAATACATTCAGACAAATACTGTTGAATTGAACATCTTCACGGCTATAGAGCACGAGCCAAAAGATAAAATCTAACGTCACCGTTATCTTGCAAATGCGTCGCACCGTTTTTCAGTAACTTAAGGTTTTGATCAAACATTGTAAGCCTATGATATCTTTGTAATTTGATTCTCTGTTGGAATTGAAACACCATAAGCATTAGAAGTTAAATCAAACGATGACTACGTTTTGACGTCATTAATGGTGGCTGATTTTTTCAGCATGAAATCTCTATCACATCTGTCACATAACCAATAGTTTTTATAGTCGTATGATGCATGAGGAAGATGAAAGACAACCAAACGAAAAACCACATGCTTATCATTTTAGCATTACTTACAACGGATGTGAATTTTGCTTACTGACCCCTCCTGCAATTCTTGCTCTCCCAAAATGCATATTTAAAGGATGGCATCTTTAAATTTGTGGTTTCATTTGCCCGAGATCCTATTCTCCTCATTGCAATTGAAATTGTTCGATATTGCACAAAGATGAGCCCAAAACTATGCGAAACATAAGAAATTGCTAAACTTATTGTGCATAGTATATAAACAAGTCTAGTAAAAATACATAGTTTTTTGTCAAAGTTTTTTGAGGCAACGTGACGCCAATGAGAAAACAGCTAAAAGTATAGACTATGACCTCTTGGACACCATAGGCCTTGTAAAACGGATTAAATTTACAAAGTTTATAATGTCCAAGAGGTAAAAGTCCATTTTTTTCATTGTTTTCTCATTCGAGTCATAATAGGTATGTCCTACAACACACCGATCGTGACGCTTGACATGCGATTTTTATCTACTCTGTTCTGTTATGTCCTGTTGCAATCACAATTTCAAACCACATTATTTCTATTTCTGAGCGTCTGCGTTGTCTCATCTGAGTATCTCATCCCCTGTCTTTTCTGAATCAGCAGTAGTCGAACTGTCACGACATTGGTGTTGTGGACACCCTGGTGCATTCGTTAATGGATAATCCAAACAAATAGGAGTTTAGTTCTTTTGCATTGACGAATTGGAGAAACAATGAAAAAAGTATACCTTTACACCGAGGTCCGTATATCACAAGTTTCTAATGTTATGCAGTCAAAGTAGGAAACAGATATTCTTTTTTCAGACACTACCAATATTGCTGACCACTAAATCGCCAATCAAAACTGTAGCAGACGAATTTTTTGTGTGAATCTTTTTCATAATAAGGTGGAAAAATATGGATTATCAAGCCTTATCGAGCTGTTAAATTAGCAACATGTAAACGTGTACACTGATACGGAAGGCCATTGAGTGAAAAAATACATATTGCAAGTGCACATATTTGTACCATTACGGCTTGATATTTTATGTGAATAATCGTCTGCTGATATGCCGCCCATATGAAATATTGAGCCTAAGCAAGCACCTTTTTAAAAATATCATATGTTGCAAATTTTCGATGGCTAAGTCCGTTACGTTGTTTCTTTCATTTCCAGGACTTATAAAAGATGTGACGGGATCTTATGACGTCATGTTCTTCATAGCAGTGGGCAGTAGTATGTATATTGCTATAGCAACTGTTGTTGTCGTCATTATTAAGAAGTATTATACGTCATCAAAATCTTACAAAAGTCCACAAGTTGAATACTCATCGATCGAAGACTCGCAAGTGGACGAAGAGGAGACTTCATTAAGTACTAAACTTTTGAATGGATCTGTTGTTAGGCATAAAAGTTATGCAAGTGCTCGATATTCTACTGAAAACGGTCTTACAAGTTCGACTAAACGACTTGGAGCAGACAATGAATTTTATGATTTTGACATGGACACAGCATCAGTTATGTATGGAAGTAATCCCGAACATAGAACGGAAACAAGTCTGTTTAGTAAAACACTTTAAATACAATTTTTCGTTAACGGGAGACTATTTGGATTAAAATTATAAGAGAGTGCATCGAAAGGGTATATTTCTTTAATGCAGGTACAAGCGTAACATTTAATTGAATGGCAAACGAAAACAAGTTTGTTAGTAAAACTCCTCAGTAAAACACATTATTGAACTTATCCTGTAAGTGAAGGGAGACAAAATTTTGCGCTTTCCTGGATTGAACCAGTACTAAGCAGAGGTTCAGTTTTGTTGCTTAAAGACACTCTATAGTGCCTTAGGCGAGTCTCGAACTGGAACCCTTCGATCCCAAGGCTCACACTCTACTACCGAGCATCTGTGCTCTCGTAAATGGATGTTTAAGAATTTATGAAAATAATTGTCTCCTTACATTTACAGGATATGTTCAGTTATGCGTTTTACTGAGGAGTTTTTCTAACAGACTTGTTTTCTTTTTAATCCAACTATATATATGAAAAAATCAAACAAACGAATGTCAGAAAGATGTTGAATGAAACGCAAGGTTGGAATGCAAGCAACAAAATAAGCATTTGTAAGTCCATTCACAACATATTTGAATATGTTTGAGAACAGATTAAGAGAATATGGCCAGCATATAAAATGAAGGAAATCTTATTAGTAAAACACTTTTAAAGACATTTTCGGGGAGCGTTATGGCGCGTTTTCGACGTATCCCAGAGGTTTAAACAAATACAAGAAACATCGCCAGGAAACACGACAACCACATACAACAGACCCACCCAAGGCAACGCAAGGAAGAACCACAGAACATAGACAACAACATGACACCAAGAACACAACCGAATGTATCCAAAACTAAATGTGCCAGTGCATGAGATTTCAAACAATTTGGAATTTTGACAAGTGTAGACTTAGACGAGCCTGTGCAGCCTCCTTTTAAGCTTAGAAATTCCAAATGGTGTTCAGTCAGTAGCTTAACAATCATAGAATACTCAAGCGATTAGCAAAGGCTCTGATCAGACTGCGCGTATGCGCAGGCTGATCTGAGGCTTTGCTGGTCGCACGTACCACATTGTTGAAAATCTCATGCACTGGCTCAAATGTGAACCAAAATGCATACTTGACGTCGTACGAAACTGCCTTTTTCGACTTGCGTCAAATTGAAGGCCAAATGATTATACACTGATGCTGTGCTTTCAGTACTTTGAAACATGTTTTCTTGCATTAGAAGCGTTATTTTTGTTAAAGAAATACCTTATTGATCGTAAATAGATTTTATTTTGTAAAACGGTAATAAAACACAGGTGTAGAGGCACCATTTACAGTAAAACCTGTGTAAAGCGACAACTCTCAAAAAGAGTAAAATTGGGTTTCAAGACTTATTATCGCTTAATGCAGGTCAAGGGTATATGCTCCAAGGGGCCTTTTTTATTTGCATCAAATTGAAGGCAAGTGATCACACACTGATACTGTGCTTTGAGTACTTTGAAACATACATGTTTTCTGGCAGTAGAAGCATTAATCTTTGTTTAAAAATACCTTATTTATGGTTTTGGAGACAAAAATTTGTAGGAGTGCTTGTTGCGAAGCTGGCTTGTTTGTCGAAATGAAACGGAACACAAGGTTGTTGTAAAAGGGCATTTATTGTAAAAATGCCAGAGATAGTTGAAAGTAAACAGTATGAACTATTTTGCAATGAACAGATGATAAAAAGTGAATTTCGGCAAATGTGGGCAAATAAAAAGCGCCGAGTTGTAGTATATAAATACACTGAGTTATGATAACAAAAGAATGACCTGGATTGCATAGTAACATATCACACCTGAGGGGATCTGTCTTAGGTTGTACCCCAAAATGATGAGGGATCTGTCTTAGGTTGTACCCTACGAGCATAAGGGATCTGTCTTAGGTTGTACCCCTGGGGAACAGGGGATCTGTCTTAGGATGTACCCCTGAGTAGTTCTATATATAGACTCAATGGTATGCAATAAGATAACAAAATTAATGAACTGAATTACATGTTGACATCAGTTAGAGTGTACAAAAAAGCAATACAATAAGCTAATGATACATTATATACATGGTAGTGTAGATGATACGATCACTCTGAGCCAATAATTGAAATGCAGTGTTAACAGAAATAAGGTGGCGGTGAGGGAAGGAGGTGGGTTTTTGAGCAAAATAAATAGAAACGAGGTCTTACCTCTGACAATTCCAAAAACTGAGTGCGTGATACCGATATGCAAATAGCTTAATTGATTTTGGAGAACGCTGATTGGATAATGGAATTCCTTCACTGCTGATAAGCCCTATGGTCAAGGTTGCCTATCAGCAGTGGACTGCGTGATAGTCTCAAACCATAAAATCTTTTACCTGGCGTAAAAAACATTTATGGTTTTGGAGACAAAAATTTGTAGGAGTGCTTGTTGCGAAGCTGGCTTGTTTGTCGAAATGAAACGGAACACAAGGTTGTTGTAAAAGGGCATTTATTGTTAAAATGCCAGAGATAGTTGAAAGTAAACAGTATGAACTATTTTGCAATGAACAGATGATAAAAAGTGAATTTCGGCAAATGTGGGCAAATAAAAAGCGCCATGAATTGGCAGCTAAAAGCTGACAAGGAGGCCCACACAAGCAAAGCAACAAGCAAACCATAACGAATAAAAATTGACTAAGGGAAGTTGTGATTAATTAGTCCGGAAAAAAAATGCCAGATGAAAACTGGACCACCTTTTCTGATCTAAAACCTTAAACCGTCAAATTACATCTTATATACAACTTATAACATGAGATTACAAGGGTAACCCGTACCTTGCTGTCTCATCCAGACAAGGTAGACATGTGCTTATAAACTAGTTCCATTAAAAACTTCAACCTGCTGACTCCTTCAGGCAGGGAAAAACAAATTCATTCCAACACAAAAATTAAAAATAATAAAAAAGTTGATAATAATACAATTAGCAATTAAAATGAAGAAGGCAAGGCTTATAAAGAAAAACAGGTTCATGAATTGTTTACCACACAAAATGGCCACAAAAACATGTGTATTATGCTCCTATTCTAGGCCATACAGTACACAACACACAAGTAATAGTGACCAGACAAATCATAAAATATTGTGCCTTTTTCATTTTGCTGACCTAGCCGTCTCCTACATGTTATAATATTACAGAAAACTTAAAGGTAGGTATAAACATGAAAAATATACAATATCAAAATGTGTTGATGAATATAACTTTGTTCCTGAAGTAAAACATAGTGAAGAAGATCTGGAAGGGGGGTAATCATGTAATTTTTCTGTTGCTGTGGTTTCAGGAGCTAGGATAGAATTTGAATGGTGAACAACAGAAGGTTGTTGGTTGTAAGTAACCTCAGTTCTTCAAGAGTTTGTGTTAACAATGCAGATACTGCAGTGGAGCTATCACCGAAACACTAATGACTTTACTTCAGGATTTACAATTAAATAAGCCAGAACATATAATAGGTGACATATGGGTACAAAATCTTATGAATAAGATGCTGACTAAATTGGATGGCCAATTGATAAAATTGAAACAAAAAGCATAATCATTTATGTCATGCTGTCTCCTACAGACATGAAACAAAGTGATAGCAATTGTTATATAACATGCTGTCTCCCACAGTCATGTTGAATATTTCAGACCAAACTTGTCCCTAACGATAAGTCATGATATGATGCTAATGTTTTATTCAACATGCATCTAATCCATTAACCGCCATGCTGTCTCCTACAGGCATGACCGTGAATGGGTTAATGATCCATGGAACTTAAAGTTAATCTTGAACATGATCTCATTACATAAGTATAAACATGGTTCAACTCTCTATTGCTTGCTTTTAGCTGTTAATACTGGGTTGCGTATGTAACGCAAATATGCTGTGTCTCTTGGGAGTCTGGCTTCCATAGCAATGGAATCCAATTCCAAACCCATGAAAGTCAAGCAAGTAGTTGCCTTTTCAGTTTTTTCTGCTTTGATGGGAACCCCAAGATCATTGCACATCAACAAAAATTTATCCAAAAACTGATTGCATTTGACTGAATTGGGTGGACCAAAAATAAGGAAATCATCCAAGATATGTAAAATATCCTTGATACCTAGTTTATGTCTTGCTATCCACTCGAGGGCTTTGCTAAATGACTCAAAGAGGGCACATGAGGAAGATGCCCCAAAGGGGAGACAAGAATCATAGTAATAAAGACCCTGAAATTGGAAACCAAGAAGCGGGTGATCGTTTGGGTGGACTGGGATAAGGCAGAAGGCGGAGTCGATATCTGTTTTAGACATAAGGCAGCCGTGGCCTACACGGATCAAACAGTCAACTGCATCGTCAAAAGTAGTGTAATGAACCGAAGCAAAGGTTTTGTCAATGAAATCATTCACTGATTTCCCCTTGGGATAACTAAGGTGGTGAATCAGACGATATTCGCCAGGGGCCTTTTTAGGTACAATGCCAATGGGACTGATTTTCATAACAGGAAAAGGCTGCTGAGGGAAGGGACCTTTTACTCTGCCCAGACTAACTTCTTTGCTGATTTTTGCATGTACTATGTTTGGAAGGTCTTTGCAAGATTTGAGATTTGAGGCCTTTAACGCTGATCTCGGTCCTGTATAACCAAGGTGGAAACCCCTCTGAAATCCATAAACCAAAAATTCTTTATCACTGTAGCCTGTTAAAAAATGCTTAAGCCGGTCAAGTTTTATTGGTGTTATCAACTCGGTTTTATGTGTGTCTTGGCTGAATATTGACTGCTTGGTTGGTGTTTGCTCGTCCAGTGACTGTGGTAACTGTATTTGCTGTATGAAGTCGGGGATTTGGATTGGATGTGTTCCCTTGTTGGGTAATGTTTCTGTTAATTCTGCATCGTAATGCTGAGTGTGAACCTCTGCAGAAGCCACAACGGTGTTGGAATTTGCAGGAATTTTCCCCACAGAAACCTCTCCTGTTGTAAGTCCAGCAGGTCTGTTCAATGAATTTTGTGTTTCTTGTTTGATTTTGATTGAATCTGTTTGGACGAAAGGATCGAAATGGCGATCTGGCTTGGCGGGTTTGAAAAGGAGCATTAGCAGACATTAGCCAAAATTCAGTGTGTAATCTATCCCATGGAATGAGATGATTCTCACGTAGCATACGGAATTGTTGATCATATACTAGCCATGCCTGACCCGGGTTTCTGCGGGCAAGATCACGGACAATTTCAGCATATTTTAGTAATTGTGGGGCCTCAACTGGGAATCGTTCGGCGTATATGGCTGTAAATCTTATAAAAGCCGTTGTCCATTGTTCAATGGTATATATCTTTCTGAGGTTCTGATTAGGTACAAGACTGATTGTTGATTTTGCATCTAGCTGCAAAGAGAAATTAGTGTTTGTTGATGTGGAGAATGTTGTCCTAGGGAGTAAAGAGCCTAAGTCAATGTATTGGTTTTTCCAAATTTTCTTTTTTATTTTATTTGAGACTTGCTGAGAAATTGGTGTGGATATTGGCTCCACATATTGTGGTTGAGTTGAACCCATGTTTATACCTTGAAATGGCGTATATTGCCGTTCCACAAAATTTTGGCCCAAAGTGTTAATATTGTCTTCATCACTCGAGGTGGACGAGTCATCAGAACTTGAGGTCGAATCTGCCACATGATGCTGTTGAAGTTGTGGTGGGCCAAACTGAAGGTTCTGTATGTCTGTTGGAGCCGTAGCCATGTTAGTGTTATTGGACATCATTGCTATCTGGTCTTGTACTTGTTGGGCCACAGGAATAGTGAGCTGTGGCTGTGTGGAGATTGGCTGAGTCTGGTGGTTTAATGTCACAGCCGTGAAATTGTCCCTTGTTTTCCTGCGCTTAGCTGGCCTGACACATGCACGAGATTGATTATGTGACGTAACCGTGTCTGGTAGACTTTGGACCACAAAAGTTGTACTTGTTGCTGGTGGTGTGGTCTTAGTCTTTTTCCGCGACTTAGAGTGTTTTGAGTGTTTGTGAGTTCTTGAACCCGATTCAATTGCTGCAGCAACACAGTTTGTAATTATGCTGTCATTAGGAAGACTGCTGATATTGTCCATGTTAACACCAGCAGACGACATATTATTATCAAATGTCCCTGAGCTGGTTATGGTGTCTGTTGATACCGTGGAGTTACTGGCTGCAACCCGACTGACTCCACTTTGTGTGGTTCTAGAATTAACTGCAGAACATGTTGATTCTCCATCACAGCAGTGGCAGCTTGATATGGTAGCTGAACGCTTTCTCGATACTCGCTGTGACATCTGGAAAAAAATTCAAAAGATTGCAGTATCATTGTTCATACTTCAATGTCGCCATGTCTGATAACCTATGATCTTTCTGATTATATGAAGTATGCATTGTTATGCAGGTTTTAAATAAATGAAAATCATCCCAATTTAAAGTGCCGAAAGTAAAAAGAAAAACAGCAAAATTGTTGTAAGTCCTGGTATCTGCTAACCTGTTTTGACTGTATGACACAGACTCAGATTAGACTGCTACTACAGAATCTGGGTCCACACCCTTAGGATCAAAATTACTGAAGTGAAAATATTAGCGTACTCAATCTGAGGGTTTGTTTGTTTGTTTGTTTTTTTGTTTTTTTTTTTGTTTTTGTTTTTTTCTTCATTGGTCTACATTTTCATGATGTATAAGGGTATCATGAGTCATACATTTAGAATGGGGTTTAGTTTTATCCAATATATGTAATTGAAACCTAGTGTGTAGTTCTTGACAGAAAAATAATGCTGTCAGGCATATATCCGGATTGATTGATCTAAATTAGAAATTACAATGTGTCAGTTGCTACCATATGATGACAGATTATCCTGGCTAAATGACGATCAACTTGAAATAAGTGATTTGATTGGTACATTGGCCATAACGTGAAAAATAACATAAGGCTTGCCAACAGTCTGGCACACTGATACAGTCAGGCACACTGATACTGTATGCTGGTATAAGGTTTGGAAGCACCCATGTTAGAGATGGAAGTATTAATTTTGTATTGTATTAAGGTATGTAGCCAACCATCTGGCATAAGTAATGATATATACGATAAAACTGTTTAGCCAACCATCAGGCTAGAATGTACATTGGTGTGTATTGTAAGGGTATGTAGCCAACCATCTGGCAAAAGTAATGATATATACAATAAAGCTGTTTAGCCAACCATCAGGCTTGAATGTACATTGGTGTGTATTGTAAGGGTATGTAGCCAACCATCTGGCAAAAGTAATGATATATACAATAAAACTGTTTAGACAACCATCAGGCTAGAATGTACATTGGTGTGTATTGTAAGGGTATGTAGCCAACCATCTGGCAAAAGTAATGATATATACAATAAAACTGTTTAGACAACCATCAGGCTTGAATGTACATTGGTGTGTATTGTAAGGGTATGTAGCCAACCATCTGGCAAAAGTAATGATATATACGATAAAGCTGTTTAGCCAACCATCAGGCTAGAATGTACATTGGTGTGTATTGTAAGGGTATGTAGCCAACCATCTGGCAAAAGTAATGATATATACAATAAAACTGTTTAGACAACCATCAGGCTTGAATGTACATTGGTGTGTATTGTAAGGGTATGTAGCCAACCATCTGGCAAAAGTAATGATATATACAATAAAAATGTTTAGCCAACCATCAGGCTAGAATGTACATTGGTGTGTATTGTAAGGGTATGTAGCCAACCATCTGGCAAAAGTAATGATATATACAATAAAACTGTTTAGACAACCATCAGGCTTGAATGTACATTGGTGTGTATTGTAAGGGTATGTAGCCAACCATCTGGCAAAAGTAATGATATATACGATAAAGCTGTTTAGCCAACCATCAGGCTAGAATGTACATTGGTGTGTATTGTAAGGGTATGTAGCCAACCATCTGGCAAAAGTAATGATATATACAATAAAACTGTTTAGCCAACCATCAGGCTTGAATGTACATTGGTGTGTATTGTAAGGGTATGTAGCCAACCATCTGGCAAAAGTAATGATATATACAATAAAAATGTTTAGACAACCATCAGGCTTGAATGTACATTGGTGTGTATTGTAAGGGTATGTAGCCAACCATCTGGCAAAAGTAATGATATATACAATAAAACTGTTTAGCCAACCATCAGGCTAGAATGTACATTGGTGTGTATTGTAAGGGTATGTAGCCAACCATCTGGCAAAAGTAATGATACGAGGGGGGTTCAATATTAATGAAAACCCATTCATAACTCCATCCAAAAAAGCGTTAGGACTTTATGCCATATTCCAAACAAAAGATCAAAGGGTCGCCGTTATAATGGTTTATGAAACATTATTTTATCTTTCCAAATTTAATAAGTTACAGACTTTTTAAAAAGCACACTAATATACACTGCATATATTTTCCTCCGAATTGTGAAGACTCATTTTAACAAAAATAAAGGCATGCTGTATTTTCTGAAACAAACATTTAACATGCATGAATCACATATCTATATTTTTCTGACTCATTTCCCCTTTATCTGCTATAACGATACAAACTTTTGACTTGTACCGATTTCTCATGCAAACGGTTTTATTACGTTACCCCCATTACGTTGACGTCGTTATAAGCAATGGCCGTAACACTAAAATACGCACGGTTTTTGAAAATCAGAAATGTGGCTTTGTACCAGGAAAGGACAATTTTGATTGTATCGAAGTTTCAATACACACAGTGCATAGGCAACAGACCAGTTAAACTGAAACCAATATCTAGGGGTATCTCATCTGAGTGGTATACCTTTTTCGTTTCCTATAATTTTATTGTCTAAAATTAGCCAGCCAGATTATGTACATGTAAATACGTGTAACAATGTCCAAATAATGCACCCGAATGCAAACATCAATGAAAAGCAGTATTTTGTCTGATCTATTACAGTGTAACCAGAGATGGCATTCTTTAAAGTGATTTTCTTATTGCAAAAGACATACTTCGGGGTACTTTATGGGTGAGATTAAATATGGAAATTTCAAAATCGGCTGTATTATTTGCAAATCAATATCAAAGCGACCAGAAAAAATGTTACAAATGATTTTCGTATAAATTTTCGCTATGTTATCGTTCACGCAAAAATGACTCAGTCATTGAAATGCCAGAAAATGTAGCATCAAGGAGGATTTTAACCAAAATGGCAGCCTCAGTATTTCTTAGAACATAAAACAATATCAAAAAGTTTTGCAGGTATAAATCACCAATATATGGATATTTACCACACGAAGAAGCAGACTGAAAATATCCCTCGTTCATGTTGTTATCTGCTTTTGAAAACATTGTTTCATTTCATATCGCAGTGTACTTCAGCACCCTATCTTGAAAGTTGCTTGTGTAAATTAGGTAAGGAGCTGGACAACTGCAATTTTACATTTACTTAACCAAGAAACAGACCTTTTAATGAATGTAATTATGAAGTGTGTAAATATAAAACTTTGGGGTATACTGGGCTGTTTTCATTACATATTGAACGCCCCTCGTATATACAATAAAACTGTTTAGCCAACCATCAGGCTTGAATGTACATTGGTGTGTATTGTAAGGGTTTGTAGCCAACCATCTGGCAAAAGTAATGATATATACAATAAAACTGTTTAGCCAACCATCAGGCTAGAATGTACATTGGTGTGTATTGTAAGGGTATGTAGCCAACCATCTGGCAAAAGTAAATATACAGCCAACTCACTTTATATTGACACTCATTATAATAGCGGAACAGTGAGAACACTATAAAAAACCGCTGTATTTTCACGCATGTACAAGGCTAGCTTAAATTTAATTTTTTGTTTATATAAATGTTGAATAAATATGTCACTGTAAAGAGAGTTGACTGCAATCTTTTTTGGGCTAGCCTTACAGCACAAAAATCAAACAGACTGAATAACATCAATGTGTGCCAACAATCTGGCCAATTGTTTAAGGCAGGCATGCTTGCCTTAATAAAATACTCTTGAAAATAACAGACGGTGAATACTCTAAACACATACGAAATCAACCCTGTGATTAGCCACCATTTGGTAAGCTGTAGTTCTTTGTATATTTATATACATTTGCATAAGGTTTTTGCCAACAATCTGGCAAAATGAACATTGGCTTGCAGTTTAACTGGCCTGACTAAGGATGTGTTTGTTTATTTGCTTTCCAGCATCGGAAGATGAATGTTTCCACATTAAGCTAATAGCCAACCATCTGGCAAATTGTATTAGAAAACATGACAAAATAACACATCAGTACATATTTTGCACGGGTCCGAAGGTGCCAATGGCTTTCAGACTAGTAATATGACGTGTAAGACAATCAAATTTGAATACAATATGGAAAAGTCTGATTAATTTCAGGTAAGTTCAGGGTTGTTTTACCAAAATGGAATCCTCCGAAATATGGTGTCATTCGAATTGCAGCACGCCCATACAATATCGCTAACGACTGCGTTATTATTTTATGAAAAATAAAAAGCACCCGGCTTCTAACGGGGGAAATCTTGAAATGTCATGCTTGCTGTATTGATAGATACGGCTAACCTGATTAATGAGCGCAGCTTTAATGTTTTTCAGCGTTGTTTTTCCTGGGTGATTTATTTCGTTTCCGGTGCGTTCGTGTAGGTTCTTCAATAAGACGAAATAAAGTATTCAGCGAAAATGCGGCTGTCTAGGGAATTGCTACTTGTTATTCATTCTCAGTTCATTAATGACCGAAACAATGACAGCACGTAAGCTGTAGAAATATCTTTTTAGACCGAATGGGTCTGACTAATGGACACCGTCTGGGGCTATGGTGAGACTTTGATGTGGACCCCAAAAACCTTTGTGTCTCCAGAAGCGACAATTTTTGATCGTTGCCAATTCAGTCGTTAGACCATCATTGCTCAGGTCTACCTTTCCGTTAAATGCAACGATGTCGACCTTATGTTTTGTTGGAACTGTCGGCGGAAATCTATGCAGAATTTGCAAGACAGCGACGTAGCGTACGTGTTATGTGTATAATAAGGTGTCGACCAAATCAGTTATGGCAGAAATTAGTGTTTCGTGTGTACATTGATCATCTGCTAGATCATTAGTCCCAATTTGTAAAATTACCATGTCCGGCTCAAAATCTTCGACGTCAGACAAGCGCTTTTTTCTGATAGCTGTTACAGTGGCCCCGGGCAAAGAAGAATACTGCACCATGACTTCACGCGGGTCAAGATTCAATGAGTATGTGAAATGTGTTTGGTTGTTTTTCACAAACCGTTTGAAATGACTTATAAATGAGTGACCAAGGAGGAGGATTTTGTATACCATGATGCTTTGTTCCGCAAAAGAAGTGGTGGGGTTGCCGCTAGCTTAACAGGGGACCACGTGATTAGATCGCATGCGCGTCTGACGCCATATTGAAAGAAAAAAATCAAAGAAATCGGTCTAAAATTCAGTGTTTGACTCGAGTTTTACCTTATTCGTGTGATACAGAATAAGAGAAAATTATGATAAATATGTTTACGTCTTATGCAAAGAAAATTAACATAATAAACCACAAAAAACAATTTTTTGAGCAAAATAAATAGAAACGAGGTCTTACCTCTGACAATTCCAAAAACTGAGTGCGTGATACCGATATGCAAATAGCTTAATTGATTTTGGAGAACGCTGATTGGATAATGGAATTCCTTCACTGCTGATAAGCCCTATGGTCAAGGTTGCCTATCAGCAGTGGACTGCGTGATAGTCTCAAACCATAAAATCTTTTACCTGGCGTAAAAAACATTTATCGTAAATAGATTTTATTTTGTAAAACGGTAATAAAACACAGGTGTAGAGGCACCATTTACAAAACACAATCTGAAAAGCTCAGGCGTGGGGTATTCCATAGCATATTTGCGATTATAGCTGATTTCTTTAAACTTTGCATATAAATAACTTATTTTATACAAACTATGAAAATGTATTTATCGAAATAGATAGTTAAGAATAAGGCTTAGGAAGCAATCCTGACTTACTCCACCTTTGAGGTGGGACCTGTCCCTAAATTTCTATGTCCTAAATCTATAGTTGTGTGTATTTCTATAATTTGTCATCTAGATTGACTCCAAATAATAGGTATTATATTAATACCACGAAACCATTTGGATAAATTGTGGTTTGCATTTTCTGAAGAAGTGATTATGAAATTTCAATATTTTTTCTCGAAAAATGACAAAACCTTCAACATTCTATCCCAAAGATGGATATGCTCTAGTCTTTGTTAAAATATCATATTAAAAAAACATGCCATATATCCTGCTGATCTTAGCAAATTTTCATGAAAATCCAAAACCGGTAACTTTGTAATTTCCTTCCTCTTATGGGTATGGGTCAGTTTTAGCAAAATTAATTATTAAGTTAAAATGAATCAATAACTCGACAGATGGAGGTTGTTTTTATATTTACTTCCACTTTTCTTATAGAAAGACATGTTTAGCTAATATCAAATGATTTGATGGTCCAAAATGCCGAATGTCATGGTCCCATGTCATGGCACTATGGGGCTAAGACAATGTGTAAAAACTTCCTCAAGCCCTGCATGATATTGTTTAAGAATCATAATAACAAAAACAATTCATGCGTAAAAAGCATTTCCTTTACATCCCAACTAAAATAGAGTAACCACATTTTGGTGCCGTGACCAGGATAAAGTGTAACAGAGTCTTATCAAAGGTAACATAGAACAGTGTTCTACATGAATAAGTGAGGTCCAGAAACGAAGCTGTACGCCTAGAATACACAGCCAGCTAAAGTATAAATGTTGCTATTTGATGGATATCAGCATCAGTTTTACAGATCAGAATTAACAGAGAAGATTTAAGCAATAAATTTGCGATACCCTTGGGGCCAAGAGTTCTCTGTGTCAAATATAGTTAATTTTAACCAATAGATTTGACATTTTAGATTCTTGTGAACCAGGTTTTTTAATGAGGCTAAACATTAAAAAATCATAGATATAAGGTTCTTCTCCTGAATGAATTACCTTGTCATAAGGTTTCTCTTCTGTATGAATTTACATTCTTAATAATGTTACATATTAAATGTAAAATTGGTTAGATGTAGTTTTAACGTTAGAAAAAAGATGTGGTATGTACAGGTGTCACCATAATGTATCATTTTGGGAAATATGCTTATTGTGTATGCACTTCATTAAATAAGAATCATGGAACTTAATATCAAAGATTAATGTTTATTTTCTTTGCCAATCCATAACAGGGAATAACAATGAATATATCAACTTCTACCAATAAACACACTAGGATGGTGATTCAAATTAAGCAAGTATTCAAGTATGTTTTACACTGAAACATAATTGTTGTACTTTTTAAATTTCAATGAATTAGGGCCATGTGTTTACATCAAGTTGAAAAAATATTTTAACAGTCCTTAAATTTCATGAAATTTGGTCAACATATTCTAAACATATATGGATAGTTTATATGTTGAAATGGTATCTTGACAAAGACCGAATACAAAATACACAGTTAAAAATTGGGGTACCATGTCATAATAATGAATGCCCACCCACCATCCTAATACATACAAAGCCATTTATGCTATCAACGAACTTATCAATGATATAGTTATTTCATAAAACATTTCTGCACCCGTTACATGATATGTCAGTTACTTTAGAAATGATTATAACTGGGCACCCTAAGATATGGAAGTGATATCATTCATGATGTCATAAATTAGCATGTAATTGCATAAAAACTCAAATGCACCATAAATTTAAAAATCATACCCCAGGCAATTAATAAACATAATAATATAAAACTTCAAGCAGGCTCCCATGTTAATTTCCCATACCTTGTAAAAGCCTAAAAGGGGAATTGAAAAAGTGACGCTGACGTTACATGACGTGAGGCTGACTTCACATAAACCATGTCAACACAATAACAAGTGTGATTGCAGCAAAACAAACGGTTATAAATGAAATTTAAGTGTTTTCAATTTTATTGAAAAATCTTAAGGTTCATTTATTCTGTTGATAAAACTTCTGGGGTAATCAAAATAATGGATTTTAATAGGACTTGACCCAGATGCTACAGTACTTATTTTCCATATGCCAGTTCCGCCAAATAAAATGGAGCTTTTTCGTACATAGTACTACGCATAATGCGTCTTACATACACCCGGGGCTTGATTCTATTCTCGAATTGTGCCGGACATTCCAGATTGTTCTACTTCGTGTCATGGGAATGTCATAATCTGTGAATATGGGGTTTCAAGGTCATGTTCACTATTCCAGTATTTGTTCAAAGACTTTTGTGTATATCTTAACCCTTGCAATGCTGATTAATTTTCAGTGCATCTCCTAATTCTATCATTTTCTCCGGCATTTTTCCAGCTGTAAGTACATAATCTGAAAAAAACGGACCCTTCAGAAATAGAGAGAACCTACAATATAAGAAAACAGCAGACTCGGTTTTATTGAGTCTGTTCATGATAACTAATGGAAAGTGCAACAATTCTCACGTCCCCTAGGACTGGCTTAAGCGGTATTCTGCTTTCCGTCAGAACCTAATATTCATGAAGGATCAGAATATAATAGAGCAATTTATTCAATACTTTACCATCCTTGTCATTTAATTGGTCGATTATACGTTTTTTCTTCCCAGTATGGTCATAAATTCCTATCTTGTCTTCTCCTGATTCTGAGAATAATATATAAATACTTTCACGTGAAACAGTCGCACCCTGGCATTCCATCCCAAGATCTAAAGTATGGCCTAATGCAAGTGAAGGTGTCACTTGAATGAACTTTAAGTACTAGTATTGTAGCCCAAGGAATGTTACTATCACTTGGTGTTGATTTACTGGAGCTAGATCGTAAAGTGGTCCATGAACGTCAATGCTTTCCTTCATTAGCAGGTTTTCATCTAGAAGTTTTAATTTCTTATTGTACTCATCATACAGAATCAGTTCCCCTGATGGAAGGAATGCAGATCCTGTAATAATCGCATCATAGGCATCAGATTGTACCTTTACTTTAACCTGATTGTGTGCTGTTACCGACATTTCAGCAAAGCCTTTCTGTTGTGGTATTCTGGAAGTATGACACTTAACTGTACCAAGATCTTGATCATCTGCAATAGTTATAATTTGATTACATTCAAAAAAAATATGAGGCTGGTATACTTCTTTGGTGATTTCTTCTATGATTGTTGTCAAAGCTTTCACTGCTTGTGATAGTTCTGCATTATACACAAATATACTCTGTCGTGTCGTTCTCTTGCCAATATAAGGTTCCTTCTGTACGTATCTAAGCTGTTCAATGCAGCTTTACATGTATCTAATTGTTGGGTTATAGTCTTCGTTTCTTGAGTTTCCAAGATGTTAATGTCTGAAAGAGTTTTTACTTCCATGCTTTCAAGTTTGATGCTCAGCTCTTCTCGAAATTGTTTAGCTCTGTCTCGACAGTCTTTGGCCTCCAAAGTAAGATTGTTCAGGTCCGTTTCTCTACTCTCTGCTAGAGATATTATCGTTTCATTCAACTCCTTCCAGTTGTCAATAGTTTCATCTGTACTATAAACAG
The DNA here is from genome assembly GCA_964019695.1 of Loripinus fragilis. Classification (NCBI taxonomy): domain Eukaryota; kingdom Metazoa; phylum Mollusca; class Bivalvia; order Lucinida; family Lucinidae; genus Loripinus; species Loripinus fragilis. The sequence goes on along the minus strand of OZ026528.1, from coordinate 56,613,833 downwards.
CAAAATCCATGCTTATGTCACCAATATCGCTAGTTTGACACCTTCTATGATGAAGAGATCCACAGTTCACACAAACAAGGCTGCAGTGTTCTTTACAATAGACAGCTACCTCATTTTTCAAACAAGATCATAGAACAGTATCTAAAACTGCCTTTTCCCCCATTGATCGCTTTGGTGGCATCAGTTCACCAGACAATAGTTTATGTGAACGTGTTAATTTTAATTTCTCATGAGCTGTTTTACACGGCTCACATAAATATTCCTCGCATTCCTGGCAAAAGGCTGCTGCTTTCTTGGAGATATGGTTATATTCACAAGGATCACAGTCGATGGCAAAACTTTCATCCGAAGAGACTTGATATCCCTTTGCACCATCGACTGAGTCCATGTTTTTGTTCTTGTGTTTCTGAAATTACAAAAAGAAATAGAGGATCTTACATGAGTGCTCATGTTTTATTGATTTTATTAAACGAGTTGGGGAAAAGAGAAAAAATGCGAGGCTTGCCGAGCATTTTATCTCTTTTTCGCAACTGAGTTTAATAGATTCAATAAAACAAGAGCACGAATGTTAGATTCTATTTATCATATGACATAAAGAATACTTTGAAATCTCATTTCTGGCGTAAAAAAACGTTATAACGTTGTCAATATGTACGCAACGTTGTTATGGACGTCATTACGTTTCCCGAAAATTGATAAACCACTAGTGGTTTACAGATTTTATTGCATGGCGTTATTACACTCCCAGACGCGACGTCATATGATATATTTTTTTTAAAACAAGCCGTTGAAAACGCTACATATCCATACTCGAACGAGTGTGTCTACCTCTATCAGTAGGACGAGTCAATTACCAGTTTTATAGGCGTTGGGTGTTATTTTTCTTCTTTTTTTCAAATTCTGATTAGAACTTCTGTTAGCAAACAATGAAGACCCTGATCAGACACAGAAAATGAGCTTAAATGAGAGCATACGTTAAAAAATGTCAAGGAAATAAGAAAAAAAGGTCATTTCAATTTAAAACTTATTTCATGAAATTTCAAGATTCTATCTCTAATTTAACTTAAATGAGTGAAGAAAGCTAGTTTCTTCCAACATTATTTCATTTTGCGTTGATATGCACTGTATCGACGCAAAATGAAATAATCGTATTATTGCATCTTTACTTCATTTTGCGTCGACGTTGACGACACAAATTGAAATGAAAAAATCAAAATGAAATAAATTATTACAATATTTCAAAACGTGTTGCAACACAGCTTGCTCGTGCACACTGCTCAGAAGGTACATCAGACTTAATACATGTTGTCGTAAAATTGTCGTCGAAAAAGCGGGTTCTGAGAAGACTTTTATGCTGGTAATTTTCTTATGGTACCTTAATTTTAGTGTTTTATTTCTCTAAATAAGTAAGGGTGCAAAGAACAATTTTTTGAGCAAAATAAATAGAAACGAGGTCTTACCTCTGACAATTCCAAAAACTGAGTGCGTGATACCGATATGCAAATAGCTTAATTGATTTTGGAGAACGCTGATTGGATAATGGAATTCCTTCACTGCTGATAAGCCCTATGGTCAAGGTTGCCTATCAGCAGTGGACTGCGTGGTAGTCTCAAACCATAAAATCTTTTACCTGGCGTAAAAAACATTTATCGTAAATAGATTTTATTTTGTAAAACGGTAATAAAACACAGGTGTAGAGGCACCATTTACAAAACACAATCTGAAAAGCTCAGGCGTGGGGTATTCCATAGCATATTTGCGATTATAGCTGATTTCTTTAAACTTTGCATATAAATAACTTATTTTATACAAACTATGAAAATGTATTTATCGAAATAGATAGTTAAGAATAAGGCTTAGGAAGCAATCCTGACTTACTCCACCTTTGAGGTGGGACCTGTCCCTAAATTTCTATGTCCTAAATCTATAGTTGTGTGTATTTCTATAATTTGTCATCTAGATTGACTCCAAATAATAGGTATTATATTAATACCACGAAACCATTTGGATAAATTGTGGTTTGCATTTTCTGAAGAAGTGATTATGAAATTTCAATATTTTTTCTCGAAAAATGACAAAACCTTCAACATTCTATCCCAAAGATGGATATGCTCTAGTCTTTGTTAAAATATCATATTAAAAAAACATGCCATATATCCTGCTGATCTTAGCAAATTTTCATGAAAATCCAAAACCGGTAACTTTGTAATTTCCTTCCTCTTATGGGTATGGGTCAGTTTTAGCAAAATTAATTATTAAGTTAAAATGAATCAATAACTCGACAGATGGAGGTTGTTTTTATATTTACTTCCACTTTTCTTATAGAAAGACATGTTTAGCTAATATCAAATGATTTGATGGTCCAAAATGCCGAATGTCATGGTCCCATGTCATGGCACTATGGGGCTAAGACAATGTGTAAAAACTTCCTCAAGCCCTGCATGATATTGTTTAAGAATCATAATAACAAAAACAATTCATGCGTAAAAAGCATTTCCTTTACATCCCAACTAAAATAGAGTAACCACATTTTGGTGCCGTGACCAGGATAAAGTGTAACAGAGTCTTATCAAAGGTAACATAGAACAGTGTTCTACATGAATAAGTGAGGTCCAGAAACGAAGCTGTACGCCTAGAATACACAGCCAGCTAAAGTATAAATGTTGCTATTTGATGGATATCAGCATCAGTTTTACAGATCAGAATTAACAGAGAAGATTTAAGCAATAAATTTGCGATACCCTTGGGGCCAAGAGTTCTCTGTGTCAAATATAGTTAATTTTAACCAATAGATTTGACATTTTAGATTCTTGTGAACCAGGTTTTTTAATGAGGCTAAACATTAAAAAATCATAGATATAAGGTTCTTCTCCTGAATGAATTACCTTGTCATAAGGTTTCTCTTCTGTATGAATTTACATTCTTAATAATGTTACATATTAAATGTAAAATTGGTTAGATGTAGTTTTAACGTTAGAAAAAAGATGTGGTATGTACAGGTGTCACCATAATGTATCATTTTGGGAAATATGCTTATTGTGTATGCACTTCATTAAATAAGAATCATGGAACTTAATATCAAAGATTAATGTTTATTTTCTTTGCCAATCCATAACAGGGAATAACAATGAATATATCAACTTCTACCAATAAACACACTAGGATGGTGATTCAAATTAAGCAAGTATTCAAGTATGTTTTACACTGAAACATAATTGTTGTACTTTTTAAATTTCAATGAATTAGGGCCATGTGTTTACATCAAGTTGAAAAAATATTTTAACAGTCCTTAAATTTCATGAAATTTGGTCAACATATTCTAAACATATATGGATAGTTTATATGTTGAAATGGTATCTTGACAAAGACCGAATACAAAATACACAGTTAAAAATTGGGGTACCATGTCATAATAATGAATGCCCACCCACCATCCTAATACATACAAAGCCATTTATGCTATCAACGAACTTATCAATGATATAGTTATTTCATAAAACATTTCTGCACCCGTTACATGATATGTCAGTTACTTTAGAAATGATTATAACTGGGCACCCTAAGATATGGAAGTGATATCATTCATGATGTCATAAATTAGCATGTAATTGCATAAAAACTCAAATGCACCATAAATTTAAAAATCATACCCCAGGCAATTAATAAACATAATAATATAAAACTTCAAGCAGGCTCCCATGTTAATTTCCCATACCTTGTAAAAGCCTAAAAGGGGAATTGAAAAAGTGACGCTGACGTTACATGACGTGAGGCTGACTTCACATAAACCATGTCAACACAATAACAAGTGTGATTGCAGCAAAACAAACGGTTATAAATGAAATTTAAGTGTTTTCAATTTTATTGAAAAATCTTAAGGTTCATTTATTCTGTTGATAAAACTTCTGGGGTAATCAAAATAATGGATTTTAATAGGACTTGACCCAGATGCTACAGTACTTATTTTCCATATGCCAGTTCCGCCAAATAAAATGGAGCTTTTTCGTACATAGTACTACGCATAATGCGTCTTACATACACCCGGGGCTTGATTCTATTCTCGAATTGTGCCGGACATTCCAGATTGTTCTACTTCGTGTCATGGGAATGTCATAATCTGTGAATATGGGGTTTCAAGGTCATGTTCACTATTCCAGTATTTGTTCAAAGACTTTTGTGTATATCTTAACCCTTGCAATGCTGATTAATTTTCAGTGCATCTCCTAATTCTATCATTTTCTCCGGCATTTTTCCAGCTGTAAGTACATAATCTGAAAAAAACGGACCCTTCAGAAATAGAGAGAACCTACAATATAAGAAAACAGCAGACTCGGTTTTATTGAGTCTGTTCATGATAACTAATGGAAAGTGCAACAATTCTCACGTCCCCTAGGACTGGCTTAAGCGGTATTCTGCTTTCCGTCAGAACCTAATATTCATGAAGGATCAGAATATAATAGAGCAATTTATTCAATACTTTACCATCCTTGTCATTTAATTGGTCGATTATACGTTTTTTCTTCCCAGTATGGTCATAAATTCCTATCTTGTCTTCTCCTGATTCTGAGAATAATATATAAATACTTTCACGTGAAACAGTCGCACCCTGGCATTCCATCCCAAGATCTAAAGTATGGCCTAATGCAAGTGAAGGTGTCACTTGAATGAACTTTAAGTACTAGTATTGTAGCCCAAGGAATGTTACTATCACTTGGTGTTGATTTACTGGAGCTAGATCGTAAAGTGGTCCATGAACGTCAATGCTTTCCTTCATTAGCAGGTTTTCATCTAGAAGTTTTAATTTCTTATTGTACTCATCATACAGAATCAGTTCCCCTGATGGAAGGAATGCAGATCCTGTAATAATCGCATCATAGGCATCAGATTGTACCTTTACTTTAACCTGATTGTGTGCTGTTACCGACATTTCAGCAAAGCCTTTCTGTTGTGGTATTCTGGAAGTATGACACTTAACTGTACCAAGATCTTGATCATCTGCAATAGTTATAATTTGATTACATTCAAAAAAAATATGAGGCTGGTATACTTCTTTGGTGATTTCTTCTATGATTGTTGTCAAAGCTTTCACTGCTTGTGATAGTTCTGCATTATACACAAATATACTCTGTCTGTCGTGTCGTTCTCTTGCCAATATAAGGTTCCTTCTGTACGTATCTAAGCTGTTCAATGCAGCTTTACATGTATCTAATTGTTGGGTTATAGTCTTCGTTTCTTGAGTTTCCAAGATGTTAATGTCTGAAAGAGTTTTTACTTCCATGCTTTCAAGTTTGATGCTCAGCTCTTCTCGAAATTGTTTAGCTCTGTCTCGACAGTCTTTGGCCTCCAAAGTAAGATTGTTCAGGTCCGTTTCTCTACTCTCTGCTAGAGATATTATCGTTTCATTCAACTCCTTCCAGTTGTCAATAGTTTCATCTGTACTATAAACAGCAAAATCCATGCTTATGTCACCAATATCGCTAGTTTGACACCTTCTATGATGAAGAGATCCACAGTTCACACAAACAAGGCTGCAGTGTTCTTTACAATAGACAGCTACCTCATTTTTCAAACAAGATCATAGAACAGTATCTAAAACTGCCTTTTCCCCCATTGATCGCTTTGGTGGCATCAGTTCACCAGACAATAGTTTATGTGAACGTGTTAATTTTAATTTCTCATGAGCTGTTTTACACGGCTCACATAAATATTCCTCGCATTCCTGGCAAAAGGCTGCTGCTTTCTTGGAGATATGGTTATATTCACAAGGATCACAGTCGATGGCAAAACTTTCATCCGAAGAGACTTGATATCCCTTTGCACCATCGACTGAGTCCATGTTTTTGTTCTTGTGTTTCTGAAATTACAAAAAGAAATAGAGGATCTTACATGAGTGCTCATGTTTTATTGATTTTATTAAACGAGTTGGGGAAAAGAGAAAAAATGCGAGGCTTGCCGAGCATTTTATCTCTTTTTCGCAACTGAGTTTAATAGATTCAATAAAACAAGAGCACGAATGTTAGATTCTATTTATCATATGACATAAAGAATACTTTGAAATCTCATTTCTGGCGTAAAAAAACGTTATAACGTTGTCAATATGTACGCAACGTTGTTATGGACGTCATTACGTTTCCCGAAAATTGATAAACCACTAGTGGTTTACAGATTTTATTGCATGGCGTTATTACACTCCCAGACGCGACGTCATATGATATATTTTTTTTAAAACAAGCCGTTGAAAACGCTACATATCCATACTCGAACGAGTGTGTCTACCTCTATCAGTAGGACGAGTCAATTACCAGTTTTATAGGCGTTGGGTGTTATTTTTCTTCTTTTTTTCAAATTCTGATTAGAACTTCTGTTAGCAAACAATGAAGACCCTGATCAGACACAGAAAATGAGCTTAAATGAGAGCATACGTTAAAAAATGTCAAGGAAATAAGAAAAAAAGGTCATTTCAATTTAAAACTTATTTCATGAAATTTCAAGATTCTATCTCTAATTTAACTTAAATGAGTGAAGAAAGCTAGTTTCTTCCAACATTATTTCATTTTGCGTTGATATGCACTGTATCGACGCAAAATGAAATAATCGTATTATTGCATCTTTACTTCATTTTGCGTCGACGTTGACGACACAAATTGAAATGAAAAAATCAAAATGAAATAAATTATTACAATATTTCAAAACGTGTTGCAACACAGCTTGCTCGTGCACACTGCTCAGAAGGTACATCAGACTTAATACATGTTGTCGTAAAATTGTCGTCGAAAAAGCGGGTTCTGAGAAGACTTTTATGCTGGTAATTTTCTTATGGTACCTTAATTTTAGTGTTTTATTTCTCTAAATAAGTAAGGGTGCAAAGATCAGGAATCGATACGATCAAGTACCACACCTGACCCAGGATACCAATGGGAAAGTTACAAACTCACCGTTATACACCACAAACGAGAGCCAAGATCTCAGCCCTTTCCTAGCAGGTGACCACAGGGCAGAAATAAACAGATGCACACAAAAGGCATAACAAACACAAGACAGAAAAAAAACATAAAAGATCCACAAAAGAAGCACCGCCTTGGAACGGTCAGTAAAATATTTTCTGGAGGGCTTAAACCGGTTTCACGGCGCCAACCTTACCCTTAGTTCAGATGTGGATCAAGACACAGATATTTGGTTTGCATGAAAGACCTCTAACTTATCAATGCATCATCTCCCAGAACATAAAATCAAGATATAAAAAGGAGATAAAGCTAAGATAAGGACTCAACAGTAAATAAAACTAGAGCCACTAGAAAAATCTCTAATCCTCATTTAGATTGAAGAGGATTGACTTTTATGGTTGAAACTGGTCGCAAATAGAATTTATTTTAGTGCGCTCTTCAGCCGGCTCTGGAGCCTCCGAACAAGCGTGATTTGCTGGGTACATGCAAGCTGGTGTGTGGAATAACAATTAATACATTATGCGCATAGTTTAAGTTTGATAGTTTAAGCCTGTCTCACAACAATCGTACGATCGTTTGTTCGTGCGATTTCCAGCAGGCGTCAGGCCGTGAGGCAGATCTCAGACAAAATTTGCATGCCTCATGTGGATTTTCACTAAACGCAAGGCAGCCGTACAATGCTCGCAAGATTGTCTTGCGTTCGGGCACAGGGCTGTCGCCAGATTCGCTTGCAGAGTTGCAAGGCTGTCGCAAGTGTGGCCGTGCGACAGTCGTGCGAACTTCATGGGTAGTCGTACGTTTCGTAGCATTCTTGCGGCAGCTGTGTACAAAAAGCGCAAGATCATTGCACGGTAATCGCGCGGCAGTCGTGCGGCATTTTCGGGCCAAGTACGTGAGTACCAGCTCTTACTATCGTACGAACGCCTTGCGTGCCGCATTACAGCAAACTTGCAACAGCCTTGCTTGCCTTGCGTCCTCATAAGATCGCAAGAGAATCGCAAGGAAAATGTACATGTCTAAAATTCAGTTTTTGTCGTTGCGGAAGCCGTGCGACCCTGTGATATCGCAAGGCAGTCTTGCGGTGTTGCACACAACACCGTAAGACTGTCGCACGAAATCAGATAGGGGTACTTTCATCTGTGCCCACGCATGGATTTTATTTAAACTTTGCATAATAATAACTCATTATATACGAACTATGAAAATGTATTTATCGAATTAGATAGTTAAGAATACGGCTTAGGGAGCAACCCTGACGTTTTTCACCATTGAGGTGGTACCTGTCTCTAAACTTCCATGTCTTAAATCTATAGTTTTGTTTATTTCTATGATTTGTCATCTAGATTGAAATACAAAATACCATAGACATTATATTAATACCACGAAACCATTTGGATAAGTTATGGTTTACGTTTTCAGAAGAAGTGATTATAAAATTTTAATTTTTTTTTCAAAAAATTTCAAAACATTCGACATTCGATTCAAAAGATAGATATGTTCTAGTATTTGTCAAGATAGTATATTATCACGAATACATGCCATATATATTCTGCTGATCTGAGCCAAATATCATGAAAATCCAAAACCGGTAACTTTGTCATTTCCTACCTCTTATGGGTATAGGTCAGTTTTAGCGAAATTAATTACTAAGTTGAAATGAATCAATAACTCGACATAAGGAGGTTGTATTTTAATCTACTTCCACTTTTCTTAAAGAAAGACATGTTTAGACAATTTTAAATGATTCAATGGTCAGAAATGCCGAAGGTCATAGCCCTATGTCATGGCACTATGGGGCCAAGACAATGTGTATCTCTTCCTCAAGTCCTGCATGATATTGTTTAAGAAACATAATACCTTAACATAAAAGTGTGGAAACAAGAAGTCAAAATATTTCCTTTACATCCCAACTAAACTAGAGGAACCACATTTTGGTACCGTGACCAGGATAAAGTGTAACAGAGTCTTATCAAAGGTATCATAGAACAGTGTTCTACATGAATAAGTGAGGTCCAGAAACGAAACTGTATGCCTAGAATAAGTATAAATGTTGCCATTTGATGGAAATCAGCATCGGTTTTACAAAACAGAATGAACAGAGAAGATTTAAGCATTAAATTAACAATACCTTTGAAGCCAAGAGCTCTCTGTAACAAAAATGGTTAATTGTTACCAATAGGTTTGACAGGGGGTTATTTCGTGAACCAGGTTTATTAATAAGGCTTACAATTATAAAATCATAGACATATCATAGACATAAGGTTCTTCTCCTGTATGAACTGACTTGTCATAAGGTTTCTCTTCTGTATGAATTAAAATTCTTAATAATGTTACATATTAAGTGTATCATTGGTTAGATGTAGTTTTAACGTTAGAAACTAGATATGGTAAGTACAGGTATCACCATATTGTATCATTTTGGCTAATATTATTGTGTAGGCACTTCATTAAATAAGAATCATGGCACTTAATATCAAAGAATATTGTTTTTTTCTTTTTCCAATCCATTATGGGGAAAAACACTGAAAAGATCAACTTCTACCAATAAACGTACTAGCATGGTGATCCAAACTTAGCAAGTATTCAAGTATGTTTTACACTGAAGCATAAATATTGTATTTTTTCATTCGGATGAATTAGGGCAAAGTGTTTACATCAAGTTGAAAAAATATGTTACCGGTCTTTGAATTTCATGAAATTTGGTCTACATATTCTTAACATATATGGATAGTTTATATGTTGAAATGGTATCTTGACAAAGACCGCAATGTGTAAAAATGTTAATTCCAAATTTCACTGAATACAAAATATACAGTTGAAAATTGGGGTACCATGCCATAAAAATGAATGCCCACCCAAAATCCTAATACATACAAAGCCATTTTTAGTAACAACGAACTTATCAATGATATATTTATTTAATAAAACATTTCTGCACCCGTTATATGATATGTCAATTACTTTAGAAGTGATTATAACTGGGTACCCCAGGTATTATAGTGATATCATTCATGACGTCATAACTTAGCAATGGAATTCTATAAAAACTCAAATGCACCATAAATATAAAAGTCATACCCCAGACAATTAAATTACATAATATTATCAAATTCCAAGTGTGGGCAGACTCCCATGTTAATTTCCCATACCATGCAAGAGCCCCTTTGCCGTCGTACGGCTGCCGTACAATTGATGTGAAACAGACTTAAAAAGCATGGTTGCAGGGGTGACAAAAACAGAAATTATTGTTATCAAACCTGGTTCTTGTGATGTCTCAAGAAAGAATGTATGAAACTTAACCCACTTAAGCAGAATGGAATGTTCCACTGTTATCAATTGGACAAGGCAGTTTCCGTTTAAAGGGTTTTTGGGTGGTGTTTTTTCTTCATTTTATTCAAATTAAAATAGGACATCTTGTAAGGAAACAGTGGAGACCCTGATTTGTGGCGTCTGATCTGGACCAGCACTGTTTGCCTACATGTATATCCCTTAAAAAAGGACCCAAGGCTAATAACGATTAACGCCACCATTATCACTTTAAGAATTGTTGCATCCTATAACTTTAAAGATGTACAATCGCCTGAATGTTATAAAAGTTTCATGTCCGATCTGGACTGTTAAATGCATTTTAAGAAATGTAGCTGTTAAAACTCGTTGTCAGCTCATCCTTGGTGTTCAAGGGCATCTGGAGCTCCGTTGCACAATTGTTTAGATGGACAGATAAGTACACTTTAATACCAGCCAGTAAGTAATTTTGAACATTTTTTTATTGTAGATAAATCGCAATTTTGGAGGAAAACGCGGTGAAAAGCTATATATTGCGTTGTATATCTTTAAAACTATGGAAGATCTCGTCATTAATCGTCAACCAGACGCTGATTAAGTTTACTATATGTAGGAACCACGTGATAGGAACATCTATAAATCTTACTAATGATGAAGCAAATCATGACTTTGAATTTTATAATTTAACCCTTGAAGTGCTTATCATGACTACATCAGACGACAGTTCATTTCCAGTTTTGGGTGGCAATAGGACTTAATATTTCTTGTGAATCGTGTGCCAGCAGAAGATCATCATGGAATATAAAGTCTAAGGTGGATTTTTAAAGCGAGGCCAAACTTTGAAAATTTTGTCTGCTGCAAATTTTGAGTGGCACTTTAAGGGTTAAATGAGCAAGCAGCGTGTGATGAGGCATAAATATGCGATGAATTATTTACCTGCAAATGGCAACATTTGTCGTCTGCTGATAACATGTGTGAACAGTTTGTTCCCAGATCAGGCCCGACAAAACGTCGGGCCTGATCTGGAACCAAACTGTTTGACAGTCTGATGGTGTTCCAAAAAAGATGCTTTTGAAAAGTCAGCTTTGACAAAAATCATCAGACGACAAACCCATGCAAAACTGCCCAGCGTATAACGGGTCAAGGCAATATTATTGCAAAGTACAGAAGCAGACATGAACCCGGTAACTTATACACAACAGTGCCCAGAACAGGGCAGGTTCAGGTGTGTTTATCATAGTTCTTCGGAAGTAAAAAAAAATGTGTTCAGATGTGGTACATGTAATAAGGACGGACAAGACACGAATATACTAACAAAGAAGTTAGGTCACCGATGGGAGGAGAAGCCTTTGCGCATGTACTGGCAAACATGACTAAGGTATTTGCAGGGGTGAATTCTCGGACTTGCATATTAGAGATTGTGCATTCATATTTGTTTACTTGACCGACTAGGAAGGACACTAATGTTAGGTATTGTTTTTATGTTTGACCTAATTGCAACTGAATCTAAAAAACTAAGGTTTTTGTATTGTTGTTGTTCTTATTACCATCGCTGTTTTCGTTGTTGTAGTTGTTGTTTTCGCTATTTTAAGCCCACAATGAATATGGAAACAATCACATGCTTGCATAAAGAGCATAAACATTACATGTATATAGTTTTCTCGTTTAAGGTCGCATTAAATATAGTCGATTAATACTCGTAAGAACTGGCCCTGGCGAATTTCACAGGGTTTTTTTTATCTTGTGAAAATGAAATTCTGAAACAATGAAGCTTATATGTTTTTGTTCAGGGTTTTTGAAAATGGAAGCTTTGTAAAAAAAGCAATGCTTATGCAGTTCTTATTATATGCATCACAAAATGTTTTGAAAACAGTAGCTTATATAATATTATTCAGGATCAGGATATTATTATTATTTTCAAAATCCTGAGTTAAGGCATAAGCTAATCCTGAAATCGTTCGCCTACATGCGCGGATCCAGAAAGTTTTGCCAGAGGGGGTCCATTTTTTTTTTTTTTTTTTTTTTGGGGGGGGGGGGGGGTAAGGGGAAAGAGGATCCAAACAGCACTAAAAGCGGGCAATCATCTGTCCGCCAGCGAAACGTCATTTAAAATGAAGATGAAGATGGCCCAACATAGAATGCTGGCTTGGCAGCTTTGTGATTTTTCAGGGGATTCAGACCAGTATTCCAAAGAAACCCTATATTTTTGTAATTTTTCAGGGGGGACCCCCTGTCCCACCCTCTGGATCCGTACATGACCATATAATATGCAATACTAGTAATATTCTTCTACAGTGAGAATACGGCAAACCCTGTTTTTATCTTTCAATATAGGAGTGCATGTTGTGCTGATTGTTTGTTGTTAACACAATGTACATGACTGTATTATGGAGGATGAAAACTACGAAGAGATACTTGGCAGGTCCTCGGAAAGAACTCCCCTGTTGCTGGAAAGGAAGCGTCGTATCGCCTATGATGTCATATATGAAGTAGAAACACAGTAAGTGGTATTTTAGTAAAGTATACGTCCTAATTCTATTTTTTTTTTATCACATGAAGTCGCTTCTTGGCATGTATGTAATGTAATGACTTACATAGAAACGTTGCATAGATTGACAAAATCATAACGTGTTCGCTCTAAAAATACGATTTAAAAGTAGCTTAAGTGTCGTATGATAAATAGACAGCTGCTTTATTATTGATTTTATTATATACGCGTTGCGAAAAAAAAGCAATACAATGTTCGGCAACTCTCACATTTTGTCAACTTGTTTAATAAATTCAGATAGCCAGTCAGACATACAAGCAGATACGATGGGAATTCAATAAGTCCGTAGAACTCGGCATCTTTCTATATATATACAATTCAAGATTTTCTTATTCATTTTTGAGTAGTCTAAACCTTTGACCACCTTTGCCAGTTGAATGATAACAGCCGTTCAGTCAACATATACATTTTTTGCTTTTACTTTTTGTTTGAAACCTATATCCATAGGCAAAAGTGAAAAATAATGGAACGTCAGAATATTGAGTGCAGAGCAGTCATAAAGTTCTTCACTAAGGAGTAGGAATCTATCGGCGCATGGCTAATGTGTAATGGTGATAGGAGCCCAAAGCATTCCAAAGTGGCAAAATGGTCAGAAGAATTTGAACGTGAGTGAGGCTCCTTAGAAGATGACTCAATGCCAGGTCGCCCTATTGATGTCATCAGCCAGAGTAATCAACCGTGTTGGCAGACTTGTGCTAAACGATCGCCGAATCAAATTTGCCGAACTTGCTTCAGAATGTGGTATTTCTAATTTTAGGAATGCCAAAATCATCTGCCAGATGGGATCCCAGAAACCTGGCCCCGAGGTTATAAAACTTGAATATAGTCTCAAGCTCAAAATAAAGCACACTGATTGGCTACTTGCGGACACGCGGCAAGCAGCCAGTCATTGCGCTTTTTTGAGTTTGAGAATGAACTCAAGTTCTATAGCCTCGGGGCCTGAACATTCAAAATCGTCAGCAATGGCTGGAGTCAAATCAAGAACTTCTTGTGAAGTGTACAATACCAATCCAGAAGTCTCACACTCGTCATGTAAAAGGAGATTAAACATGGCTTCACCCCTGGACCCTTATATTAAAACGAGTCCATGTAATGTCTGCACCCTGGCTCAACCCACCTTAGAAATTTCGGACCCAACCGTCAGCCGCCAAGGTAATGGCCACGGTGTTTTGGGGACTCCAAAGGATTACATTGATAGATTACAAGCCTGGTGGTACTTCAATTACAGGAGAATAATCTGCCTTAAAGAAAAACGACGGGCAAAGCTAATCCGTTTGACATGGTAATGTCCCAGTGCATAAATTCAGAGTTGCACAAGCGGCTGTTCGTGAGTGCAAGTTTCAGCAGTTAAATCACCCGCCATACAGTCCAGACCTGGTCCCAAGTAATTATTATCTGTTTTGAAATTTAAAGTCCCACTTAAGTGGAGCGAGATTTCGGGACGATGATGAGCTCAATGCTGCTACAGTGGCTTGGTTTGGGGACCAAACAGACTACCTTTATTTCAAAGGCATAGACTGCTTCGAAGAAAAGTGGGCTAAACGTATTGAAGTAAAGGGGAATTATATTGAAAAATAATGTTAAAACCATCTTACAATATGTGAGTTAAACCCCGAGTTCTACGAACGTATTGAACTCCCCTTGTAGATGGATAGATTTTGCCGCTCGAGCCCACGGCTGTTGGAATGCTGGTCGGCGGTCTAACCTCCTGAGCTACCTGGATGGTCAAAATCACCATCGCCTACTTTCTTTGTATTGACCAACTCGAGGCTGTTTGACTTGGGTCGGTAACTGCTTCAAACACAGGTTGGGTGTGCAGCAAAGATGGAACTTTACATTCCAAGCACAGGTTTAGATAGACAATTTTTTTCAACTTAAAAATGTAAATATTTTCTCACCGATCAGTTTTAACATTGAGACGGTTCTTTTGAGCACCCAAAACATATGTTATGGTTGAGAAATAAGAAAAATAAATTTTTCGTTACGCACTCTTTAGCAAAAGTCCTGATTCAAAGTCATAAGTACCAAATTATTATGAGCTGGCTAGTTTTCTATCAACATGTATTTGGCACAGGCTCAACTCAAACATGCAATAATGTGACGCGCCATGACATTTTGTGCCCAAATGCGGTAAAACGTGACGTCGGGAAAACGCGCTGCAAAAGTGACGTAATTTATGCAACTGCACTTTGCTGCGCAATTTGTACGTCGCTAAGCGTCATTTGTTAACATCGTTTAGAGCCCAAGAGGCGCATTTCTTCGCAAAGAAATATCTAATAAATAACGGAATCAATTCCATTTCGAACGTAAATTGTATGCGCAAAAATGTGTGTCCGTTTCAGTAGGCACACCTTTTGTCCCCAATGTTGTCGTACAGCACGTGAGCGGTTTTGT
Organism: Loripinus fragilis; assembly: GCA_964019695.1. Lineage (NCBI taxonomy): Eukaryota > Metazoa > Mollusca > Bivalvia > Lucinida > Lucinidae > Loripinus > Loripinus fragilis. Next base: position 56,598,662 of record OZ026528.1, on the reverse strand, counting down.
TGCCTGTTGTGTTGAGGCGACACACTACAAGTGGAAAGTTCCATCCTACTTATGGGTGGTGTGGCATACGATGCTCGTTTCAGTGTATGCAATAAACGTAATACTTTGAGGTACAGTCACAGGACATAATTATTCGCCGTATTACAACGTCGCCGTTTAAATCAATGTATTTCCAGATTTTTTGGCAAAATTATTGTCGCAAAACAATAGAAGCTACAACCGTGAAAAAAGTACCAAATGAACGAAATTTGATTTACGCAATATACAATTTTTTTGTAGCTTCTTGGTGTCTGTTGTTTTCGTATTGTAGCCATTTAAATAAGACGACAAATTTAAATGGTATTGTTTGGCGACGTTAACCGTTTAGCGTCAATGAAAATCGTGACATTTTACTAAAAATGTAGTTAATTATGGTTATAGCTGATAAATATTCAAACAAAATTATTCGGATAGATACATGTACACATGTATTCCTGTTAAGTAGATCTAAATGTACCTCGACATATAAGATGCAGATTCATAGTCTACACTGTTCACAACTTCCGCGACTGTAATTTGAACATTTCAGCATGTGATCCTATCAAATATAAGCGGACAACATTTGATTAGTGTCGGAGTTCGACTTCGAATTGGCTTAAACATTGTTCAAACCGCGTTTCTGTATATTTCATGAAAAAAAACCTAAGTTGTGTAACTCATAACGTGCCGACCAAAATGTTTTGGGTCTTTTTATTAATCTGCTAAGGGTATAAAGCTGTCATTCACACTAGAAAGAGCCGCTTCTAATGAGTACCCACTGCAAACATTTTCTTTGAAAAATATGAAAATAGCGCTTTGGGTATCCATTGGTCTTGACCTGCTTCTAAACAGTTTGTGTTGCACAGATATATTAGCAAGTGACAGCCAAAGAAATATGAAGATAGGGAAGAGGTGGGGACTGGTACATCCACATGAATCTCTTTGATCCGATGCATCTAGCGATAGGAGGACATAATTTCGTCACGTTTTGATATCGAACTCTCAACAAAACATTTGGCTTGATATATTTTGAGGGAGCTCGTCCACTCTTTTCTGTGCTTACGTTTTAAGCTGCACAACATGTTACATGTAATTTTTCTTCCTTGAAAATACATTGTACATGTATATATATAATTCGATTACACCGATTATACGAGATGTCTCGCCGTTTCAATTTTGACTGCCTTTAAAATTCAATAAACTCTGTTCAGTGGAAGGTATGCACAATCGGCGAAAAGATTGATCAGCATTTGCACATGTCAAGACCGAGACAGAGTAAATTCAGTAGTTTGCTTTTGGTTTTCCAAGGGAACATTGAAGTGAAGCAATGCATCTGTATTGGTATGAGAGATATAACACAATTTTTGAACAGAAGAGACACTGCTAAACTACTAATTTATCGGTGCCCGACTTTAACGAATTGAATATCGCGTGATGGGTTCCGGGATCAGCTCTTGACTTGGTGACTACCGCAAGCGACACACCACTGAGAGTGCAAACTGGCCTTAGTATTTTATAACTACTACTACTGGCAGCACTGCTGCTGATGCTACGTTCTCTCCTCTTTCTACAAATGATTTAGCGAAGGTTATATTGAAAAAGAAAAGAGAAAAACGAGTAGATATATTAAACCATGATGCGCGGAATCACATGGGCGGATCCAGAGGGGGGAGGGCAAGGGTCCGCACCCCTGGAAAATCACAAGTTATATGGGTTTCTATAGGGAAAAAACAATTGGACCCCCTGTAAAAAGTTGGAACCCCTGGAAAATGTTCCAACCCCACTGGAACCTTGGCAAATTATAGTTTTCTTGGACTTCTGTAAAATAAGCTGAGGACTAAAAAATAAAAATAAAAAAAACGTTGTTAGAGCTTTTTTTATACGCCAGATGGACCTGGACCCCCCGCCCCACCACCACCTGACGACAATTCCTGGATCCGCGCATGAATCATATCTGATCGCCTTTTTTAAACGAGCTAACGATCAACGTTCTGATTTGCATAAATACCCATTTTCATCATGAAAAAGACCGCATTCAAACATTTCATACTGAAGCAATATTATCTGAATTTATTTTCAAAATTATCGAACCCAGGAAAATGCTTAATCTAATACATTTATATGTTTTTAAAGAAATAATGTTGACGATCTATCCGCTCACGTTATGATCCCAAAATGATCTAATCGAGAATTTCTGGAGTAAAATGAACTTTCCCAAAAGAATAATCAATTCGTTTCAAGCATCCTGAAATAAACTCGCCAAGTTACATGTATCTATCAGAAAATTAACGTTGACGTCGCAAACACTGTATATACAATTCCATGACGTAGGGACCTACGAACTATTACCTATTTCTCAGAAACCGCTTACGATATCGAACTGAAATTTCACATGTATACTCCAGGGATATATAGGTATCAGAAAATATCAATATCTCAATTTCGACCAGGTACCTCATTTGGGCCCAAAATCTCATGGCTGGTCACTAATATCAAAAATCATTTACTGAATAGCTGAAATATTTGTTTCTAACAACGCAATTTTTCCTGTATATAAATTTTCCTTCTGCGGAATGATTGTTCCATTTAGCACACGAACAATTTTTATTAGTATCATAACTGACATCCACTGATGATTTTATTGCATTTTTTTCATCGAAAGATCTCGATGTTCATAATATAATCACATATTATTTTTATATACTCATCATGCTTAAAAAAGCAGCTTTAAAACCTTCCGCTATCCGCACACGCTCACTTTTTATCAGTGCAAAAGCTGATACCCTGTATTGATTTTATCTGGACATCTTCATTTTCATTATTTAAATCTCAATTCATGATTTTATAGAATTATCTTCCTAATAACCTACTTTAAAACCTACCTTCCGTTCAGAAATCACTTTTCAGTGGACGGAAAGAATGTTCCTTCTGTGTTTAGCTATACCCGCCACGGAACTCTCAAAAATCGAAGATACAATTAGTCACTTGCTTTTCTAAAATGGTGGATGTAAACAAATCTTAGACCATGTAGCTGGTGCGCGTTAACAAGAACATTCAGGCCTCGATCGAGGCAATAACAATCAGGACCTGAGTCGATATTCAAACTGATATGGACGTTGACAAGCATGAGAGACACCCGCTATGGGAGGAGAGAGCCAATAAGGAAAATAATGAAGTTCTACTAGAAATACAGTCTCAGTAAGTGGTTCCTTTCCTTTCGAGTGGAACCTATGCAAGAGGTTCAACTAATCACCGAAAGGCACCTTATAGCACCAAATATCACCCTATGGCACCGCATCACTATTTAGTTTGTTAAGTAGTAGTTATACCATGGGTTGTCCGCCTGTACGTGGAGATAATCCACGAGCTTTAGCGAGTGAATTATCCTACGTACAGGTGGACAAACATGGTATAACTAGTTTATACCACCTACATCAATGTATACCTTGCACATCACGAGATATTTTGTGCTAAAGTTGGTAAGTGTGGTATAAAACAAATTACTCTCTATATGAATATGTATCAAAAGTTGTTTCTGTGAAGATTAAAACATTAAATTATACTTAATAACTAAGTGCATTAACCAATGACCTTAGCAAAATATCATATTGTTCCAGTCAAGCGCACGGATAAGAGTACGTATTTGAACATTTTTGTTTTTATTTCTCAACAAAAAAATGTTATCATATTTTGTGGATACACAAAAGAATCGTCTCATATGAGACGGTTATTTTGAGCATCAAAACACATGTTTAAACTGATGGATAAGTAAATAATTGCGATTTGCGCTAAAAATGTCGTTTATCTGGACACATTTTAACCCTAAATGCGCCAATCGCAACAAAATTATAGTCGTCTGCTTTTCTCGTCTGCTGAAATGTTTAAGAAGCCTTTTTGGCAAACAGTGTGGACCCAGATCAGACTGCTCCTCTTCTGGGTCCACACTGTTTGCTTCTATACTTAATTCGTCAGTAATATTAGTCAATTAATTTTAGCAGACGACTTCACCAGAGCACATTTTCAGATGCATTTTACTTGGCGCTTCAAGGGATAACTGTGTAAGTGTTGCTGCTACATGTAAGAGTCAAACGTTATACAGGTGCAGATATTTTCATAGCAAGCGAAATCATCAATCACACAGAATAATAAATACGGCATAAGGGCTATTCACTTGGCGCGTATGAAGCGTTTCCTTGCATGCCTTTTAAAACATAAGAAAGTGCCTTTGATCAGTTTAGAACACAGTACATCATTTTTGACCATTTTTGACGATCACATACGAGGGCCATTTTCTATGTTCGTAGAATCGGGCTGTATCTCTACAAATATAGAATTTACGGTACCATAAGTATATATATTTTGAAAGGTCTAGCTTCTATCTATCAACTGATATAAGTTTAACATCATTAGCTACTAGTTCGGTCAAGATATATAGCTTTGAATATGGCATAGTAAAGGACAAAGGTCGAAATCCATGCCATTTTAACCACGCAGCAAGCAGGAAATTAAACGCTGTTAAGTTCCATTTGCTATGATGATATAAGCATTTGTCAAGCCGATTTTTCTTTTGCACCATCAAAATTAATTATTCAAACGCTAATCGTAGACAAGTGCAGCAAAACTATAAGCATGTTGTTTGCTCTTCTATAACAATTTTAAAACACCCATCAATATACCAAAATAATCACAGTCAAGTGCTAGTTATTTTATCTGTTAAAATTACGATTATGAACAAATTTTAAAAATTCTCCTTGTTTTGCATAGCACATGGTATACCCAATCATTCGTCAGCAGGTATATTGCTGTATTGATTCAAGCGTGTAACTGGCAACTTCCGGTACTGGCATACTCCCATGTTATAAAAAGTGGGTGGGGTAAATCAATCCCGCGTAGAAAACACAATAACAATCGGATCTGCATAATTTTCTTATTTCAGTGATTTCAACACTTGCTTAGAGGCACAAAAACAGTAATAGTGTGTTTTCTAAATGTATTAATGCTCCATGACGTCATTTAAATATGGGATTTTTGCACCCCCTAGGCTATTTATTTTGCAGCTCACTTCCAATGAAACAAAAGTATTAACTTTTTGTGGGAATGAAAGTTACCATAACACTTCCATCTACCATATAAACAAGAACAATTCTAATACTGCTTTACAACTAACATATTAAGCCACATTCAAATGCCCGAACCCAACTTCCACTTGTGTCAACTTTAACAATAAAAGTTTATATGCCCTTCTGTTCAATTTGCTGAGGTTCCAAACAAATCTTCCATATCCAATAATTGCTGCGTATATTCTATAATGTTTATGCAATATTGTAGCACGTGGAGTCCTTGATCTGCAGCCAAATTTTCAGAAGCTGTGTATGGCTATGTACCTATTTTCATGCAATTGTTACAAACGCTCTGTCAGAGACTATGTCCATAAATGTCAATTTTCTACCATATTTCTGATGTGCGATATATAGGTATGTCTATGCCTCTTCAATTCATTTAAGTAATGCATTTTAAAATAATTTTAGGTTGCATGTATAGATAAAAGCTCAATCTTTCCAAAAATATGCATGATGTATGCATTTACTTTCGCTGTTTTCATTACAACTACCTCTCTACGAACATAAAAAATGACCCTCGTACATTGGGCACAAATATGAGAAATATCACAAACTGTGAACATTTAGATTCTGTACACTTAGTTGCTTATAAAAGGCTAACAGCTCTTGAAAATGTTATATAAACAAGCCCTACATGTAATTATACCACTCTTGCCAACTATAGCACGAAATATCTCATGATGTGCAAGTTCTACACTGATGTAGGTGGTATAAAATAGGTATACCATGTTTGTCCACCTATACGTAAGATAGTCAACTCGCTAAAGCTCGTGGATTATCGGACAAGCCATGGTATAACTACTGTATTACATAACAACTGTCAGCATCAATATTATTAGAGCCAGTGCATGTGATTTCCAACAATGTGGTATGTGCAACCAGCAAAGCCTCAGATCAGCCTGCGCATACGCGCAGTCTGATCAAAGCCTTTGCTAGTCGCTTGAGTATTCTATGATTGTTAAGCTACTGACTGAACACCATTTGGAGTTTCTAAGCTTAAAAGAAGGCTGCACAGGCTCGTCTGAGTCTACATTTGTCAAAATGCCGCATTGTTGGAAATCTCATGCCACGGCTCAAATTTATTAAGTATGTTGTTCTGACTATAACTGATGGGATATGACTGGGTATTTGGTAACAGACAGGCGACAAAATTGAGACAGAAAGTTGACTAGCTTTATGGTGTAATACATCTTAGATTTAATAAAATTTACCCCTTTTGTAGACATTTTCATTTTAACGCCTGGAGGACAGGCTAGGATATTCTCTAATAGACTTAAGATATGTTATTCATATGCTACTAATCTTGTTTCCAATAAAACAGCGGAGAATACGCCATATCCATATCCGGGGAGTTTGGAAGGGTCTCTTTACACAAATGCTTGCATATTCATTCGGCGTGGCTCATGTATGTCAGAGGACATTCAGCTTAGAGTAATTGATATATATTTTTGGATGTGAAAAACAGTAGTCGAGTAAAGGATATTGTAATAGCATAGGTGAAAAGAGTAAATATTAAGGTCACTACTGACACCTGGGCAATTTTTTTCCAAAGCATAGATTTTCTTCATTTTCTGTTATTTGCTTAATTTTATTAATAATTATATATCACCTTAAAATACAAAATCAAGGGCAATAACTCATGTTTTTATGACAAAAGTTTAGATCAGTTACATTTTGTAAGTAAACAACCGTTAAGACGTATCAAATCAAGTATCTTGTATATGCTTTTACTGCAATCTGATCCCTAGTGAGTTAGTTATTGGAGAAAAATGGATTTTAGAACCATTTTCTATGTAAATATCAAAGTAAGAGGTAATAACTCATGTTAGAAAAAATATAAAAATGTGACAGAATCAAATTTTTATATACAGTTTGACACAGTCATGGTTCAGAACAGCTTTCTTCCAATTTATGAAATAAGTTTTTAAGTTATTGAGCTTTTACTCACTTTACTGCAGTTTTCGCATACAGAACAACGGTGAAATAATAAACAGGGGCAGTAACTATTGCTGAAATCTGTAGATAGTTTAATGCATTATATTTCAGTCAAGCATAGCAATGACACTTACGTCAATAAGTTTCAGGTAAATACCGTAACAAATATTGAAGTTATAAGACAAAATAGGTTTAGTCATGCAAGAGTTATGGTTATTTGTGTCAGAAGTGACCTTAAGTATATAATATGCCTTCCGGTTTGGGGCCTAATGCCTGGTTACATTTGCCTTAGTAAATAGACACTATGACAAATTTTGAAAAATCGTAAGCCCGTAGCCCGTAGACACATATTAGATAGATCGCACGATCCCATAATATTTTAGATAGCCATTTGGACCCAAAAATGATCGAGAGCTCTTGAGTTAATCGTAGGGAACCCGCAAGGACATCCCACTGGCATCATACGATGCGGAGGTCGTGAAGATTAAACGATGACTTTGCGGTTTCCGTACTATCTCCGCAAGGTCTCTGTAAGGACTGTCCCGTTCTGTCGCTGAACGAAATCGCAAGTTGATCGTAAAGGCAATCGTCGAGCTTATGCCTTAGTTACATTTGCCTTCCGATGAGTTTTATGCTCGTTCGATGTCCAAATCACCCTTACCGTGCGACCATCGCAGGGAGACCTTGCGATCATTGTACGGATTCACGGACAATGTAGCCTCTACGATTTTGTATAACTCAGGACTATGACAAGTTTTGAAAAATCGCAAGATCGTATCCCGTAGACACATCGCAGGTAGATCACACGATACCCGTAGGGGCACCGCACGCTTATCGTGAGGGGACGGCAAGATTTAAGATAGTCATTTGGACCCAAAAACTGATCGTATGCTCTTGGGACAGTCGTATGGGAACCCGCTAGGACATCGCACGGGCATCGTATGATTTTTGTGCGGAGATCGGGAAGATTTAAAGATGACTGTTCGATAACTGCACGGTTTCCATACGATCTCCGCAAGGTCTCTGTAAGGATTGTCCCGTTCTGTTGCCGAAAGAAATCGCAGGGTGATCGTAGACACATACGTCGTAGCATTGAGCCACCTACGATGCCTAAAAAATCGTACCGAAAATCGTAGACAAATAAATCGTTCGATTCCCGTGGCAAATGTAACTAAGGCATAAGAGCCACCTACGATGTCTGAAAAATCGTACCGAAAATCGGAGGCAAATCAATCGTGCGATGCCCGTGCAAATTTACCTGAGGCATATAGGCTTGTTTGTGTCCGTCAGTCCATCCATCCGTCTGTAGTCTTCTGTTCGTACGTCTGGATGTCGTGTCCGAACAAAACCTCATAGACTGGCCCCTGTCGTTATTGTTTTCTACAGGGTGGGTAGTCACGTGGTTTCTGTTAGGATACACTGTACGGAAAAACTGGCGGACTTTTTCCACACCGATGTTTTAAGCAAAAGTAAGTAGATATTTCTGCGTGTTTTTTCATCTTTATACAGAAAGTTATACACCATTTTCCAGCCCCCATTTTTCCCGATCTAACGATGCCAGGATAATCTCATAAAGCTTCTTACTTTGAGTACAAACTCTGTCACAAAATTTTTAGCGGCGAAGATCGGGCCTGAATTTGGAAATAAGCTGTACGGACAACATTTGTGACAGAGTTAGTACTCAAAATAAGAAGCTTAAAGATGCTATCCTTGTAGCGTTTGATAGGGGAAAATGTGGGCTGGAAAATGGTGTATAACTTTCTGGGTATAGATCAGAAAACATAGAGAAATCTACCTACATTCGATCAGAATGTCCGTACAGTGTACCCAAGCAAAAACCACGTGACTACCCACCCTGTTTCTATTTCTCCTTAGAATACATTTTTGTTTCTATATTCATCTATCAATAGAAAAACAAAATACTAACGTTTAACACATTTTAGACCTGATGCCCTTAACGGGTATTTTGCAAACTTTGAAGACCCAGATGAAATGCCGCATAATGCGGCATTTCATCAGGGAGGGTCTGCAGTGTATACTAAGAAAATTCAATCATAAGAGAAAGAAATACAATTTTCTTTTAAATTATTACCTTTGACCCCTCCATACATAGAATGGAACAGCCTGAGTATATTGTATATAGCTTAATGGAAAATTCCATTTATCTGACATGGGTTAACATAATAAACGGGTCTCGTCGCGACAAAACCTGTCTTCTGGGTGCCCGACAAAGCGAGTTTCAAACCAGTCTCCACAGCTACAGAGTGACTTGCTAGAAAATTGAAATTTCAACTGTAGCAAGTTTACATATGATACTTTTTATAAAGCGAATAGGCTGGTCTGCGCCTGTGTTGTTTGCAAACCCCCGAAGACAGGTTTTCTCGCGTCGGGGCCCAAATCAAAATCAAGTCTATTCTTAACTTCTAACAAAGAAAACAAACACAGTTTGCATGTTGGCGCGGTTTAATGTAGGCAAATGAGCAGCGTGATATGGAAAGACGTTGTAGACCTTGATGAAATTGATTTAAGTAATGCTTGTAAAAGCCCTGTCAGTAACACAGAGATCTACTCATTGCCGAAGTACCTGCCGATCAGCCCACATAACACCAAACTTATTATTTTTTGTTTGGCTAAAACTTGCTGTGATTTTATACAGTGCAGTATACCCCATAGCAATGACGACGTGCAAATCAACACGGCAAGATCTATACAAAATTGTGTGTGTTGCTCACTTTAGAACTGATTTTACGGGACTACGGAAGCCTATATGTGACATTGTGTTTTGTGTTATGTCCTTTTTATTTCGGTGTTTTGACTTATGACTTTCGTATTTTGAGTTTCTTGTTTATGTGTTCTGTGTACGATGCTGTTCATTTTAAACGGCGTCATTCACGAGGTAGAGACAAGATGTAGAAAGAAAGACTGGCGAAAAACGAAGTTGTAAGTATTTTAATGCATTCATTGTAAATGTAATGTTAGTGGGGTATTTAACATTTGAAATCCATGCAGCTGGTAACTTTCACAAAATCAAAAATATACAGGTCATGCTACAAAGTGGGTTCTCTCTCTCTCTCTGTAGGAGCATTCAAATAGACCCAGGACAATTCAATACGACACGATGTGGTCCCTTATAATAGTTTGACCAATTTAAATTGTTACGGAAATTTATTCTAAGATTTTATTTTGTAGGTCTGATGCAGTGCACTCGAAAATTACACGACATGAAATGCATAACGTATCTATCTATCTATATATCTATCTATGTAAATGTATATTTACTGTATATATCTATCTATCCATCCATATATTAATCGATCTATCTATGAGTGTATCTGTCTTTCTGGAAATAACTAAATTGTACTCAATCACTGTTTATGAGCGCAGAGTGTCCTACTGGAGATCTTTGGGTTTACCATAAAAATGCAATAATTGTACCTATGAGAACCTTAAAATTTGGTAGTTTCACTGATATAAAATCAGTTGTTCTTTTCTAAAACGACTACTTAACTTAAATACTTGTTTAAATGCATGTATATTATGTGAAACCAGTCAGCAAAACACAACGCAGAAAAACATATATGTGTGCACCCGAAGATGTTTTACTATTAATAATTAATAATATTCATAATTTATCATTTTTATTTTCAGGTTAAATCATGTCTCTGCAAGATTAATTTGGTCATCCAGCTACACAATCAGGAGTTGTTAATCTTGTTCCATCATACCTCCTTTCAATGAATGGCCAATCTACAGCTGCTTTCCAAAATTTTTATAGATAGCGATTTTTGTCATGATTATTTACATACCCTATGCCTGTTTGCGTGTTTGTTGTAAACATATGCTTTGTTTGATGTATGATTTTTTACTGCCAATACACGAACGATATATCTAGTGATAGTGAGTAACAATATTGATTGTTCTTGCAGACTTTTTGTATCAAGCTTTAACTTCTGAAAAAGTTGATTATATTTTTAGTAATTCAAAATTGCTTATCAAAACTCTATTTCAAATTAAGGGCTAATAAGGAGAGCAGCAAAGAGCACTGTGGTGGTCATCTATAATGTCAAGTGTACCAAGCATTGTGAATATACTTTGAGAATTGAAGCTATTGAGTGTATCAACACTTAATCACTTGATTGACCTGGGTGTTTGTGCACTAGCGGGTTGTACAAATTTTACAACTTAACAAAACGACTTTTAAAAGATATTTTAAGCGCAGTTTTGGATTTTCAAAATTTATGCTACATAGTAAGTGCTCTTTATTAGGATAAAGACCAAAAGGAAAGTACTGCCAAACAGTTAGAATGGACCAAGTGGGTTTGAAATTGTATTAAGATAGAAAAATGTCATCTTTTTAGATAAATCCTCACTCCAAACCTATTCTCATCGCAAATCCAGAATGTCTGGTATCTAAACCACGAAAATCTTTATCCACATTACATTGATTGGTGTGTAAAAAAATCCACTGGGAGTCGTAGATAGGGGGCTATCTCATGACTTACTGGTGATTGTTTCATTTACAAGCTTAAGTTGGGGGACCCCTATAAAAGTCATTAGATAGCCCCCTATCTACGACTTCCAGTGGATTTTTAACACACCAATCAATGTAATGTAGATACACATTTTCGTGTTTCAGATACCAGACATTCTGGATTTGCGATGAATATAGGTTTTGAGTGTCGATTCATCTAAAAAGATGACATTTCCCAATCTTAATACAATTTCAAACCCACTTGGTCCATTCTAACTGTTTGGCAGTACTTTCCTTTTGGTCTTTATCCTAATAAAGAGCACTTACTATGTGGCATCAATTTTGAACATCCAAAAATGCGCTTAAAATATCTTTTAAAAGGCATTTTGTTAAGTTATAAAATTTGTACAACCCGCTAGTTCACATACACCCAATTCAATCAAGTGATCAATTGTTGATACACTCGATAGCTTCAATTTTCAAAGCATCTACACAATGCTTGGTACACATGACATTATAGATGACCACCACAGTGTTCTTTGCTGCTTTCCTTATTAGCCCTTAATTTGAAATAGAGTTTTGATAAGCAATTTTGAATTACTAAAAATATAATCAACTTTTTCAGAAGTTAAAACTTGATACAATAAGTCTGCAAGGACAATCAATATTGTTACTCACTATCACTAGATATATCGTTCGTATATTGGCAGAAAAAATCATACATCAAACAAAGCATATGTTTACAACAAACACGCAAACAAGCATAGGGTATGTAAATAATTATGACAAAAATAGCTATCTATAAAAATTTTGGAAAGCAGCTGTAGAGTACAATTAATTTTGTTATATGACTCCTATAAAAGACCTCATCTGATTGGCTGAAACTAGCTTGCACTGGTTGTGACAAATCTTGATGTCAAACAGTTATGAGCTAAAGACAGGTAACATTACTGACAGAGAGCTAAAAATAGATTGAACTGGATCCAGCCAAGGTGACATTAAGTTTTGTCACTGCTACCTGAGAGCTAAAAATAGATATTGCAACACTGACTGATTTCTTATGTATATTTCACAGGTAAAATGTTTCAATTCAGAATTTAGTCATTATATGAGAACAGCATTTAACCCATTTATGCCAAATGGAATTTCACACCGTTATCAATTGGAACAGTCCATTTCTGTTTTAAGGGGTGTTAGGTGGTATTTTTCATTTTTATTCAAGTTTTAATAGAAAATTATGCAAGCAAACAGTGGAGACCCTTATCAGACGCCGCATTCTGTGGCGTCTGATCTGGGTCTGCACTATTTGCCTATGTCCCACAAAAAGGACGCTAGGCATATATGGGTTAAAATGCAATTATCATGCTTATCTCATAAGAGTTGCAGAAATTTGGGAAGTATATTGTTGAAATAATCTTCCTAGGAACATATGACTTGAGTAAATTTATAAAAATGAAAATAAAAGAGAGACAGTGTCATATAACAAAACAATTGGTGCATTCTTTTTCTGTTAACATCAGGATTAGTCAACCCTCGAAAGTGAAAATAAAAAAGTAAACAATCTGCCTCGGTGAACATCACTGTTCTCCGGTTGACAAATCCTGATGTTAGCCTCAAAAGAATGCATCAATTGTATAATGGTATATTTTGACAAATCATTAAGTATGTGCATCATTGGTTTACATTTTGTAGACATCAATTAATATGTATCATAAACAAACATAAAACAAAATCACTACAGCGATTTCAGCATTCAGAACACATTTCATATTTAGATGTTTTAAACTATTCTAGATACACCAGATGATCTACGTTGTGGCCTAGGCACAAAGAATTGTTCTTCTGCAACCCTTTTTAGGCACACAGCTGCAGACTCAGTTGTTGGATTTGACATCTTCATGTACGGAAACTGTGTTTCCAATCAGCGAATAGAGCCATGGCGGGAAACGCTGAGGCGCCAGGGATTACATTGCTTGATACGCCTTTTAAAGGCATGGGAGATACATGATAATTTCAAGACACTAACCCCATTTTATGTTGAATGTGTCCGACTCTGTTTTATTGATCTCGTTAAGCAGAACTACATAGAAGCGACCAAAACAGATGAGTATGGACAAGAAATGCCACAAGCATAGGCCACAGACATGACACCAGAGGGGATGATACAAATAACACTGACAGCCACACAACAACATAATTAAAGAAAGGCAACCAGCTCTCAATACCTCAGCAAGATGACAACGGACTAGAAAAGACAATAAGAAGTAAACTATAAAACAAAGACCCAACACAATGGGAGCAACAACAAACAATGAATCATCAACAACAGAATCACCACCTCAGAACAGACAGCAGCCGAGGCCACTGGGGATGAAAACATCTATGTGTCTTGATCCACATCTGAACTAAGGGTGTGGTTGGCGTTGTGAAACTGGTTTAAGCGCTCGAGTAAAATATTTACTGACGTTTTCAAGGTGGTACTTCTTTTGTGGATCATTTGTGTTATTTATGTCTTGTGTTTGTCATGCTTTCGCATCTATTTATTGCTGCCGTGTGGTCACCTGCTGGGAAAGGGCTGACCTCATGGCTCTTGTTTGTGATGTTAAATTGTGTTTTTGTCACTTTCTCATGTGGTATCCTGGGTCAGGTGTGACACTTGCTTGTATCATTTTCTAATCTTTGCTGTCATTCTTACTTAGATATATTTTACTGGTCAAATGCGTGCCCTAGTTGCTGCCGTTGTTAAAACACAGCGTTTAGCTCACATAGTGGCTCTCTTAGCTTCTGTAAAACTGGAATCTCCATTCAATAAGAGCGCAGAGAAAATGTTGATATACAAGAAGGATAGCCTGATATATCATACTCGATGGTCACATAGAGTTTGGAAACTGGTAGATCAAGTTGATTAAGTTTTATATGTTAAGAAATGCATAATAATTAGACGTGTTTAAATGAATTTCTGGCGATACTGAGCCTTATAAAACCCAAGAACTGATTTTGAAACGTCAGTGAATTTGTTCATTGGACTTAAAGACCTACTGAAAAAACTCTGAAACACTCACGTTTGGCTTTATATACATGTACCAGTGAACACAAGTTCTATTAACTGATTTCACCCGCAGTAGTTTTGCTTAATATGATGACAGTGGTTGTAGGAAATTGATAGTGCCAAATTAAAGACTTATCTATAAATGAGAGGGCTTGGGCCTGATGCTGTGTCTGCTGTCAGGCCCGCCAGGGTTTTAATTAACTGTTTGATTTCTTTTGCTATGGTATTTTGTTGTATGTTCTGTTGAGTATCTTTGTTTTATCTCCTTGTTGTATCTTGATTTACATGTACTTGGAGACGACTCATAGATAAGCTAGGGATCTTAAATGCGAACCAAATATATATGTCTCTTGATCCACATCAGAATTAAGGGTGAGGTTGGTACCGTGAAACTAGTTTAAGCCTGTGTCATGCAGCCTTGTGGTCACCTGCTAGGAAAGGGCTGACTTCTTGGCCCTCCTGTATTTAATGTTTTCAGTGTATTTGTCACTTTCCCATATGGTATCCAGGGTCAGGTGTGGTAATTGATTGTATCGAATCCAGAACTTTGCCTCCTTCCCTACTTTGCATTGCATACACATGTCAGACACATGAAGCATTGAAGCTTTAACATCATCCATAGAAGAGCAGCAAATTGTAATCCTTATTAATTTTATTTTTAAAAACTTGTATTTACTTAACAAATGAAATTAGCAATAGTTGTCGCACAAATTAACCGTTACAAGTACTCTGTGTGTTGGCTCACCAGGATTCAACTTTTGGCTTTCATTCCCTCCAGTGTCCCAGTGGCGATGTGAAATGTCAGAGTAAGCATTGTTTCTGTTAACTCTTCATCCTTGAACCACCATGGTTTTACCTATGATTCCTTAGTTGTCTGTGTTGATTTATTGATGAGTTGGAAACCTCTACGTGGGTCATTCAATTGCATGTATTAGAACCACATCGAAAGTGAAGATCAGGACTGAACCTTCGAAAAGTTAACTTAAATCCACTAGTAACGCATTACTGACCGTTCCAAGTTGATGCTTTGTTGTGGTTACTTCAAAGCATCTGTGTTATCATTTCATTGCCTTATTTAAGCTGTATTATTTATTCAGTTACGTTCAAATTCAGAGTCACCACCTGTTTGGAAAATAGCTGCTTACTTGTTTCATCATGTCATTTTTTTACTCGCATCAATCTCGTTGTGACTCTTTTGCCTTGTGTTTTTATGGGCAGGGTTTAGAAACTTATTGTATTCGTTCCTGACATTGCTTTGCTTAATTTCTAAGTAAATAAATATTTGGTTTATTTAGATGTTTGAAATCTTCATTCTGAATTAAGTTAATTACAGATTTTTTAAGGTTCAATCTACATTACTTGAAATTTTGATGAGATGATTGTGTGATTGCAATTTGAATTAAGAAAAACACAGATGGATTGGCAGAGATGTTTTTGCATTCTGACTTTGACGCGATGTACTTTGGCTGCACAGCCACAACAAAGGAGGGGGGTGTTTTGACAAAGAACAAGAATTCCATGGAAGTTGGTGTTTGCTGCATCCTCTGGGAGAACAGAGACAAAGTCACTGGGCCCATATTAATAAAGCATAAGCTATAGGTCATGGGTCAAGGTGTTGACCAATTAGAACTTGGTTTTAGTTTACGTTAATGTCTCTGAACCAACAGGATTTTGAGGAGATGCCTTATGCACGCTTTGGTGGGTGTAGACACAATATTTAACGAAATCCTGAAGTTGGACATAAAATGACAATGTCAATGAAGCTTGAAATTTAAGTCGAAGTCATCAGATTAAGATGCGTGCTGACTCAAGATGTTGAGGGGATGCCTTATGCCTTATGTTTGATATTGTTAAGCATTAAGACATACAAATATAAAAATACTAGCCATTGGAGATTGTTAAATATAGGTCAAGGTCACTGGTTTAATGTGCTAGCAAGTTCAACATGTCTAGCAGATACTTTACGGCAGTTTGATGGTGGTATGCATTAAAATAAAAATTACATTTGATGCTCTTTTATTAAAATAAACTTTTACTTTTTGCCTTAGGACTTTTACCTTACAAGTTAGAGACAAACGAAAACTGCCAGGTTTCCTCAGTCGCTAGTGCCAGGTTTCGTTAGTCGTTCAGTGTACCTGCATTAAATTTGTTACTCTTGTAAAATAAAAGTAAATTGTGTAAATTGGGACCAGTAGTTTTCACGCCAAATATGAGTAGTTGCATTGTATAATCTTTGACATATGAGTCTCATCATGAGAAAACCTGGCTTTGCGGATTTCTAATAGGTCCAACACAAACTTGGCTGTGTAGCTATAGACAAATGTTTATATAGAAAAACGAACTGATCAAAGAGATGTCCAATACAAACTGAATTGCATTTTTACACATACAGAAAACAAATGCGTAGATCAGCTGTGCATCCACTGGGAAACTGATAAAGTATTGAAATAGTGACAGCCTTAACGCTAGACATCTCGTTTTCGAATTTCGAATTTTCCACCTTTCTATGTTGGGCTCGAATTGACCTTCTAAGCTTAAAAAACTTGATATAATTAAGGAATAGATCAGCTCTAGCAGTGAATTGTTGAGTTATAAAATTCACTGTTTGGAGGTCAGTTGTAAAAATCAAATCATGAGCGCACAGCACGAGTGATTTATCTTCGTACAACTGAACAACAAACAGTGAATTATTACTCAACAATCCATGCAATAGAGCTGATCTATTTCGATTTTAACACACAATAAACGACGAAAATACATTTGAAGTCTTCAGCTTCTTCCAACTTTTCGCCATTTCACTGAGGAAATCCCGCCAATAGTTGGATTGTGTCGCATATATTTACATGTATAAATTACGTCTTTCCAGCGTAAAACGACGTTACACCGTCTAACGCCATGACTGACGTCAATTTGCAGTAACAAAATGACGTCAGGTAGCGCGCGTCTTCCTTGTGCTTTCAAAGCTGTGAATTATTGTTTGATATATCACGTTTTTTCAGCATTGGCTCTATAGGCGAGGTGTGTTAGAATCTTGAAATAAGATATTGAACTTTAAAAATGTGTTGACCAGCATGTTAGGACACATCTAATCAGTGCCTTTTTGTTCTCACTTCTCAAAATGCAGGTTTTCTTATGACGTGGCTCATATATGAATTTGCATACATATGTATGTTTTGTGTATAATGTTGTACATCATTTTAAACAACACAATTCATAGGGATAGAACCAAGATAGAAATAAAAAGAAAAGGTAAAGAAAGACAAAAGTACAAGTATTTTAATGCATCCTGTGTAACGTCTTTTACATTTGAAATCGATGCAGTTGGTAAATATCTCAGTCCAAAAAGTCTACTGTAGGTTTTCAATTCAACCATGCTATCTGTGAAAGTATTCAAATAGATCTATGACGATTCTGTACACGACAGATTGACTCATTTTAATAGTCACAATTTATCTATTCTGTAGGTCGAATAAAGTGCAATCGAAAATTAGATGTCATTAAATGCAAAACGTATCTATCTATCATTCTATTTCCACCGCCTTCCTATATCCGATACGCTATCAAATGTCTGTCTGTATGTTTGCCTGCTGCCAAAATTTAAAGGGGTACTGGGATGCCTTTTTATCATAGAACTCGCATGCGAAACCCCAAAGTCAAAATACAATATACAAAAGTTTTAACACAAAAGACAAAAGTAAAAAGCTGAAAGTTAAAACGCAAAAGGCAAAATACAATAAAGGAAAGAAACCTTTCAGAAGACAAAATTTAAAACACAAAAGGCAAAACACAAAAGATGATGCAAAAGGGCCGAAGATAAAAGTCAAATGAATAAAAAAAAGTATATAAGTACACATATAGCCTTGCAATATAACGATTGTCTGTTCACGCCACTACATTAGACAGACAGACAGACAGACAGACTGGCAGGCAGGGAGACAGACAGACAGACAGACAGATAGACAGACAGACAGACAGGCATGTAGATAACCCCAAGAAACTTATAGGATGGTGGGTGGGTATAGGGTAGGCAATGGAAAACAGCTTTATGCACAGTAGCAGAATCTAGGATGAAGGGCCCCTCCCTGGTGATCTCGACCACTGTCCGTTCTATGGCATTGATTATGTTGTTGTTAGTTCATTATTCCTTGTTGCTCTCATTTTGTTTGGGGTTATTGTATTGTCTTCTAATTCTGTGGTGAAGTTCGTAGTGATTGTAGTTTTGCAGTCATTTTGCAAAGGAAAAGAGCCAGAAAATTGACTGATTAACTTTGAATGCTTTCATGCCGTCGTGTGACTGTCTGTGTACTGTGTCTCGTAATCATAGTGATTATGGAATTTCCTTGTAATTCTTACTTGTTTTCTTATACGGACAGAAACACAGACAGACTGACAGGCGGAAAGACAGACAGACAGACAGGCGGACAGACAGACCGACAGGTGAATAAACTCAAGCATTTTTGTAGGCGGGGTCGGGGTGGAGTTATGGATACGGGGTAGACGGTAGAAAAATGCATTTAGGCAAACAGAAAGGTAGATAAACCCAAGAAATGGGTGTGACGTTTTAAAACAGCATTTAAACTGAATGACAGACTGACAGACAGATAACCTCAAGATAGATAGATAGATAGATAGATAGATAGATAGATAGATAGATAGATAGATACGTTTTACTTTAATGCCATCTTATTTTCTATTGCACTATATCAGATCTAGACCTACAGAATAAAATCTCAGAATTAATTTCTGTAACAATTTAAATGGGTCGATATAAATGGATTGAACTATTATAGTCAGTCGAACTGTATTATATTAAATAGTACTGGGTGTGTGTGACTACTTTCACAGTGAGACCCAGTATGTAGCATAATCAAACCAGAAGCCTCCGGTAGACTTTTTGGCTGTGATAGTTACAAGCTGCATCGATTTCAAATTTATAAAAACTTACATTACGACAGATGAATTAAAATACTTATACTCTCGTCTTTCTTTCCTCGTTTGTTCTCCATCTTGGCTCTACCCCGTAAATTGCGCCGTTTAAAATGTGCAAAATTGTACACAAAACAGAAAACTCAACATACAAAAGTAAAGAA
The DNA here is from genome assembly GCA_964019695.1 of Loripinus fragilis. NCBI lineage: Eukaryota > Metazoa > Mollusca > Bivalvia > Lucinida > Lucinidae > Loripinus > Loripinus fragilis. The sequence continues at coordinate 56,578,979 of OZ026528.1, read as the reverse complement.
ATCAAAAGGACATAACACAAAACACAATGTCACATATAGGCTTCCGTACGGGACACTTCGTCCTTGCTTTTTCTCAATCCGTGCATGACTGAGTAATAATATACTGCACAACCTTTGTTAATGCTAGTGCCGACTAGACAAATATTCTGCTCTATTCGATGAAACGAACAGAATGTTAATTCTTTCTACATTTGTTTTCTTCAGGAAACCCCTTGTTGCCTCCAGGAGTAGAAAAGGTGTCGTGTTGCTAGCATGTCTGGTCCTTCAGATGTTGACGTTTGGGATTGGGAGTGGACTAGGTGTTATGTATGTAGAACTTATCAGAGTCTTCGAATCTCTCCGGACAGACACAGCACTCGTACAGTCAGTCTATATGGGGATCATGTCAGGCGGAGGTAATCTATAAATATTTGAGCATGAAGTCCTCGTGCCTCCAAGAATGCGAAAGATAAGAATGCGTAAATGAAAACAAAACACATTTTGTGGGTTCTCAATTTTCTGTGTTGCAGAAATTCGATAAAATGGGTAAATTCTATTAAATCTAAGATGTATTACACCATAAATTCGATGTGACCGATTAGAATTTTCACATTTCTTCATACAATTAAGCAGATTTATTAGGATCACCACCATGATTGTTACATCAATAATATATAGCGCAAGAAATACGTACAGAATAATGAGGTTTTCCATACCATTCTTAAGGGCATTTAGCCATTTGCTAATAAATACTTCCAACGTTGAAATCTGTTTAGTACTTTGCAAACAAATTGTTTATGCATGGAAATAAAAAGGATATGTCACCATGTTCAGTTACTCTGAACAGATCAAAGATTAACGCTAGTCCTAAATATCAAGCTAAAATAGTTGTAATCGTCAACCAGCTTTTCTTTTTATATCATTAATTGCTCATGACATCAAACCTTACAGAAATTTTGCTAATTCATTTGTTATCTCAAGTCGTGACAGATCTGTATGATATATTTAGCAATTCCTCGAAACAAGGTTTTATAGATTAAATTACATATCTAACGTTGAAAATCTCAATGTTCTTTTAGTTCATGGATTATCATAATACCATTTAGAAGCAAGAACAATAATCTGGGGCTACTGCAGTATTTATCTTACAGGTTGGATAAATTTGCCAGTATCCCCATAGATTCATGCAGACTTCTATATAAAAGTCCAAGGGTGATTTCTGTCATTTTCATATTTCAATTTTTGATGTGAAGTAATATTGCAATTACTTAGAGCTTTAATTAGCTTAGATTTCTTAGTGAAGTAGGTGGAGCTTAAATTTCCATTCACTTCTAGTTTTTCCAAATCTAGATCGTGCTCTAACTAGAGCAAGAGCAAGGTGCGAGATTTCATTTGTGAC